>JANJGN010000078.1:1027500-1555000 GCA_026770705.1 Isurus oxyrinchus
ACATTGGTGTATTGATTCTCTAATGTTTGAGCCCCTTGAATTGAATGTCTAAATGTGACGCTGTGCTTGTTAGTTTGGTATTGTTTAGAGGTAGATTAGCCTTTTCTGGGGGTGAGGAGGGGGGAAGGATACCTGGCAAACATCACCAGGCTTGTGGGATCTTGCTGTGCTTGTCAGGCCTGCAGCCTGCAACCATGGTTACCCTCCCCGAGTTCAGTTTACTGACGGGCTGATTGAGGATTGCTCCCATTTCCGCCCCCACCCCATTTCTCTCAGTAAGTCATGGCTAAATATAAAAGATGGCCACAGTGCATCATTATTGCAAATGGTCAGACAGAAACTGTTCAGAGGGCCTTTCAATCAAGTTCCATCCTGAGGAAGGGAAAAGAACAGAGATAGCGACAGATTATCAAGCGGGAGAGAGAGAGAGGGAAAGATGGGCAGGGATGGGGTGGGCTAGATAGGTACAGAGGGAGGGGGAGAGAGCAGGGATGGGGTGGGCTAGATAGGTACAGAGGGAGGGGGAGAGAGCAGGGATGGGGTGGGCTAGATAGGTACAGAGGGAGGGGGAGAGAGCAGGGATGGGGTGGGCTAGATAGGTACAGAGGGAGGGGGAGAGAGCAGGGATGGGGTGGGCTAGATAGGTACAGAGGGAGGGGGAGAGAGCAGGGATGGGGTGGGCTAGATAGGTACAGAGGGAGGGGGAGAGAGCAGGGATGGGGTGGGCTAGATAGGTACAGAGGGAGGGGGAGAGAAACAGAACGAGAAAGGGAGAGAGAGAGGTGACAGTGTTAGAAGTGGTTTTGGACAACGTGAATATTTAGTGTCCAAACAGCAACAGCCCTGGTGGGAGCAGGTGGAGGGGGGTGGGGACAGTGAATGGGAGAGGGACGGTGAGGGGGGAACGGTCAGTGCTTGTGTGTTATGTACAATCAGGCAGTAAAGCAGCTGGAGCTGGCAGGTTAAACACAGAGGCACAGGGCTGGGCACCAGGCATTGACACCCTCATCTCATTTCAAATCTGTTCCCATTGTCTGTGTTTAATAACAGGGGCTGTGTTTATTAAATGGTGCCTCTACCCCCACTCCACCGCCCCTCTGAGATTGTGGAGGTCAGTGAGTGAGAAGAGCCGTGGGATCTTGCTGTGTATTTTGTTGTTTCAGAAAGCTTTGCTTTATTTTAATCAATGTGCATTTCTCTCTCTCCCCCAAGGAGAATGGATTTGGATGCTGCAGCTCTGAGGGTGCAGAGAGAGAAACGATTTGCTGCGAGGAATCCTCGGACAGGAGCTATAACCGGAGAGAAAGAGCATCATAAAAACATGTCCGTGTCTTTGTCCCTCATTCTTCTACCCGGAGAAGGGACGTGTGGAGCGTTCACACCGGCGATTGGGGTCAGTGTCGGGGGGTTGGGGAATGGGGGTGTTACTCAGAGGGGATCCAGGGTGAGACACGGTGCTGCAGAGACAACAATATAGTGCCATCGAGTCCAATCCCTCCAGCTCTTCCTGCCCCTCTATCTCTGCTCCTCCCTCCATGTTCCTCACTCTATCCCCACATCTGTCTCCCCACCCCCATCTCTCCGTGTCCATTGTATCTCGGCCTCTCTGAATTGTGACATGTTTCCCTTTTTATCTGTCCCAACATCTCTCTGTGTATCTTTCCCTCTGAAACTCTGTCACTCTGTTCTTTCCAATCTCCCACTCACACCCCCCCCACCCCACCCACCGTCAGCACCTCTATTGTTCTGCACATCTCACTGTCTGTCAGCCTCTTCCTGTCTCTGCCCGTCTCTCTCTCTCTCTGTGTGTGGAGGGATGTGTAAAGGGAGCAGCCATTGCCAAGCACCCAGGCTGCACCATGACACTGAGTCTAATTCCAGCCCAGTGCCATCTCTCCCTCACTGTGGTGTGGGCTTGTGATAGAGAGGCCAGTAAAATACAGGGGACTGCTCGGGGCAATGAGGCAGAGAGAGGGGATTACACAGGAGGGGGAGTTAGACAGAGGGGGAAATGACAGAGACAGAGGGGGAGATTACAGAGATGGGGGATTAGAGAGAGAGGAAATTAGACAGGGGAAATTAAAGAGAGGGGGGAGTTAGACAGAGAGAGGGAATTACAGAGTGGGAATTAGAGAGAGAGAGGAGATTAGACAGGGGGAATTATAGAGAGGCGGGAGTTAGACAGAAAGGGAAATGACAGGGGGGGATTAGAGAGAGAGAGAGAGATTATACAGGGGGAGAATTAGACAGAGAGAGGGAATTACAGAGTGGGAATTAGAGAGAGAGGGGGAATTAGAGAGAGAGAGAGGAGATTAGACAGGGGGAATTATAGAGAGGCGGGAGTTAGACAGAGAGAGGGAATTACAGAGTGGGAATTAGAGAGAGAGAGAGAGGAGATTAGACAGGGGGGAATTATAGAGAGGGGGGAGTTAGACAGAAAGGGAAATGACAGGGGGGGATTAGAGAGAGAGAGAGAGATTATACAGGGGGAGAATTAGACAGAGAGAGGGAATTACAGAGTGGGAATTAGAGAGAGAGGGGGAATTAGAGAGAGAGAGAGGAGATTAGACAGGGGGAATTATAGAGAGGCGGGAGTTAGACAGAGAGAGGGAATTACAGAGGGGGAATTAGAGAGAGAGAGAGGAGATTAGATAGGGGGAATTATAGAGAGGGGGGAGTTAGACAGAGAGAGGGGATTAGAGGGGGAATTAGAGAGAGAGAGGAGATGAGACAGGGGAAATTATAGAGAGGGGGTAGTTAGAGAGAGGGGGAAATGACAGAGACAGAGGAGAGAGAGGGAATCAGTGTGGGAGAGAGAGGGAATCAGTGTGAGGTGATTATAGAGAGGGAGCGAGACTCAGCCAGAGAGAGACGGAGGGGGGTGGGGGTTGCAGATAGACAGAGGGCGGGGGAGAGAGGGTCAGTTAGAGGAGAGAGTTGGAGGAGTTAGACAGGGAGAGAGGGAGAGGTAGGCAGAGAGGGGCAGTAGGGTCACACAACGAGAGATGGGAGGGAGACAGAGAGAAATTTGTGGGGGTGGGGGGGGGGCAGGGATGAATTTTGCTAGGGGACAACATTTGCAGGTGGGTAATATTTGGGGCAATTTGCTGGAGGGGGTGTTTACAGAGGGAATGTTTGGGGAGAATGACAAGTTTGCCAGGAAGAACAATGGTTATTGGCGGGGGAGAGGCCACAAAATGTGTCAGTGGAAATTGAGGGGAGGGGGGCTAATTTTGGTGGGGGGGGGGGATTACTGGTGAAGCAGGGGGAAGGGGCCTGAAGTGGAACTGGTTCACGTGAGGCTGTTTCCCCGAATAATGCTGCTGTTTTAGACACTGCGATGAGCTGAGGCTTGAATGAAATGTACGGGAACCATTTTGAATTGAGTTTATTGAGGCCCTGACTGTGGTTTTCTCTCTCTCTCTCCCTCTCCATATTCCGGCATGTGAGAAACAGAGAGAGAGGGAGGTGGAAAAGAGGGGAGATGGAGGGAAATAGTGTGTGGAGGGGGAACAGATTGGGAGAAGGGTCATTATGAGAGAGGCAGACAGACAGGATCTGGGGTTTCTCCAGTGTGGCGTTGTCCCTCATGGGGCTGTTTGTGGGATCCTGCTGTGCACTACAATAGTAAACATTGATGTGTTGACTTTCCAACATTGCTGAGGCCCTGGAATTGAACTTTTAAACGTGACGCTGGGTAAAGGCTTGTTTGTCTGTAGATTATTTATTTATTATGATATTTGCTGTGCTGGAGGCCAGATGGTGAATTGGACGGTCGGGGGTTGTGGGCAGGGGTTTGAATTCCATAAACTGATTTCTCTGAAATCTTCAAAAGTTTTGCAAAATAATCAGCTCCGACCCCCGCCCCCAGTTTTAAAGAGGGCGATTAGCCTTTTCTGGGGGAGGGGAGCAGGGGACCTGACTAACATCACCTTGCTTGTGGGATCTTGCTGTGCGTAACTGGCCTGCAGCCTGTCCTGCACTGCACCCATGGCTGCCCTCCCCGAATTCAGTTCACCGACGGGCTGATTGAGGATTGCTCCCATTTCCTCTCCCCATCATTTCTCTGTGTAAATCATCGATAAATATTAAACATGGCCACAGTGCATCTTTATTTAAAAAGGTGAGACAGAAACTTTGCAGAGTGCCTTTCAATCAAGATCGATCCCGAGGAAGAGAAGGTAAACAGAGATAGCGACGGGTTATTGAGCAGGAGAGGGAAAGATGGAGTAGAGATGGGGGGGAGGCTAGATAGGTACAGGGAGAGAGGGAGAGAAATAGAGCGAGAGAGAGGGAGAGGGGGAGAGAGGTGAGAGTGTTAGAAGTGAATATGTGAAAGTTCAGTGTGAATATTTAGTGTACAAACAGCAGCAGCCCTGGAGTGAGCAGGTAGAGGGGGAGGGGGCAGTGAATGGGAGAGGGATCAGTGTTTGTGCATCTTCATCTCATTTGGAATCTTTTGCCCCCAGTGTCTGGGTTTAATAACAGGGGACGTGAGTATAAAATGTTGCCCTCACCTCACCCTACTAAGCGAGATTGTGGCTGTGAGTGAGAGGAGCGGTGGGATCTTGCTGTGTGTTTTTGTGTTTCAATCATCTTTATGCTTTATTTGAATCAATTTCCATTCCTGTCCATCTCTCTGTCCCAGGGAGAATGGATTTGGAAGTTGCAGCTTCAGCCGATGCAGAGAGGGAATCATTTCACCGTCAGGAGTCCTCGGAGAAGGAGCTATAACCAGAGAGAACAAGAAATAGCAATGTATCCGTTGCAGGTGAAAAATTGCGGACGTGGGGGTGGAAATGCAGGGGGAAAAATTGCCGGGGGGGATTTGCTGGGGGGTGAAATTTGCATGGGGGGAAATATGCGTGGGAGGAATTGCAGGGGGGCAAAATTTGCAGTGGGGTGAATATGCAGGGGGCTGAAATTTGCAGGGGGGAAATTTGCGGGGTGCAGTAATTTGCGGGAGGTGAAATTGGTGGGGGGGGAATATGCGTGGGAGGAATTGCAGGTGGGGCAAAATTTGCAGGAGGCAAAATTTGCATGGGGGTAAATTTGCGGGAAGCAAAAAATTTGCACGGCGGTAAATTTGTGTTGGGGGGTTAAATTTGCAGGTGCAGAAATTTGCGGAGGGGCAAATTTGTCGGGGGGTAAATTTGTGGGGGGGCAAAATTTGTGTGGCGGTAAATTTGTGGGGGGCAAAATTTGCGCAGGGGGTAAGTTTGCGGGGGGAATTTGTGGGGGCAGAAATTTGCACGGGGGAAATTTGGGGGTGCAGTAATTTGCGAGAGGCGAAATTGGTGGGGGGGAATATGTGTGGGAGGAATTGCAGGTGGGGCAAAATTTGCACGGGGGTAAATTTGTGGGGGGGGCAAAATTTTCACGGCGGTAAATTTGTGGGGGGGGTTAAATTTGCGGGGGCAAAATTTGCGCAGGGGGTAAGTTTGCGGGGGGGGAATTAGTGGGAGCAGAAATTTGCACAGGGGCAAAATTTGCAGGGGGTAAATTTGTGGGGGGGCAGAAATTTGCGCAGGGGCAAAATTAGCGGGGTGTAAATTTGTGGGGGGGGGATTTGTGGGGGCAGAAATTTGCGGGGGTCAAAATTTGGGGGGGGAATTTGTGGGGGGCAAAATTTGCGCAGGGGTAGGTAAGTTTGCGGGAGGGGGGAAATTACGGGTGCAGAAATTTGCGGAGGGGGTAAATTGTGGGGGGCAAAATTTGCGTGGCGGTAAATATGTAGGGGGGCAAATTTGCGGGGGGCAAAATATGCGCAGGGGGTAAGTTTGCGGGGGGGAATTTGTGGGGGCAGAAATTTGCACAGGGGGTAAGTTTGCGGGGGGGGGGATTTGTGGGGGCAGAAATTTGCACGGGGGAAATTTGGGGGTGCAGTAATTTGCGAGAGGCGAAATTGGTGGGGGGGAATATGTGTGGGAGGAATTGCAGGTGGGGCAAAATTTGCACGGGGGTAAATTTGTGGGGGGGGCAAAATTTTCACGGCGGTAAATTTGTGGGGGGGTTAAATTTGCGGGGGCAAAATTTGCGCAGGGGGTAAGTTTGCGGGGGGGGGAATTAGTGGGAGCAGAAATTTGCACAGGGGCAAAATTAGCGGGGTGTAAATTTGTGGGGGGGGGATTTGTGGGGGCAGAAATTTGCGGGGGTCAAAATTTGGGGGGGGAATTTGTGGGGGGCAAAATTTGCGCAGGGGTAGGTAAGTTTGCGGGAGGGGGGAAATTACGGGTGCAGAAATTTGCGGAGGGGGTAAATTGTGGGGGGCAAAATTTGCGTGGCTGGTAAATATGTAGGGGGGCAAATTTGCGGGGGGCAAAATTTGCGCAGGGGGTAAGTTTGCGGGGGGGGGGGGATTTGTGGGGGGCAGAAATTTGCGCGGGGGCAAAGAGTGAGGCGGGGAATGAGCCAGAGAGTGAGAAGGAGTAGAGAAGAAGCAGAGACGAGAGAGAAGACAGAGAGAGAAGGAACAGAGAGAGAGAGAAGGAACAGAGAGAGAGAGAGAAGGAACAGAGAGAGAGAGAACAGAGAGAGAGAGTAAGACAGAGAGAGAGAGAAGGAACAGAGAGAGAGAGAAGGTACAGAGAGAGAGAGAAGGAACAGAGAGAGAGAGAAGGAACAGAGAGAGAGAGAAGGAACAGAGAGAGAGAGAAGGAACAGAGAGAGAGAGAGAAGGAACAGAGAGAGAGAGAAGGAACAGAGAGAGAGAAGGAACAGAGAGAGAGAGAAGGAACAGAGAGAGAGAGAAGGAACAGAGAGAGAGAGAAGGAACAGAGAGAGAGAGAAGGAACAGAGAGAGAGAGAAGGAACAGAGAGAGAGAAGGAACAGAGAGAGAGAGAAGGAACAGAGAGAGAGAAGGAACAGAGAGAGAGAAGGAACAGAGAGAGAGAGAAGGAACAGAGAGAGAGAGAAGGAACAGAGAGAGAGAGAAGGAACAGAGAGAGAGAAGGAACAGAGAGAGAGAGAAGGAACAGAGAGAGAGAGAGAAGGAACAGAGAGAGAGAGAAGGAACAGAGAGAGAGAAGGAACAGAGAGAGAGAGAAGGAACAGAGAGAGAGAAGGAACAGAGAGAGAGAAGGAACAGAGAGAGAGAGAAGGAACAGAGAGAGAGAGAAGGAACAGAGAGAGAGAGAAGGAACAGAGAGAGAGAAGGAACAGAGAGAGAGAGAAGGAACAGAGAGAGAGAAGGAACAGAGAGAGAGAAGGAACAGAGAGAGAGAGAAGGAACAGAGAGAGAGAGAAGGAACAGAGAGAGAGAGAAGGAACAGAGAGAGAGAAGGAACAGAGAGAGAGAAGGAACAGAGAGAGAGAGAAGGAACAGAGAGAGAGAGAAGGAACAGAGAGAGAGAGAAGGAACAGAGAGAGAGAAGGAACAGAGAGAGAGAGAAGGAACAGAGAGAGAGAGAGAAGGAACAGAGAGAGAGAGAAGGAACAGAGAGAGAGAAGGAACAGAGAGAGAGAGAAGGAACAGAGAGAGAGAAGGAACAGAGAGAGAGAAGGAACAGAGAGAGAGAGAAGGAACAGAGAGAGAGAGAAGGAACAGAGAGAGAGAGAAGGAACAGAGAGAGAGAGAAGGAACAGAGAGAGAGAGAAGGAACAGAGAGAGAAGGAACAGAGAGATAGAGAAGGAACAGAGAGAGAGAGAAGGAACAGAGAGAGAGAGAAGGTACAGAGAGAGAGAGAAGGAACAGAGAGAGAGAGAAGGAACAGAGAGAGAGAGAAGGAACAGAGAGAGAGAAGGAACAGAGAGAGAGAGAAGGAACAGAGAGAGAGAAGGAACAGAGAGAGAGAGAAGGAACAGAGAGATAGAGAGAAGGAACAGAGAGAGAGAGAAGGAGCAGAGAGAGAGAGAGATGGAACAGAGAGAGAGAGAAGGAACAGAGAGAGAGAGAAGGAACAGAGAGAGAGAGAGAAGGAACAGAGAGAGAGAGAAGGAACAGAGAGAGAGAAGGAACAGAGAGAGAGAGAAGGAACAGAGAGAGAGAGAAGGAACAGAGAGAGAGAGAAGGAACAGAGAGAGAGAGAGAAGGAACAGAGAGAGAGAGAAGGAACAGAGAGAGAGAGAAGGAACAGAGAGAGAGAGAAGGAACAGAGAGAGAGAGAAGGAACAGAGAGAGAGAGAAGGAACAGAGAGAGAGAGAAGGAACAGAGAGAGAGAGAAGGAACAGAGAGAGAGAGAAGGTACAGAGAGAGAGAGAAGGTACAGAGAGAGAGAGAAGGAACAGAGAGAGAGAGAAGGAACAGAGAGAGAGAGAAGGAACAGAGAGAGAGAAAAGGAACAGAGAGAGAGAGAAGGAACAGAGAGAGAGAGAAGGAACAGAGAGAGAGAGAAGGAACAGAGAGAGAGAGAAGGAACAGAGAGAGAGAGAGAAGGAACAGAGAGAGAGAGAAGGAACAGAGAGATAGAGAAGGAACTGAGATATAGAGAAGGAACAGAGAGAGAGAGAAGGAACAGAGAGAGAGAAGGAACAGAGAGAGAGAAGGAACAGAGAGAGAGAGAAGGAACAGAGAGAGAGAGAAGGAACAGAGAGAGAGAGAAGGAACAGAGAGAGAGAAGGAACAGAGAGAGAGAGAAGGAACAGAGAGAGAGAGAAGGAACAGAGAGAGAGAAGGAACAGAGAGAGAGAGAAGGAACAGAGAGAGAGAGAAGGAACAGAGAGAGAGAGAAGGAACAGAGAGAGAGAGAGAAGGAACAGAGAGAGAGAGAAGGAACAGAGAGAGAGAGAAGGAACAGAGAGAGAGAGAAGGAACAGAGAGAGAGAGAAGGAACAGAGAGAGAGAGAAGGAACAGAGAGAGAGAGAAGGAACAGAGAGAGAGAAGGAACAGAGAGAGAGAGAAGGAACAGAGAGAGAGAAGGAACAGAGAGAGAGAAGGAACAGAGAGAGGGAAGGAACAGAGAGAGAGAGAAGGAACAGAGAGAGAGAAGGAACAGAGAGATAGAGAAGGAACAGAGAGAGAGAAGGAACAGAGAGAGAGAAGGAACAGAGAGAGAGAGAAGGAACAGAGAGAGATAGAGAAGGAACAGAGAGAGAGAGAAGGAACAGAGAGAGAGAGAAGGAACAGAGAGAGAGAAGGAACAGAGAGAGAGAGAAGGAACAGAGAGAGAGAGAAGGAACAGAGAGAGAGAGAAGGAACAGAGAGAGAGAAGGAACAGAGAGATAGAGAAGGAACAGAGAGAGAGAAGGAACAGAGAGTTAGAGAAGGAACAGAGAGAGAGAGAAGGAACAGAGAGAGAGAGAAGGAACAGAGAGAGAGAGAAGGAACAGAGAGAGAGAGAAGGAACAGAGAGAGAGAGAAGGAACAGAGAGAGAGAAGGAACAGAGAGAGAGAGAAGGAACAGAGAGAGAGAGAAGGTACAGAGAGAGAGAGAGAAGGAACAGAGAGAGAGAGAAGGAACAGAGAGAGAGAGAAGGAACAGAGAGAGAGAGAAGGAACAGAGAGAGAGAAGGAACAGAGAGAGAGAGAAGGAACAGAGAGAGAGAGAAGGAACAGAGAGAGAGAAGGAACAGAGAGAGAGAGAAGGAACAGAGATAGAGAAGGAACAGAGAGAGAGAAGGAACAGAGAGAGAGAGAAGGAACAGAGAGAGAGAGAAGGAACAGAGAGAGAGAGAAGGAACAGAGAGAGAGAAGGAACAGAGAGAGAGAGAAGGTACAGAGAGAGAGAGAAGGAACAGAGAGAGAGAGAAGGAACAGAGAGAGAGAAGGAACAGAGAGAGAGAAGGAACAGAGAGAGAGAGAAGGAACAGAGAGAGAGAAGGAACAGAGAGAGAGAAGGAACAGAGAGAGAGAAGGAACAGAGAGAGAGAGAAGGAACAGAGAGAGAGAGAAGGAACAGAGAGAGAGAGAAGGAACAGAGACAGAGAGAAGGAACAGAGAGAGAGAAGGAACAGAGAGAGAGAGAAGGAACAGAGAGAGAGAGAAGGAACAGAGAGAGAGAGAAGGAACAGAGAGAGAGAGAAGGAACAGAGAGAGAGAGAAGGAACAGAGAGAGAGAGAAGGAACAGAGAGAGAGAGAAGGTACAGAGAGAGAGAGAAGGTACAGAGAGAGAGAGAAGGAACAGAGAGAGAGAGAAGGAACAGAGAGAGAGAGAAGGAACAGAGAGAGAGAGAAGGAACAGAGAGAGAGAAGGAACAGAGAGAGAGAGAGAAGGAACAGAGAGAGAGAGAAGGAACAGAGAGAGAGAGAAGGAACAGAGAGAGAGAGAAGGAACAGAGAGAGAGAAGGAACAGAGAGAGAGAAGGAACAGAGAGAGAGAGAAGGAACAGAGAGAGAGAAGGAACAGAGAGAGAGAGAAGGAACAGAGAGAGAGAGAAGGAACAGAGAGAGAGAGAAGGAACAGAGAGAGAGAGAGAAGGAACAGAGAGAGAGAGAAGGTACAGAGAGAGAGAGAAGGTACAGAGAGAGAGAGAAGGAACAGAGAGAGAGAAGGAACAGAGAGAGAGAGAAGGAACAGAGAGAGAGAGAAGGAACAGAGAGAGAGAAGGAACAGAGAGAGAGAGAAGGAACAGAGAGAGAGAGAAGGAACAGAGAGAGAGAAGGAACAGAGAGAGAGAAGGAACAGAGAGAGAGAGAAGGAACAGAGAGAGAGAGAAGGAACAGAGAGAGAGAAGGAACAGAGAGAGAGAAGGAACAGAGAGAGAGAGAAGGAACAGAGAGAGAGAAGGAGCAGAGAGAGAGAAGGAACAGAGAGAGAGAGAAGGAACAGAGAGAGAGAAGGAACAGAGAGAGAGAGAAGGAACAGAGAGAGAGAGAGAGAGAAGGAACAGAGAGAGAGAAGGAACAGAGAGAGAGAGAAGGAACAGAGAGAGAGAGAAGGAACAGAGAGATAGAGAAGGAACAGAGAGAGAGAAGGAACAGAGAGAGAGAGAAGGAACAGAGAGATAGAGAAGGAACAGAGAGAGAGAAGGAACAGAGAGAGAGAGAAGGAACAGAGAGAGAGAAGGAACAGAGAGAGAGAAGGAACAGAGAGAGAGAAGGAACAGAGAGAGAGAGAAGGAACAGAGAGAGAGAGAAGGAACAGAGAGAGAGAGAAGGAACAGAGAGAGAGAAGGAACAGAGAGAGAGAAGGAACAGAGAGAGAGAGAAGGAACAGAGAGAGAGAAGGAGCAGAGAGAGAGAGAAGGAACAGAGAGAGAGAGAAGGAACAGAGAGGGAGAGAAGGAACAGAGAGAGAGAGAAGGAACAGAGAGAGAGAAGGAACAGAGAGAGAGAAGGAACAGAGAGAGAGAGAAGGAACAGAGAGAGAGAGAAGGAACAGAGAGAGAGAGAAGGAACAGAGAGAGAGAGAAGGAACAGAGAGAGAGAGAAGGAACAGAGAGAGAGAGAAGGAACAGAGAGAGAGAGAAGGAACAGAGAGAGAGAAGGAACAGAGAGAGAGAGAAGGAACAGAGAGAGAGAGAAGGAACAGAGAGAGAGAGAAGGAACAGAGAGAGAGAAGGAACAGAGAGAGAGAGAAGGAACAGAGAGAGAGAGAAGGAACAGAGAGAGAGAGAAGGAACAGAGAGAGAGAGAAGGAACAGAGAGAGAGAAGGAACAGAGAGAGAGAGAAGGAACAGAGAGAGAGAGAAGGAACAGAGAGAGAGAAGGTACAGAGAGAGAGAGAAGGAACAGAGAGAGAGAAGGAACAGAGAGAGAGAGAAGGAACAGAGAGAGAGAGAAGGAACAGAGAGAGAGAGAAGGAACAGAGAGAGAGAGAAGGAACAGAGAGAGAGAGAAGGAACAGAGAGAGAGAAGGAACAGAGAGAGAGAGAAGGAACAGAGAGAGAGAGAAGGAACAGAGAGAGAGAGAAGGAACAGAGAGAGAGAGAAGGAACAGAGAGAGAGAAGGAGCAGAGAGAGAGAAGGAACAGAGAGAGAGAGAAGGAACAGAGAGAGAGAAGGAACAGAGAGAGAGAAGGAACAGAGAGAGAGAGAAGGAACAGAGAGAGAGAGAAGGAACAGAGAGAGAGAAGGAACAGAGAGAGAGAAGGAACAGAGAGAGAGAGAAGGAACAGAGAGAGAGAGAAGGAACAGAGAGAGAGAAGGAACAGAGAGAGAGAAGGAACAGAGAGAGAGAGAAGGAACAGAGAGAGAGAAGGAGCAGAGAGAGAGAAGGAACAGAGAGAGAGAGAAGGAACAGAGAGAGAGAAGGAACAGAGAGAGAGAGAAGGAACAGAGAGAGAGAGAGAGAGAAGGAACAGAGAGAGAGAAGGAACAGAGAGAGAGAGAAGGAACAGAGAGAGAGAGAAGGAACAGAGAGATAGAGAAGGAACAGAGAGAGAGAAGGAACAGAGAGAGAGAGAAGGAACAGAGAGATAGAGAAGGAACAGAGAGAGAGAAGGAACAGAGAGAGAGAGAAGGAACAGAGAGAGAGAAGGAACAGAGAGAGAGAAGGAACAGAGAGAGAGAAGGAACAGAGAGAGAGAGAAGGAACAGAGAGAGAGAGAAGGAACAGAGAGAGAGAGAAGGAACAGAGAGAGAGAAGGAACAGAGAGAGAGAAGGAACAGAGAGAGAGAGAAGGAACAGAGAGAGAGAAGGAGCAGAGAGAGAGAGAAGGAACAGAGAGAGAGAGAAGGAACAGAGAGGGAGAGAAGGAACAGAGAGAGAGAGAAGGAACAGAGAGAGAGAAGGAACAGAGAGAGAGAAGGAACAGAGAGAGAGAGAAGGAACAGAGAGAGAGAGAAGGAACAGAGAGAGAGAGAAGGAACAGAGAGAGAGAGAAGGAACAGAGAGAGAGAGAAGGAACAGAGAGATAGAGAAGGAACAGAGAGAGAGAAGGAACAGAGAGAGAGAGAAGGAACAGAGAGAGAGAGAAGGAACAGAGAGAGAGAGAATGAACAGAGAGAGAGAGAAGGAACAGAGAGAGAGAGAAGGAACAGAGAGAGAGAGAAGGAACAGAGAGAGAGAAGGAACAGAGAGAGAGAGAAGGAACAGAGAGAGAGAGAAGGAACAGAGAGAGAGAGAAGGAACAGAGAGAGAGAAGGAACAGAGAGAGAGAGAAGGAACAGAGAGAGAGAGAAGGAACAGAGAGAGAGAGAAGGAACAGAGAGAGAGAGAAGGAACAGAGAGAGAGAAGGAACAGAGAGAGAGAGAAGGAACAGAGAGAGAGAGAAGGAACAGAGAGAGAGAAGGTACAGAGAGAGAGAGAAGGAACAGAGAGAGAGAAGGAACAGAGAGAGAGAGAAGGAACAGAGAGAGAGAGAAGGAACAGAGAGAGAGAGAAGGAACAGAGAGAGAGAGAAGGAACAGAGAGAGAGAGAAGGAACAGAGAGAGAGAAGGAACAGAGAGAGAGAGAAGGAACAGAGAGAGAGAGAAGGAACAGAGAGAGAGAGAAGGAACAGAGAGAGAGAGAAGGAACAGAGAGAGAGAGAAGGAACAGAGAGAGAGAGAAGGAACAGAGAGAGAGAGAAGGAACAGAGAGATAGAGAAGGAACAGAGAGAGAGAGAAGGAACAGAGAGAGAGAGAAGGAACAGAGAGAGAGAAGGAGCAGAGAGAGAGAAGGAACAGAGAGAGAGAGAAGGAACAGAGAGAGAGAAGGAACAGAGAGAGAGAAGGAACAGAGAGAGAGAGAAGGAACAGAGAGAGAGAGAAGGAACAGAGAGAGAGAAGGAACAGAGAGAGAGAAGGAACAGAGAGAGAGAGAAGGAACAGAGAGAGAGAGAAGGAACAGAGAGAGAGAAGGAACAGAGAGAGAGAAGGAACAGAGAGAGAGAGAAGGAACAGAGAGAGAGAAGGAGCAGAGAGAGAGAAGGAACAGAGAGAGAGAGAAGGAACAGAGAGAGAGAAGGAACAGAGAGAGAGAGAAGGAACAGAGAGAGAGAGAGAGAGAAGGAACAGAGAGAGAGAAGGAACAGAGAGAGAGAGAAGGAACAGAGAGAGAGAGAAGGAACAGAGAGATAGAGAAGGAACAGAGAGAGAGAAGGAACAGAGAGAGAGAGAAGGAACAGAGAGATAGAGAAGGAACAGAGAGAGAGAAGGAACAGAGAGAGAGAGAAGGAACAGAGAGAGAGAGAAGGAACAGAGAGAGAGAGAAGGAACAGAGAGAGAGAAGGAACAGAGAGAGAGAAGGAACAGAGAGAGAGAGAAGGAACAGAGAGAGAGAAGGAGCAGAGAGAGAGAGAAGGAACAGAGAGAGAGAGAAGGAACAGAGAGGGAGAGAAGGAACAGAGAGAGAGAGAAGGAACAGAGAGAGAGAAGGAACAGAGAGAGAGAAGGAACAGAGAGAGAGAGAAGGAACAGAGAGAGAGAGAAGGAACAGAGAGAGAGAGAAGGAACAGAGAGAGAGAGAAGGAACAGAGAGAGAGAGAAGGAACAGAGAGAGAGAGAAGGAACAGAGAGAGAGAGAAGGAACAGAGAGAGAGAGAAGGAACAGAGAGAGAGAAGGAACAGAGAGAGAGAGAAGGAACAGAGAGAGAGAGAAGGAACAGAGAGAGAGAGAAGGAACAGAGAGAGAGAAGGAACAGAGAGAGAGAGAAGGAACAGAGAGAGAGAGAAGGAACAGAGAGAGAGAGAAGGAACAGAGAGAGAGAGAAGGAACAGAGAGAGAGAAGGAACAGAGAGAGAGAGAAGGAACAGAGAGAGAGAGAAGGAACAGAGAGAGAGAAGGTACAGAGAGAGAGAGAAGGAACAGAGAGAGAGAAGGAACAGAGAGAGAGAGAAGGAACAGAGAGAGAGAGAAGGAACAGAGAGCGAGAGAAGGAACAGAGAGAGAGAGAAGGAACAGAGAGAGAGAGAAGGAACAGAGAGAGAGAAGGAACAGAGAGAGAGAGAAGGAACAGAGAGAGAGAGAAGGAACAGAGAGAGAGAGAAGGAACAGAGAGAGAGAGAAGGAACAGAGAGAGAGAGAAGGAACAGAGAGAGAGAGAAGGAACAGAGAGAGAGAAGGAACAGAGAGAGAGAAGGAACAGAGAGAGAGAGAAGGAACAGAGAGAGAGAAGGAACAGAGAGAGAGAGAGAAGGAACAGAGAGAGAGAGAAGGAACAGAGAGAGAGAGAAGGAACAGAGAGAGAGAAGGAACAGAGAGAGAGAGAAGGAACAGAGAGAGAGAGAAGGAACAGAGAGAGAGAAGGAACAGAGAGAGAGAGAGAAGGAACAGAGAGAGAGAGAAGGAACAGAGAGAGAGAGAAGGAACAGAGAGAGAGAAGGAACAGAGAGAGAGAAGGAACAGAGAGAGAGAGAAGGAACAGAGAGAGAGAAGGAACAGTGAGAGAGAAGGAACAGAGAGAGAGAAGGAACAGAGAGAGAGAGAAGGAACAGAGAGAGAGAGAAGGAACAGAGAGAGAGAGAAGGAACAGAGAGAGAGAGAAGGAACAGAGAGAGAGAGAAGGAACAGAGAGAGAGAGAAGGAGCAGAGAGAGAGAGAAGGAACAGAGAGAGAGAGAAGGAACAGAGAGAGAGAGAAGGAACAGAGAGAGAGAGAAGGAACAGAGAGAGAGAGAAGGAACAGAGAGAGAGAGAAGGAACAGAGAGAGAGAGAAGGAACAGAGAGAGAGAGAAGGAACAGAGAGAGAGAGAAGGAACAGAGAGAGAGAGAAGGAACAGAGAGAGAGAAGGAACAGAGAGAGAGAAGGAACAGAGAGAGAGAGAAGGAACAGAGAGAGAGAGAAGGAACAGAGAGAGAGAGAAGGAACAGAGAGAGAGAGAAGGAACAGAGAGAGAGAGAAGGAACAGAGAGAGAGAGAAGGAACAGAGAGAGAGAGAAGGAACAGAGAGAGAGAGAAGGAACAGAGAGAGAGAGAAGGAACAGAGAGAGAGAAGGAACAGAGAGAGAGAGAAGGAACAGAGAGAGAGAGAAGGAACAGAGAGAGAGAAGGAACAGAGAGAGAGAGAAGGAACAGAGAGAGAGAAGGAACAGAGAGAGAGAAGGAACAGAGAGAGAGAGAAGGAACAGAGAGAGAGAGAAGGAACAGAGAGAGAGAGAAGGAACAGAGAGAGAGAAGGAACAGAGAGAGAGAGAAGGAGCAGAGAGAGAGAGAAGGAACAGAGAGAGAGAGAAGGAACAGAGAGAGAGAGAAGGAACAGAGAGAGAGAGAAGGAACAGAGAGAGAGAAGGAACAGAGAGAGAGAGAAGGAACAGAGAGAGAGAGAAGGAACAGAGAGAGAGAGAAGGAACAGAGAGAGAGAGAAGGAACAGAGAGAGAGAGAAGGTACAGAGAGAGAGAGAAGGAACAGAGAGAGAGAGAAGGAACAGAGAGAGGGAGAGAAGGAACAGAGAGAGAGAGAAGGAACAGAGAGAGAGAAGGTACAGAGAGAGAGAGAAGGTACAGAGAGATAGGGAAGGAATAGAGAGAGTGAGAAGGAACAGAGAGAGAGAGACGGTACAGAGAGAGGAGCAGCGAGTGAGAGAGAGAAGGAACAGAGAGAGAGAGAAGGAACAGAGAGAGAGACCGAGAGACTGAAAGAGTGACGGTGAGAGACAGAGACTTACAGAGAGAGAGACAGAGGGATAGAGTCACAGAGAGAGGTATAGAGGGAGACAGAGAGGGATAGAGAGACACAGAGAGAGGGATAGAGAGACACAGAGAGAGGGATAGAAAGACACAGAGAGGGATAGAGGGAGGCAGAGAGAGATAGAGAGACACAGAGGGATAGAGAGACACAGAGAGAGGTATAGAGGGAGACAGAAAGAGAGGGATAGAGACACAGAGAGAGATAGAGAGACACAGAGAGGTTTAGAGGGAGATAGAGAGAGGGATAGAGACACTGAGAGAGAGATAGAGAGACACAGAGAGAGATAGAGAGACAGAGAGGTATAGAGAGAGAATGTATATATGTGTTTGGTTGTGTGAGAGAGCATGTATGTGTGTGAGTTGGTGTGTGTGTGTGTGTGTGTGTGTGTGTATATGAGATAGAATTTATATATGTGTGTGTGAGAGAGCGTGTATTTGTGTGAGTTTGTGTATTTGTTTGTGTGTGTTTGAGTGTGTTTATGAGAAAGAATATAACTTTGTGAGTGTATCTGTGAGAGAAATGTTTGTGGTATGTGCTTTGTGTGAGAAAGAATATATATGTGTGTGAATGTGTGTGAGGTTGTGTGTGTTTGTGTGTATGAGAAAGAATATATCTGTGAGTGTGTGTGAATCGGTGAGATAGAGAATCAGTGTCTTTAAGAGAGAGGATGTGTGTGTGTTTGAGAATTCATCTGTGTGATTGTGACTATGTCTGTGTGAGCATGTGTATGAGAAAGAATATGTCTTTGTGAGTGTGTGTGAGAGAGAGAGTGTGTGTATGAGAAGTAATACATCTGTGTGGTGTGAGTGTGAGAGAGATTGTATGTGCGTGTGTGTGTGTGTGTGTGTGTGTATGTGTGTGTGTGTGTGTGTGTGTGTGTGTGTGTGTGTGTGTGTGTGTGTGTGTGTGTGTGTGTGAAATAGAGAATATATGTGTGTGAGTGTGTCTGTGTGTGAGAGGGTATGTGTGTGTGTCTGCATGCATGAGAAAAAATATATCTGTGCAATTGTGTGTTTGAGAGTGTTTGTGTCCAAATTGAAATGTAGGGAGATCCCTTCCCCATCTTTAAAATGGAGGGAGATCCCATCTCCAACTTTAAAATGGAGGAAGATCCTTTCTCAATGGTTAAAATGGAGGTCGATCCCTTCTCTGTCTTTAAAATGGAGGGAGATCCTTTCTCAATCTATAAAATGGAGGGAGATCCCTTCTACATCTTTGAAATGGAGGGATATCTCTGTCATAGAGTCACAGAGGACGACAGCACAGAAAAAGGCCTTTCGGCCCATCAACTCTGTGCCGATCGAACAAGAACCTAACAATTCTAATCCTATTTTCCAGCACTAGGCCCACAGCCTTATATGCCAAGGTATCACAAGTGCACATCCAAATATTCTGAAATGTTATGAGGGTTTCTGCCTCTAACCCCCTTTCAGGCAGTGAGTTCCAGATTCCCACCACCCTCTGGGTGTAAAAATCCTTCCCCACTTCCCCTCTAAACCTCCTGCCCCCTGCCTTCAGTCTATGCTCCCTGGTTATTGTTCCCTGCACCAAGGGGAAACGTTCCTTCCTGTCTACCCTATCAATGCCCCTCATAATTTTATTCACCTCAATCATGTCCTTCCTCAATCTCCTCTGCTCCCGGCAAAATCATCCAAGTCGATCCAATCTCTCCTCATATGTCAAATTCTCCAGCCCAGGCAACATCCTGGGAAATCTCCTCTGCTCTCTCTCTAGAGCAATCACATCCTTCCTATAATGTGGATTCCAGAACTGCACACAATACTCTAGCTGTGGCCTAACCAGCGTTTTATACAGTTCCAGCATCACCTCCCTGCTCTTCTATTCTATGTCTCGGCTAATAAAGGAAAGTATCTCATATGCCTTCTTAACCACCTTATTTACCTGTCCCGCTACCTTAAGGGACCGGTGGACATACACACCAAGGTCCCTCTAATGCCCATTAGATCCCAGGGTCCCACCATTCATCATGTATTCCTGTGCCTTGTTTGTCCAGCCCAAGTGCATCACCTCACAGTTATCCGGATTAAAGTCCATTTGGCACTGAGCAGCCCGTCTATATCCTCCTGAAATCTAAGGCTCTCCTCCTCACTATTTACCACCCCACCAATTATCATATATTCCACCAACTTGCTGATGAACCCTCCTACATTGAAGTCTAAATCGTTTATACACACCACACACAGCAAGGGACCCAACCCCGATCCCTGTGGAACCCACTGGACACAGGAATCCAGTCACAAAAACACCCCTTGACCATCACCCTCTGCTTCCTGCCTCTCAGCCAATTCTGGATCCAATGTGTAAAATTGCCTTGGATCCCATGGGCTCTTACCTTCACTTTCAGTCTCCCTTGTGGGACCTTATCAAAAGCCTTGCTGATGTCCCACTAGGCTACGTCTTCTCCATCTTTAAAATGGAGGGAGATCCATTCCCTTCTTTAAAATGGAGGGAGATCCATTGCCATCTTTAAAATGGAGGGAGATCCATTCCCGTCTTTAAAATGGAGAGTGATCCATTCCCACCTTTAAAATGGAGGGAGATCCATTCCCATCTTTAAAATGGAGGGAGATCCATTCCCATCTTTAAAATGGAGGGAGATCCATTTCCATCTTTAAAATGGAGGGGGATCCATTCCCATCTTTAAATTGGAGGGAGATCCATTCCCATCTTTAAATTGGAGGGAGATCCATTCCCATCTTTAAATTGGAGGGAGATCCATTCCCATCTTTAAAATGGAGGGAGATCCATTCCCATCTTTAAAATGGAGGGAGATCCATTCCCATCTTTAAATTGGAGGGAGATCCATTCCCATCTTTAAAATGGAGGGAGATCCATTCCCATCTTTAAAATGGAGGGAGATCCATTCCCATCTTTAAAATGGAGGGAGATCCATTCCCATCTTTAAATTGGAGGGAGATCCATTCCCATCTTTAAATTGGAGGGAGATCCATTCCCATCTTTAAAATGGAGGGAGATCCATTCCCATCCTTAAAATGGAGGGAAATCCATTCCCATCTTTTAAATGGAGGGAGATCCATTCCCATCTTTAAATTGGAGGGAGATCCATTCCCATCTTTAAAATGGAGGGAGATCCATTGCCCAACTTGTGAGGTGGAAGTGCTGGAACCTACAATGGAGGAAAGAGTGAAGCTTATTCGAGAATGAAAAGTTAACCTGCGTGTGTATCACTGAACGGTTACAACACAGAAGGAGGCCATTCAGCCCATCAATCTACTTTCCACACTCTGCAAGGAAAGTTTCACTGGTCTCTCTCGTCCGCCCTTTCCCTGAAACCCTGAATATATTTTCCCTTCTGCTTCACACCCAAATTTTCCTCAAAAGGGAGACTGGGGGTGGTGGGGAGAGGGGGAGAGGGGGAGAGAGAGGGAGAGAGAGGGAGAGAGAGAGGGAGAGAGAGAGACGGAAAGGCAGAGAGACAGAGATGGCGAGAGAGACACAGGGCGAGATAGAGAAAGAGAGACAAAACTCACCAAGAGAAATAGAGACAGGGCGAGAGAGAGAGAGATGGGCAGAGAGTGGCAGGGCAATGGAGTGAGAGAGACAGAGACAAGTGAGGCAAGAGAGGGAGAGAGACAGGCAAGAGAGAGACTGAGTGTGTCAGAGAGACAGTGGCAGAGCGAGGCAGAGAGAGAGTGACAGAGAGACGTGGCGATGGGTAGAGAGACAGGGTGATAGAGAGAGGGTCAGAGAGTGACAGAGAGAGTGACAGAGACAGAGAGAGGGTGAGAGGCAGAGGGATGGGTAGAGAGAGAGATGGACTTAGCAACAGTGAGATGGGGTGTGAGAGAAAGAGAGAGAGAGTGAGAGAGAGATACAGAGAGGCGAATGAGGGAAAGAGAAATGTATGGGTTGTGAGATAGAGACAGACAGAGAGGGGAGTGATTATCGGAAATAGAGATGGGGTGAGAGAGAGAATCAGAGAGACGAGTCAAGGAAAGGCAAAAGCGGTAGGGAGAGAGAGAGCAGACAAAATGGAGCGAGAACCATCCTCAATATTTAAAATGGAGGCAAATATCTTCTCCATCTTAAAAACGGATGGAGATCCCTTTACCATCATTAAAATGGAGGGAGATCCCTTCTATGTCATTAAAATGGAGGAAGATCACTTCTCCAACTTTAAAATGGAGGGAGATCCTTTCTCCATCGTTAAAATGGAGGGAGATCCTTCTCCATCTTAAAATGGATGGAGATAACTTCCCCATCTTTAAAATGGAGGGAGATCCCTTCCCCATCTTTAAACTGGAGGGAGATCCCTTCTCCATATTTCAAATGCAGGGAGATACCTGTGCCTCTGTCACGTTAAATATACTCATGTCCCATTTGTGAGGGGTCAACTCTGTCATAAATGTCCCAGTGCTGTGGGGACATAAAATGGTCACTGTGAACAAACCTGAAATGGCTGCCTGGTGTTTGTAGACTAGATTCTCAGAGGAAGAGAGGCAGGGAGAGAAGACACAGATCGAGTGAATGAGAAATAGAGACTCTCAGACCAAGTGGGTGACTGAGAGCCAGAGAGTGAATAAAGGATATTGGTCACAGCACATGGAAAGTGAAAGAGGACATTTCACCATCCAACCCTGTTTACCCGAGAGTAATAGATACCCGGGAGTGAGTTACAGACTGGAATCTAATCGAGGGGTTCAGGGGGTTTATATATGGAGTAATAGATACCCGGCAGTGAGTTACAGACTGGAATCTAATCGAGGTGTTCAGAGGGTTTATATATAGAATAATAGATACCCGGGAGTGAGTTACAGACTGGAATCTAATCGAGGTGTTTGTGGTGTTTATATATAGAATAATAGATACCCGGGAGTGAGTTACAGACTGGAATCTAATCGAGGTGTTCAGAGGGTTTATATATAGAATAATAGATACCTGGGAGTGAGTTACAGACTGGAATCTAATCGAGGGGTTCAGGGGGTTTATATATAGAATAATAGATACCCGGGAGTGAGTTACAGACTGGAATCTAATCAAGGTGTTTGTGGGGTTTACATATAGAATAATAGATACCCGGGAGCGAGTTACAGACTGGAATTTAATCGAGGGGTTTGTGGTGTTTATATATAGAATAATAGATACCCGGGAGTGAGTTACAGACTGGAATCTAATCAAGGTGTTTGTGGGGTTTACATATAGAATAATAGATACCCGGGAGCGAGTTACAGACTGGAATTTAATCGAGGGGTTTGTGGTGTTTATATATAGAATAATAGATACCCGGGAGTGAGTTACAGACTGGAATCTAATCGAGGGGTTCAGGGAGTTTATATATAGAATAATAGATACTCGAGAGTGAGGTACAGACTGGAATCTAATCGAGGGGTTCAGAGGGTTTATATAAAGAACAACAGAAACCCGGGAGTGAGTTACAGACTGGAATCTAATTGAGGTGTTTGTGGGGTTTATATATAGAATAATAGATACCCGCGTGTGAGTTACTGACTGGAATCTAATTGTGGGGTTTGTGGGGTTTATATATAGAATAATAGATACCTGGGAGTGAGTTACAGACTGGAATCTAATCGAGGGTTCAGGGGGTTTATATATAGAATAATAGATACCCGGGAGTGAGTTACAGACTGGAATCTAATCGAGGGGTTCAGGGGGTTTATATATAGAATAATAGATATCCGGGAGTGAGTTACAGACTGGAATGTAATCGAGGGGTTTGTGGGGTTTATATATAGAATAATAGATACTCGGGTGTGAGTTACTGACTGGAATCTAATCGAGGGGTTTGTGGGGTTTATATATAGAATAATAGATACTCGGGAGTGAGTTACAGACTGGAATCATGAACCGTTGAAAATACCATTTTTCTTGTCATGTGCTGAAGTGCTGGTTACAGAGCCTGATTCATGGAATGTGCAGTGTGAGTTTTTAAGCAGCTTTATCCCAAATATCAAATTCAATTTCTCCTTCGAACTATTTGATGTTTTCCTAGACTGGACACAAAGGAATAGGGAATCTTTGGACACTCACTGTTTGCAGCTTTTCACCATTTATAATGAAATGTGTTCCATCCTTATTAAACTGAGCAGCCACACATTTGCCTACAATGAAATCCATCTTTCACTATTTCATCCATTCACTGAAAGCGTTCATATCTCTTTGGAAATTGAAGTGCAGGTTACAGATTGGATTGGAACTTTCTGCTTTCTGAAACATTAACCAAGTTTCACAGAGTAAAACATTAAACCTGACATTCTGAAACAGGAGAGGGCCCCACAACTTCAATTCTGTGATTCTCTGGCATCTCATGATCTGTATCTTACAATATCTCTGCCCCCTTCATGTCTCTGAAGACTTGGAAAGTGATTCAGACATTGGGGAACCATTTCATTGTCTCGGGACATTTCCTCTGAAGCATTTCATTGTCTTGGGACATTTAAAGTAAATAATTCCTTCAAAGGACATCATTAAAATTCACTCTTTCATCATCCAAAATCTGTTCTCCATTCAGACTCCATGTCCCTGCACCCTATTGTTTCAAATGTAACTTACATTTCACAGTGTAGGAATGTGTGAATGCAAACACTTACTTCACACGTTTCCACAATACTAATGCTCACACAATTCAGGATGAAATTTTCAAGACAACATTCATCAACTGACAGATTTCCAGCTCCAAATGGAAGCTTCAAGATACAGAAAGTGACACAGAAATGAAACCTCCGATTTATCTGAATCTGCATCCGTTATTGGACAGCGCAGGGTTAGATAGGAATTAAAGTTGTTTTTAAATTGTCCCCATCAAACACTCCCAGAACAGGTACAGCACGGGGGTCGATACAGGATAACCCTCCCTCAACACTTGGGTTATGAGATTAAAAAGCCCCATTCACCTTTGAATTCATTTTAAATTTAAAATGTGTTCAAATTAAAAGTTCATCAGCTGGAGAAAAGGGTAAAGCTCCAAATATTTTTCAACAGGCCTGGGTATAAAAAACATTATCCTGTGACATATCCTTTTCCCCATCTTTAAAATGGAGACAGATCCCTTCTCCATCTTTACCACTGTTATCCACTCTCTTCATTTCCATTATTATCTTGAAGCGTTTGAACAAATCACCCCTCAACCTCAATCCAGTGTTTCAGAGAGAAGCTTTGACTACAATGTTCATCAAACACTCCCAACCCAATTACAGTATGGGGTTCGATTCAGAGTCAAATTCAAAAAATTGGTACATGGGTGACAGAGGGAGAGACAGGGTGAAGGTTTTGGGAAAGGGATGAAGGGGGGATGTGGTGAAAATCTTTTTAAATCAGCGAGTGGTGATGACCTGGAACCCGTGGACAATGCGGTGTTTCAGGGATGAGTGTTTGATCAGTGTCTCAGTGTCTCCATAGCTGTGTCTCTGTCACGTTGAAAGTACCAACGTCACATTCCTGAGGAGTCAACTCTGTCAGAAATGTCCCAGTGCGGTGGGGACATAAAGTGGCCACTGTGAACAAACCTAAAAGGCTGACTGGTGTTTGTGTAATTTATCCAGATTCTGAAAGAGAGGAAGAGAGAGAGAGAGAGACAGAACGAGCGTGAGAGAAGAAGAGAGAGACTCAGGTCGAAAGGGAGACCGAGAGACAGAGATTGAAGGAAGGATATTTATCATAGCACATTGGAAGAGGATGATTCCATTTCTCCCCACACCCTGTTTCTGATATTCAATGAGATCCTGGCTGATCTCTGATCTAACTCCATATCTCTTTACCCCTGTGTCTAACAAAAATCTATCAGTCTCTGCTTGAAACTTTAACAAGAGACTTTGCATCAATTGCTCTTTGCAGAAAATTGTTTCAAACTAAAGCTTTGACTACACTGTTCATCAAACACTCCCAAACCAAATACAGTATGGGGTTCGATACAGAGTCAAGTTCAATTTGCTCTGTACAAGAAATTTTTAATTGTAGATTTTTATTTTTAATTTTAGGCTATCAGGACTGTAATTGTACGGCATCCCAGTGTGAGATTTAAACTCCTGTTTATTTCAATCTTTAGCTCAGGAATTCACATTAAAACATGCAGAGAATTGATACCTTCCTCATACAGTTGTCTGTTTGTTTCAGTGTTTGTATATTCTCTCTTTCTCTTGCGTTTTCACTTGTCTGAAGAAATTGAATTGTTGACATTGGTTAACCATCCCTTTCCCAAGAAAATGTAAACTCCTGTGAAACTGCAACAGACACAATCTAATGCAGTGAACAAAATACTGCACCTTTATTCATCAATCCCATTTCCTTTCTCTGTAGAAACTCCCTTCCACTGACAGATTCTGAGCTCCAAACTCAATCTCAGAAACCACCACAGAAAAGTGACTGCTTATTCTAAACAGTGAAACTGAACTATTTGAAGTTCTGACTCAGTCACTGAATCACAGAAATTTTGACTCTGAGGGATGAAAATTATCAGAATAACTTTGCAACATACAGGTAACCTGTAGTGACAGAAGGATACTGGTCTGTTCAAAAGGGATTCGATATGATGCCACACGAAGTTTGTTACTCAGGACAAGAGCTCATACATTCCCCTAATCTCCCCCCTCAGTTCCTCTCAGGATCAGACAATTTGATCAATTCACCCCTGATGCTACTAAATTTCAGGGAATACAACCCGAGTTTGTGCAATCTCACTTTGCAATTTAACCCTTGGAATCCAGGTCTCATTCTGCAAAGCTGCGATGCACTCAAATTGTCTAAACTGTCCCTGGAGTGTCGGATTAACCCGGGTCACTCACATACACCCAGGTCAGGCTCTAGACTCATCTGTCTCCCTCACTGAGACGCTCCTGTATCACTTTCCTTATTGTAGTCGAATGCCGTGTTGGGAGCAGGACAGGTAGACGGGATTAGGATGACTGCTCATGTGGAGGGTAAACACCAGGAATCTATCAGAGAATCAGCACAGACCAGGGAAAATCAAACAAGCAAACTCATGTTCAATTTGTGAGCCTGTATATGTGGACTGTTTCTGTTTTTGGCGAGAATGATGTCAACAAACATTCCCAGAGATGATGCAGTATGGGGTAGATACAGAGTAAAGCTCCCTCTATACTGTCCCCATCAAAAACTTCCAGGACAGGTACAGCACGGGGTTAGATACAGAGTAAAGCTCCCTTTATACTGTCCCCATCAAAAACTCCCAGGACAGGTACAGCACGGGGTTAGATACAGAGTAAAGCTCCCTCTACACTGTGCCCATCAAACACTCCCAGGACAGGTATAGCACGGGGGTAGATACAGAGTAAAGCTCCCTCTACACTGTCTCCATCAAACACTCCCAGGACAGGTCTAGCACGGGGGTAGATACAGAGTAAAGCTCCCTCTATACTGTGCCCATCAAATACTCCCAGGGCAGGTATAGCACGGGGGTAGATACAGAGTAAAGCTCCCTCTATACTGTCCCCATCAAATACTCCCAGGACAGGTATAGCACGGGGGTAGATACAGAGTAAAGCTCCCTCTATACTGTCCCCATCAAACACTCCCAGGACAGGTACAGCACGGGGTTAGATACAGAGTAAAGCTCCCTCTACACTGTCCCCATAAAACACACACAGGACAGGTACAGCACGGGGTTAGATACAGAGTAAATCTCCCTCTATACTGTCCCCATCAAACATTCCCAGGACAGGTACAGCACGGGGTTAGATACAGAGTAAGTCTCCCTCTATACTGTCCCCATCAAACACTCCCAGGACAGGTACAGCACGGGGTAAGATACAGAGTAAAGTTCCCTCTATACTGACCCCATCAAGCATTCCCAGGACAGGTACAGCACGGGGTTAGATGCAGAGTAAATCTCCCTCTATACTGTCCCAATCAAACACTCCCAGGACAGGTACAGCACGGGGTTAGATACAGAGTAAATCTCCCTCTATACTGTCCCAATCAAACACTCCCAGGACAGGTACAGAACGGGGTTACATACAGAGTAAAGCTCCCTCTATACTGTCCCCATCAAACAATCCCAGGACAGGTACAGCACGGGGTAAGGTACAGAGTAAAGCTCCCTCTATACTGTCCCCATCAAACACTCCCAGGACAGGTACAGCACAGGGTTAGATACAGAGTAAGTCTCCCTCTACACTGTCCCCATCAAACACTCCCAGGACAGGTACAGCACGGGGTTAGATACAGAGTAAAGCTCCCTCTATACTGTCCCCATCAAACACACCCAGGACAGGTACAGCACGGGGTTACATACAGAATAAAGCTCCCTCTATACTGTCCCCATCAAGCATTCCCAGGACAGGTAGAGCACGGGGTTAGATACAGAGTAAAGCTCCCTGTATACTGTCCCAATCAAACACTCCCAGGACAGGTACAGCACGGGGTTAGGTACGGAGTAAAGCTCCCTCTACACCATCCCCTCAAACACTCCAAGGACAGGTACAGCACGGGGTTAGATACAGAGTAAAGCTCCCTCTACACTGTCCCCATAAAACACACACAGGACAGGTACAGCACGGGGTTAGATACAGAGTAAAGCTCCCTCTATACTGTCCCCATCAAACATTCCCAGGACAGGTACAGCACGGGGTTAGATACAGAGTAAGTCTCCCTCTATACTGTCCCCATCAAACACTCCCAGGACAGGAACAGCACGGGGTTAAATACAGAGTAAAGCTCCCTCTATACTGTCCGCATCAAACACTCCCAGGGCAGGTACAGCACGGGGTTAGATACAGAGTAAAGGTCCCTCTATACTGTCCCCATCAAACACTCCCAGGACAGGTACAGCACGGGGTTAGATACAGAGTAAGTCTCCCTCTATACTGTCCCCATCAAACACTACCAGGACAGGTACAGCATGGGGTAAGATACAGAGTAAAGTTCCCTCTATACTGTCCCCATCAAGCATTCCCAGGACAGGTACAGCACGGGGTTAGATGCAGAGTAAATCTCCCTCTATACTGTCCCAATCAAACACTCCCAGGACAGGTACAGCACGGGGTTAGATACAGAGTAAATCTCCCTCTATACTGTCCCAATCAAACACTCCCAGGACAGGTACAGAACGGGGTTACATACAGAGTAAAGCTCCCTCTATACTGTCCCCATCAAACAATCCCAGGACAGGTACAGCACGGGGTAAGGTACAGAGTAAAGCTCCCTCTATACTGTCCCCATCAAACACTCCCAGGACAGGTACAGCACAGGGTTAGATACAGAGTAAGTCTCCCTCTAAACTGTCCCCATCAAACACTCCCAGGACAGGTACAGCACGGGGTTAGATACAGAGTAAAGCTCCCTCTATACTGTCCCCATCAAACACACCCAGGACAGGTACAGCACGGGGTTACATACAGAATAAAGCTCCCTCTATACTGTCCCCATCAAGCATTCCCAGGACAGGTAGAGCACGGGGTTAGATACAGAGTAAAGCTCCCTGTATACTGTCCCAATCAAACACTCCCAGGACAGGTACAGCACGGGGTTAGGTACGGAGTAAAGCTCCCTCTACACTGTCCCCATCAAACACTCCCAGGACAGGTACAGCACGGGGTTAGATACAGAGTAAAGCTCCCTCTACACCATCCCCTCAAACACTCCCAGGACAGTTACAGCACAGGGTTAGATACAGAATAAAGCTCCCTCTATACTGTCCACATCAAACACTCCCAGGGAAGGTACAGCACAGGTCTAGATATAGAATAAAGCTCCCTCCATACTCTCCACATCAAACACTCCCTCAGCGAAATAGAGGCTGAGAAATGTGTTGAGAAGGGATTCCCATCCTCTCTCACCATCTCTCTCTCATCCAAAATTGGAGAGAGCATGGGAAATAGAGAGCATGGTGTGGAGGGGTGACGCTGGTGGTGGGTCCGATGGTGCAGAGATAGTTTGGGGTTTGGGAGATAATGCGTGGGCTTGGCAGGGAGAGTGTGGGCCGAGATGATGAGAGAGAGAGATGGTGTGTGTGCTTGGGAGATTGTGTGTGAGAGAGATAGAGAGTGAAAGTGAATGTGTGAGAGCAAGCGTGTGAGAGATTGTGTGTGAGAGGGATTGTGTGTGAGAGGGATTGTGTGTGAGAGGGATTGTGTGTGAGAGGGATTGTGTGTGAGAGGGACTGTGTGTGAGAGGGATTATGTGTGAGAGGGATTGTGTGTGAGAGAGATTGTGTGTGAGAGGGATTGTGTGCGAGAATGATGTCGGTGAGAGGGATTGTGTGTGAGAGGGATTGTGTGTGAGAGGGATTGTGTGTGAGAGGGATTGTGTGTGAGAGGGATTGTGTGTGAGAGGGCTTGTGTGTGAGAGGGGTTGCGTGTGAGAGGGATTGCATGTGAGAGCAAGTGTGAGAGGGACTGTGTGTGAGAGGGATTGCTTGTGTGAGGGATTGCATATAATAGGGATTGTGTGTGAGAGGGTTTCTGTGAGAGGGATTGTGTGTGAGAGGATTGCATGTGAGATCAAGCGTAAGAGGGATTGTGTGTGAGAGGGAGTTTGTGTGAGAGGGATTGTGTGTAATAGGGATTGTGTGTGAGAGGGATTGTCTGTGAGAGGGATTGTGTGTGAGAGGGATTGTGTGTGAGGGATTGTCTGTAAGAGGGATTGTGTGTGAGAGGGATTGTGTGTGAGAGGGATTGTGTGTGAGAGGAATTGTCTGTAAGAGGGATTGTGTGTGAGAGGGATTGTCTGTGAGAGGGGTTGTGTGTGAGAGGGATTGTCTGTAAGAGGGATTGTGTGTGAGAGGGATTGTCTGTGAGAGGGATTGTGTGTGAGAGGAATTGTCATGAGAGATATTGTTGTGAGAGGGATTGCGTATGAGAGGTATTATATGTGAGAACATGTGTGAGAGGGATTGTGTGTGAAAGGGATTTTATGTTAAAGATTATGTCTGAGAGGGAACAGGTGTGAGAGAAATTGTGTGTGAGATTGTGTCCGAGACTGTGTGTGAGAGGTTGCAGGAGTAAATTTGAGAGATAGAGAGTGTGTTTGTGTATCAGAACATATGTGTTTGTGAGGGTGTGTGCACCTGTTTGTGAGAGAGGGAGGGAGCGATGCGTGTGTATGTGCGTTTGTGTAAGGGGGAGAGAGAGAATGTGTGTGTGTGTGTGAAAGAGAGAAATATCTGTGAGTGTGAATGTGTGTGGGAGGATATGTTAGTCTTTTTATGTGTGTGTGACTGCATGTATGAGAAAGTACATATCTATGCAAGTGTGTTTATATGAGAGAGAATGTATATATGTGTGTGTGTGTGAGAGAGCTTGCAAGTGTGTGAGTTGGTGTGTGTGTGTGTGTGTGTGTGTTTGTGTGTGCGTATGAGAAAGAATATATCTGTGTGGGTGTATGTGTGAGAGAAAATGTATGTGGTATGTGCTTTGTGTGTGAAAGAATATATGTGTGTGTGAATGTGTGTGTGAGGTTGTGTGTGACTGTGTATGAGAAAGAATATATACGTGAGTGTGTGAGTGAATCGGTGAGATAGAGAATCAGTGTCTGTAAGAGAGAGGATGTGTGTGTGTTTGAGAATGTATCTGTGTGATTGTGACTATGTCTGTGTGAGCATGTGTATGAGAAAGAATATGTCTTTGTGAGTGTGTGTGAGAGAGAGAGTGTGTATGAGAAATAATACATCTGTATGGCGTCAGCGTGAGAGAGAATGTGTGTGTGGATCCTTTCTTAAAGTTTAAAATGAGGGGGATCCCTTCTCCATCTTTAAAATGAAGGGTGATCCTTTCTCAATCTATAAAATGGAGGTAGATCCCTTCTCCATCTTTAAAATGGAGGGTGATCCGTTCTCAATCTATAAAATGGAGGGAGATCCCTTCTCCATTTTAAAATGGAGGGATATCTCTGTCATAGAGTCACAGAGGTCGACAGCACAGAAAAAGCCCTTTCAACCATCAACACTGTGCTGATCGAACAAGAACCTAACAATTCTAATCCTATTTTCCAGCACTAGGCCCACAGCCTTATATGCCAAGGTATCGCAAGTGCACATCCAAATATTCTGAAATGTTATGAGGGTTTCTGCCTCTAACCCCCTTTCAGGCAGTGACTTCCAGATTCCCACCACCCTCTGGGTGAAAAAATCCTTCCCCACTTCCCCTCTAAACCTCCTGCCCCCTGCCTTCAGTCTATGCTCCCTGGTTATTGTTCCCTCCACCAAGGGAAACGTTCCTTCCTGTCTACCCTATCAATGCCCCTCATAATTTTATTCACCTCAATCATGTCCTTCCTCAATCTCCTCTGCTCCCGGGAAAATCATCCAAGTCTATCCAATCTCTGCTCATATGTCAAATTCTCCAGCCCAGGCAACATCCTGGGAAATCTCCTCTGCTCTCTCTCTAGAGCAATCACATCCTTCCTATAATGTGGATTCCAGAACTGCACACAATACTCTAGCTGTGGCCTAACCAGCGTTTTATACAGTTCCAGCATGACCTCCCTGCTCTTATATTCTATGTCTCAGCTAATAAAGGAAAGTAACTCATATGCCTTCTTAACCACATTATTTACCTGTCCCGCTACCTTAAGGGACCGGTGGACATACACACCAAGGTCCCTCTAATGCCCATTAGATCCCAGGGTCCCACCATTCATCATGTATTCCTGTGCCTTGTTTGTCCAGCCCAAGTGCATCACCTCACACTTATCCGGATTAAAGTCCATTTGCCACTGAGCAGCCCGTCTATATCCTCCTGTAATCTAAGGCTCTCCTCCGCACTGTTTACCACCCCACCAATTATCGTATCATCCACAAACTTGCTGATCAACCCTCCTACATTGAAGTCTAAATCGTTTATACATACCACACACAGCAAGGGACCCATCCCCGATCCCTGTGGAACCCACTGGACACAGGAATCCAGTCACAAAAACACCCCTTGACCATCACCCTCTGCTTCCTGCCTCTCAGCCAATTCTGGATCCAATGTGTAAAATTGCCTTGGATCCCATGGGCTCTTACCTTCACTTTCAGTCTCCCTTGTGGGACCTTATCAAAAGCCTTGCTGATGTCCCACTAGGCTATGTCTTCTCCATGTTTAAAATAGAGGGAGATCCATTCCCATCTTTAAATTGGAGGGAGATCCATTCCCTTCTTTAAAATAGAGGTAGATCCCTTCTCCATGTTTAAAATGTAGGGAGATCCCATCTCCATCTTTAAAATGGAGGGAGATCCATTCCCATCTTTAAAATGGAGGGAGATTCATTCCCATCTTTAAAATGGAGGGAGATCCATTCCCACCTTTAAATTGGAGGGAGATCCATTGCCCAACTTGTGATGTGGAAGTGCTGGAACCTACAATGGAGGAAAGAGTGAAGCTTATTCGAGAATAAAAAGTTAACCTGCGTGTGTATCACTGAACTGTTACAACACAGAAGGAGGCCATTCAGCCCATCAATCTACTTTCCACACTCTGCAAGGAACATTCCACTGGTCTCACTCGTCCGCCCTTTCCCCGAAACCCTGAAAATATTTTCCCTTCATCTTCACACCCAAATTTTCCTCAAAAGGGAGACTGGGGGTTGTGGGGAGAGGGGGTGAGGGGGAGACTGATGGGGTAAGAGAGAGAGAGAGAGAGTGGGAAAGGAAGAGATACAGAGATGGCGAGAGAGACACAGAGTGAGATAGAGATAGACAGACAAATCTCACCAAGAGAAATAGAGACAGGCGAGAGAGAGAGAGATGGGCAGAGAGTGGCAGGGCAATGGAGTGAGAGAGACAGAGACAAGTCAGGCAAGAGAGAGAGAGAGACAGGCAAGAGAGAGATTGAGTGTGTCAGAGAGACAGTGGCAGAGCGAGGCAGAGAGAGAGTGACAGACAGACGTGGCGATGGGTAGAGAGACGGGATGATAGAGAGAGTGTCAGAGAGTGACAGAGAGATAGAGACAGAGACAGAGAGAGGGTGAGAGGCAGAGTGATAGGGAGAGAGAGAGAGAGATGGACATAGCCACAATGAGAAAGGGTGTGAGAGAAAGAGAGAGAGGGTGTGAGAGAGATCGAGAGAGGCGAATGAACGAAGGAGAAATGTATGGGTTGTGAGAGAGAGACAGACAGAGAGGGGAGTGAGTGTCGGAAATAGAGATGGGGTGAGAGAGAGAATCAGAGAGACGAGTCGAGGAAAGGCAAAAGCGGTAGGGAGAGAGAGAGCAGACGAAATGGAGCGAGAACCATCCTCAATATTTAAATATCTTCTCCATCTTAAAAATGGATGGAGATCCCTTTAGCATCTTTAACATGGGGGGAAATTCCTTCTATGTCATTGAAATGGAGGAAGATCTGTTCTTAAAACATTAAAATTGACGGAGATTACTTCTCCATCTTAAAATGGAGGGAGATCTGTTCCACATCTTTAAAATGGAGGGAGATCCCTTCTCCATCTTTAAAATGGAGGGAGATCCCTTCCCCATCTTTCCAACGGAGGGAGATCCCTTCTCCATCTTTAAAATGGAGGGAGATCCATTCTCCATCTTGAAAATGGAGGGAGATCCATTCTCCATCTTTAAAGTGGAGGGAGATCTCTTCTCCATATTAAAAATGGAAGGAGATCCCTTCCAGATCTTTAAACTGGAGGGAGATACCTGTGCCTCTGTCACGTTGAAAGTACTAATGTCCCATTCCTGAGGGATCAACTCTGTCATAAATGTCCCAGTGCTGTGGGGACATAAAATGGTCACTGTGAACAAACCTGAAATGGCTGCCTGGTGTTTGTAGACTAGATTCTCAGAGGAAGAGAGGCAGGGAGAGAAGACACAGATCGAGTGAATGAGAAATAGAGGGTCTCAGACCAAGTGGGTGACTGAGAGCCAGAGAGTGAATAAAGGATATTGGTCATAGCACATGGAAAGTGAAAGAGGACATTTCACCCTCCCACCCTGTTTCCCCCAGAGTAATAGATACCCGGGAGTGAGTTACAGACTGGAATCTAATCGAGGGGTTCAGGGGGTTTATATATAGAATAATAGATACCCGGGAGTGAGTTACAGACTGGAGTCTAATCGAGGGGTTCAGGGGGTTTATATATAGAATAATAGATACTCGAGAGTGAGTTACAGACTGAAATCTAATCGAGGGGTTCAGGGGGTTTATATATAGAATAATAGATACCCGGGAGTGAGTTACAGACTGGAATCTAATCGAGGTGTTTGTGGGGTTTATATATAGAATAAGAGATACCCGGGAGTGAGTTACAGACTGAAATCTAATCGAGGGGTTCAGAGGGTTTATATATAGAATAATAGATACCCAGGAGTGAGTTACAGACTGGAATCTAATCGAGGGGTTCAGGGGGTTTATATATAGAATAATAGTGACCCGGGAGTGAGTTACAGACTGGAATCTAATCGAGGGATTCAGGGGGTTTATATATAGAAAAATAGATACCTGGGAGTGAGTGACAGACTAGTATCTAATCGAGGGGTTCAGAGGGTTTATATATAGAGTAATAGATACCCGGGAGTGAGTTAAAGACTGGAATCTAATCGTGGGGATTGTGGGGTTTATATATAGAATAATGTATACACGGGAGTGAGTTACAGACTGGAATCTAATCGAGGGTTTCAGGGGGTTTATATATTGAATAATAGATACCCAGGAGTGAGTTATAGACTGGAATCTAATCGAGGGGTTCAGGGAGTTTATATATAGAATAATAGATACTCGAGAGTGAGTTACAGACTGGAATCTAATCGAGGGGTTCAGAGGGATTATATAAAGAACAACAGAAACCCAGGAGTGAGTTACAGACTGGAATCTAATTGAGGTGTTTGTGGGGTTTATATATAGAATAATAGATACCCGCGTGTGAGTTACTGACTGGAATCTAATCGTGGGGTTTGTGGGGTTTATATATAGCCTAAGAGATACGTGGGAGTGAGTTACAGATTGGAATCTAATCGAGGGGTTTTTTGGGGTTTATATAAAGAATAATAGATACTCAGGAGTGAGTTACAGACTGGAATCTAATCGAGGGGTTCAGGGGGTTTATATATAGAATAATAGATACCCGGGAGTGAGTTACAGACTGGAATCTAATCGAGGGGTTCAGGGGGTTTATATATAGAATAATAGATACCCGGGAGTGAGTTACAGACTGGAATGTAATCGAGGGGTTTGTGGGGTTTATATATAGAATAATAGATACTCGGGAGTGAGTTACAGACTGGAATCTAGTTGAGGGATTGTGGAGTTTATATTTGGATAATAGATACTCGGGAGTGAGTTACAGACTGGAATCTAATCAAGGGGTTTGTGGGGTTTATATATAGAATAATAGATACTCGGGTGTGAGTTACAGACTGGAATCTAATCGAGGGGTTTGTGGGTTTATATATAGAATAATAGATACTCGGGTGTGACTTACAGACTGCAATCAAAAACCATTGAAAATACCATTTTTCTTGTGATGTGCTGAAGTGCAGGTTACAGAGGCTGTTTCATGGAATGTGCAGTGTGAGTTTTTAACCAGCTTTATCCCTGTTTTCAAATTCAATTTCTCCTTGGATCTATTTGATGTTTTCTTAGACTGGACACAAAGGAATAGGGAATCTTTGGACACTCACTGTTTGCAGCTTTTCACCATTTATAATGAATTATGTTCCATCCTTATTAAACTGAGCAGCCACACATTTGCCTACAATGAAATCCATCTGAAACTATTACATCCATTCACTGAAAGCGTTCATATCTCTTTGGAAATTGAAGTGCACGTTACAGATTGGATTGGAACTTTCTGCTTTCTGAAACATTAACCAAGTTTCACAGAGTAAAACATTAAAGCTGACATTCTGAAACAGGAGAGGGCCCCACAACTTCAATTCTGTGATTCCCTGGCCCTACACCCTATTGTTTCAAAGGGAACTTACATTTCACAATGTAGGAATGTGTGAATGCAAACACTTACTTCACACGTTTCCACAATACTAATGCTCACACAATTCAGGATGAAATTTTCAAGACAACATTCATCAACTGACAGATTTCCAGCTCCAAATGGAAGCTTCAAGATACAGAAAGTGACACAGAAATGAAACCTCCGATTTATCTGAATCTGCATCCGTTATTCAACAGCGCAGGGTTAGATAGGAATTAAAGTAGTTATTAAATTGTCCCCATCAAACACTCCCAGAACAGGTACAGCATGGGGGTCGATACAGGATAACCCTCCCTCAACACTTGGGTTATGAGATTAAAAAGCCCCATTCATCTTTGAATTCGAGTTAAATTTAAAATGTGTTCAAATTAAAAGTTCATCAGCTGGAGAAAAGGGTAAAGCTCCAAATACTTTTCAACATGCCTGGGTATAAAAAACATTATCCTGTGACATATCCTTTTCCCCATCTTTAAAATGGAGAGAGATCCCTTCTCCATCTTTACCACTGTTATCCACTTTCTTCATTTCCATTATTATCTTGAAGTGTTTGAACAAATCACCCCTCAACCTCAATCCAGTGTTTCAGAGAGAAGCTTTGACTACAATGTTCATCAAACACTCCCAACCCAATTACAGTATGGGGTTCGATACAGAGTCAAATTCAAAAAATTGGTATAAGGGTGACAGGGAGAGACAGAGTGAAGGTTTTGGGAAAGGGATGAAAGGGGGGATGTGGTGAAAATCTTTTTAAATCAGCGAGTGGTGATGACCTGGAACCCCTGGACAATGCGGTGTTTCGGGGATGTGTTTGATCAGTGTCTCATTGTCTCCATAGCTGTGTCTCTGTCACGTTGAAAGTACCAACGTCACATTCTTGAGGAGTCAACTCTGTCAGAAATGTCCCAGTGCGGTGGGGACATAAAGTGTCCACTGTGAACAAACCTAAAATGCTGACTGGTGTTTGTGTAATTTATCCAGATTCTGAAAGAGAGGAAGAGAGAGAGAGAGAGACAGAACGAGCGTGAGAGAAGAAGAGAGAGACACAGATTGAGAGGGAGACCGAGAGACAGAGATTGAAGGAAGGATATTTATCATAGCACATGGGAAGAGGATGATTCCATTTCTCCCCACACCCTGTTTCTGGTATTCAATGAGATCCTGGCTGATCTCTGACCTAAATCCATATCTCTTTACACCTTTGCCTAACAAAAATATATCAGCCTCAGATTGAAACATTAACAAGAGACTTTTCATCAATTGCTCTTTGCAGAAAATTGTTTCAAACTAAAGCTTTGACTACACTGTTCATCAAACACTCCCAACCCAAATACAGGATGGGGTTCGATACAGAGTCAAATTCCCTTTGCTCTGTACAAGAAATTTTTAATTGTAGATTTTTATTTTTAATTTTAGGCTATCAGGACTGAAATTGTACGGCATCCCAGTGTGAGATTTAAACTCTTGTTTATTTCAATCTTTAGCTCAGGAATTCACATTAAAACATGCAGAGAATTGATACCTTCCTCATACAGTTGTCTGTTTATTTCAGTGTTTGTAAATTCTCTCTTTCTCTTGCGTTTTCACTTGTCTGAAGAAATTGAGTTGTTGACATTGGTTAATCATCCCTTTCCCAAGAAAATGTAAACTCCTGTGAAACTGCAACAGACACTATCTAATGCAGTGAACAAAATACTGCACCTTTATTCATCAATCCCATTTCCTATCTGTGTAGAAATTCCCTTCCACTGACAGATTCTGAGCTCCAAACTCAATCTCAAAAACCACCACAGAAAAGTGACTGCTTATTTTAAACAGTGAAACTGAACTATTTGAAGTTCTGACTCAGTCACTGAATCACAGAAATTTTGACTCTGAGGGATGAAAATTATCAGAATAACTTTGCAACATACAGGTCACCTGTAGTGACAGAAGGATACTGGTCTGTTCAAAAGGGATTCGATATGATGCCACACGAAGTTTGTTACTCAGGACAAGAGCTCATACTTTGCCCTAATCTCCCCCCTCAGTTCCTCTCAGGATCTGACAATTTGATCAAGTCACCCCTGATGCTACTAAATTTCAGGGAATACAACCCGAGTTTGTGCAATCTCACTTTGCAATTTAACCCTTGGAATCCAGGTCTCATTCTGCAAAGCTGCGATGCACTCAAACTGTCTAAACTGTCCCTGGAGTGTCGGATTAACCCGGGTCACTCACATACACCCAGGTCAGGCTCTAGACTCACCTGTCTCCCTCACTGAGACGCTCCTGTATCACTTTCCTTATTGTAGTCGGATGCCGCGTTGGGAGCAGGACAGGTAGACGGGATTAGGATGACTGCTCATGTGGAGGGTAAACACCAGGAATCTACCAGAGAATCAGCACAGACCAGGGAAATTCAAACAAGGAAACTCATGTTCAATTTGTGAGCCTGTATTTGTGGATTGATTCTGTTTCTGGCGACAAATGTACGGACAAAAACTCCCAGAGATGTTGCAGCAGCTGCAAGATACAGAGTAAATCTCCCTCTATACTATGCACATCAAACACTATCAGGACAGGTACAGCACGGGGTAGATAGAGATTAAAGCTCCCTCTATACTGTCCCCATCAAACACTCCCAGGACTGGTACAGCACGGGGTAGATACAGAGTAAAGCTCCCTCTATACTGTCCCCATCAAACACTCCCAGGACAGGTACAGCACGGGGTAAGATACAGAGTAAAGCTCCCTCTACACTGTCCCCATCAAACACTCCCAGGGCAGGTACAGCACGGGGTAGATACAGAGTAAATCTCCCTCGAAACTGTCCCCATCAAACACTCCCAGGACAGGTACAGCACGGCGTTAGATACAGAGTAAAGCTCCCTCTACACTGTGCCCATCAAGCACACTCAAGACAGGTACAGCACGGGGTTAGATACAGAGTAAAGCTCCCTCTACACCATCCCAAGCAAACACTCCCAAGGACAGGTACAGCACGGGGTTAGATACAGAGTAAAGCTCCCTCTACACCATCCCAAGCAAACATTCCCAAGGACAGGTACAGCACGGGGTAGATACAGAGTAAAGCTCCCTCTATACTGTCCCCATCAAACACTCCCAGGGCAGGTACAGCACGGGTTTAAATATAGAGTAAAGCTCCCACTACACTGTCCCCATCAAACATTCCCAGGACAGGTACAGCACGGGGTTAGATACAGAGTAAAGCTCCCACTACACTGTCCCCATCAAACACTCCCATGACAGGTACAGCACGGGGTTGGATACAGAGTAAAGCTCCCTCTATACTGTGCACATGAAACAGTATCAGGACAGGTACAGCACGGCGTTAGATACAGAGTAAAGCTCTCTCTACACCATCCTAATCAAACACTCCGAGGACTGGTACAGCACAGGGTTAGATACAGAGTAAAGCTCCCTCTACACTGTCCCCATCAAACACTCCCAGGACAGGTACAGCACGGGGTTAGATACAGAATAAAGCTCCCTCTATACTGTTCCCATCAAACACTCCCAGGACAGGTACAGCACGGGGTTAGATACAGAGTAAAGCTCCGTCTACACTGTCCACATCAAACACTCCCAGGCCAGGTACAGCATGGGGTTAGATACACAATAAAGCTCCCTCAATACTGTACCCATCAAACATTCCCAGGACAGGTACAGCACGGGGTTAGATACAGAGTAAAGCTCCCTCTATACTGTCTCCATCAAACATTCCCAGGGCAGATAGAGCACGAGGTTAGATACAGAGTAAAAGTCCCTCTATACTGTCCCCATCAAACACTCCCAGGACAGGTACAGCACGGGGTTAGATACAGAGTAAAGCTCCCTCTATACTGTCCCCATCAAACACTCCCAGGACAGGTACAGCACGGGGTTAGATACAGAGTAAAGCTCCCTCTATACTGTCCCCATCAAACACTCCCAGGACAGGTACAGCACGGGGTTAGATACAGAGTAAAGCTCCCTCTACACTGTCCCCATCAAACACTCCCAGCGCAGGTACAGCACGGGGTTAGATACAGAGTAAAGCTCCCTCTACACCGTCCCCATCAAACACTCCCAGGACAGGTACAGCACGGGTTTAGATAGAGAATAATGTTCCCTCCATACTGTCCCCATCAAACACTCCCAGAGAGAAACAGAGACTGAGAAAACATTTCGCAAGGGATCTCCATCCTCTCTCACCATCTCTCGCTCATCCAAAATTGCAGAGAGCATGGGAAAGAGAGACCATGGGGGGATAGTGGGTGGGATGGTGCAGAGAGAGTTTGGGGTTTGGGAAAGAATGCGTTGGGTTGGCAGAGAGGGTGTAGGCCGAGATGATGAGGGGAGAGAGAGTGCGTGTGAGGGACAGAGATTGTGTGTGTGAGTGAGAGAGATGGTGTGTGTGCTTGGGAGAGTTTGTGTGAGAGAGATAGAGTGTGAAAGCGATTGTGTGAGAGCGAGCATGTGTGAGATTGTGTGTGAGAGGGATTGTGTGTGAGAGGGATTGTGTGTGAGAGATTGTGTGTGAGAGGGATTGTGTGTGAGAGGGATTGTGTGTGAGAGGGATTGTGTGTGAGAGGGATTGTGTGTGAGAGGGATTGTGTGTGAGAGGGATTGTGTGTGATTGGGATTGTGTGTGAGAGGGATTGTGTGTGAGAGGGATTGTGTGTGTGAGAGATTGTGTGTGAGAGGGATTGTGTGTGTGACAGATTGTGTGTGAGAGGGATTGTGTGTGAGAGGGATTGTGTGTGAGAGGGATTGCGTGTGAGAGGGATTGAGTGTGAGAGGGATTGTGTGTGAGGGATTGTGTGTGAGAGGGATTGTGTGTGAGAGGGATTGTGTGTGAGAGGGATTGTGTGTGAGAGGGATTGCGTGTGAGTGGGATTGTGTGTGAGAGGGATTGTGTGTGAGAGGGACTGTGTGTGAGCGGGATTGTGTGTGAGAGGGATTGTGTGTGAGAGGGATTGTGTGTGAGAGGGATTGTGTGTGAGAGGGATTGTGTGTGAGAGGGATTGTGTGTGAGAGGGATTGTGTGTGAGAGGGATTGTGTGTGAGAGGGATTGTGTGTGAGAGGGATTGTGTGTGAGAGGGATTGTGTGTGAGAGGGATTGTGTGTGAGATGGAGTGTGTGTGAGAGGGATTGTGTGTGAGAGGGTATGTGTGTGTGTCTGCGTGTATGAGAAAGAATATATCTGTGCAATTGGGTGTTTGTGTGTTTGAGAGTGTTTGTGTCCAAATTGCAATGTAGGAAGATCCCTTCCCCATCTTTAAAATGGAGAGAGATCCCTTTCCATCTTTAATATGGAGGGAGGTGCTTTCTCCAACTTTAAAATGGAGGAAGATCCTTTCTCAATATTTAAAATGGAGGTAGATCCCTTTACCATCTTTAAAATGGAGGTGGATCCCTTCTCCATTTCAAAATGTTGGAAGATCATTTCGCAACATTTCATATGGAGGTAGATCCCTTCTCCGTCTTTAAAATGGAGGGAGATCCTTTCTCAATCTACAAAATGGAGGTAGATCCCTTCTCCACATTTAAAATAGAGGGAGATCCTTTCTCAATCTATAAAATGGAGGTAGATCCCTTCTCCGTCTTTAAAATGGAGGGATATCTCTGTCATAGAGTCACAGAGGTCGACAGCACAGAAAAAGGCCTTTCGGCCCATCAACTCTGTGCCGATCGAACAAGAACCTAACAAATCTAATCCTATTTTCCAGCACTAGGCCCACAGCCTTATATGCCAAGGTATCGCAAGTGCACATCCAAATATTCTGAAATGTTATGAGGGTTTCTGCCTCTAACCCCCTTTCAGGCAGTGAGTTCCAGATTCCCACCACCCTCTGGGTGAAAAAATCCTTCCCCACTTCCCCTCTAAACCTCCTGCCCCCTGCCTTCAGTCTATGCTCCCTGGTTATTGTTCCCTGCACCAAGGGGAAACGTTCCTTCCTGTCTACCCTATCAATGCCCCTCATAATTTTATTCACCTCAATCATGTCCTTCCTCAATCTCCTCTGCTCCCGGGAAAATCATCCAAGTCTATCCAATCTCTGCTCATATGTCAAATTCTCCAGCCCAGGCAACATCCTGGGAAATCTCCTCTGCTCTCTCTCTAGAGCAATCACATCCTTCCTATAATGTGGATTCCAGAACTGCACACAATACTCTAGCTGTGGCCTAACCAGCGTTTTATACAGTTCCAGCATGACCTCCCTGCTCTTCTATTCTATGTCTCGGCTAATAAAGGAAAGTATCTCATATGCCTTCTTAACCACCTTATTTACCTGTCCCGCTACCTTAAGGGACCGGTGGACATACACACCAAGGTCCCTCTAATGCCCATTAGATCCCAGGGTCCCACCATTCATCATGTATTCCTGTGCCTTGTTTGTCCAGCCCAAGTGCATCACCTCACACTTATCCGGATTAAAGTCCATTTGCCACTGAGCAGCCCGTCTATATCCTCCTGTAATCTAAGGCTCTCCTCCGCACTATTTACCACCCCACCAATTATCATATCATCCACAAACTTGCTGATCAACCCTCCTACATTGAAGTCTAAATCGTTTATACACACCACACACAGCAAGGGACCCAACCCCGATCCCTGTGGAACCCACTGGACACAGGAATCCAGTCACAAAAACACCCCTTGACCATCACCCTCTGCTTCCTGCTCTCAGCCAATGCTGGATCCAATGTGTAAAATTGCCTTGGATCCCATGGGCTCTTACCTTCACTTTCAGTCTCCCTTGTGGGACCTTAACAAAAGCCTTGCTGATGTCCCACTAGGCTACGTCTTCTCCATCTTTAAAATGGAGGGAGATCCATTCCTATCTTTAAAATGGAGGGAGATCCATTCCCATCTTTAAAATGGAGGGAGATCCATTGCCCAACTTGTGAGGTGGAAGTGCTGGAACCTACAATGAAGGAAAGAGTGAAGCTTATTCGAGAATGAAAAGTTAACCTGCGTGTGTATCACTGAACGGTTACAACACAGAAGGAGGCCATTCAGCCCATCAACTACTTTCCACACTCTGCAAGGAATGTTCCACTGGTCTCACTCATCCGCCCTTTCCCCGAAACCCTGAAAATATTTTAACTTCATCTTCACACCCAAATTTTCTTCAAACGGGAGACTGGGGGTGGTGGGGAGAGGGGGAGAGGGGGAGACTGATGGGGTAAGAGAGAGAGAGAGAGAGAGAGAGTGGGTAAGGTAGAGAGACAGACATGGTGAGAGAGACACAGAGTGAGATAGAGATAGAGAGACAAAAATCACCATGAGAAATAGAGACAGATCGAGAGAGAGAGAGACGGGCAGAGAGTGGCAGGGCAATGGAGTGAGAGAGACAGAGACAAGTGAGGCGAGAGAGAGAGAGAGACAGGCAAGAGAGAGACTGAGTGTGTCAGAGAGACAGTGACTGAGCGAGGCAGAGAGAGAGTGACAGAGAGACGTGGCGATGATTAGAGAGATGGGGTGATAGAGAGAGGGTCAGAGAGTGACAGAGAGATAGAGACAGAGACAGAGAGAGGGTGAGAGGCAGAGGGATGGAGAGAGAGAGAGAGATGGACTTAGCAACACTGAGATGGGGTGTGAGAGAAAGAGAGAGAGGGTGAGAGAGAGATAGAGAGAGGCGAATGAACGAAGGAGAAATGTATGGGTTGTGAGAGAGAGACAGACAGAGAGGGGAGTGAGTGTACGAAATAGAGATGGGGTGAGAGATAGAATCAGAGAGACGAGTCGAGGAAAGGCAAAAGCGGTAGGGAGAGAGAGAGCAGACGAAATGGAGCGAGAATCATCTTCAATATTTAAAATGGAGGCAAATATCTTCTCCATCTTAAAAACGGATGGAGATCCATTTAACATCATTAAAATGGAGGGAGATCCCTTCTATGTCATTAAAATGGAGGAAGATCACTTCTCCAACTTTAAAAAGGAGGAAGATCCCTTCTCTGTCTTTAAAATGGAGGGAGATCCCTTCTCCATCTTTACAATGGAGGAGATCCTTCTCCATCGGGAAAATGGAGGAGATCCCTTCTCCATCTTTACAATGGAGGGAGATCCTTCTCCATCGGGAAAACGGAGGGAGATCCCTTCTCCATCTGAAAATGGATGGAGATTCCTTCCCCATCTTTAAAATGGAGGGAGATCCCTTCCCTCTTCTTTAAAATGGAGGGAGATCCCTTCCCTCTTCTTTAAAATGGAGAGAGATCCCTTCCCCATCTTTAAACTGGAGGGAGATCACTTCTCCATCTTGAAAATGGAGGGAGATCCCTTCTCCATCTTTACAATGGAGGGAGATCCTTCTCCATCGGGAAAACGGAGGGAGATCCCTTCTCCATCTTAAAATGGATGGAGATAACTTCCCCATCTTTAAAATGGAGGGAGATCCCTTCCCTCTTCTTTAAAATGGAGGGAGATCCCTTCCCTCTTCTTTAAAATGGAGAGAGATCCCTTCCCCATCTTTAAACTGGAGGGAGATCACTTCTCCATCTTGAAAATGGAGGGAGATCCCTTCCCCATCTTTAAACTGGAGGGAGATCCCTTCTCCATCTTTAAAATGGAAGGAGATCCCTTCTCCATCTTTAAACTGAAGGGAGATCCCTTCTCCAACTTTAAAATGGAGGGAGATCACTTCTCCATCTTGAAAATGGAGGGAGATCCCTTCTCTATCTTTAAAATTGATGGAGAGCCCTTCTCCATCTTTAAACTGAAGGGATATCACTTCTCCATCTTTACGAAGGAGGGAGATCCCTTTTCCATCTTTAAAATGGAAGGAGATCCCTTCTCCATCTTTAAACTGAAGGGAGAGCCCTTCTCCATCTTTAAACTGAAGGGAGATCACTTCTCCATCTTTAAGAAGGAGGGAGATCCCAATTCCATCTTTAAAATGGAAGGAGATCCCTTCTCCATCTTTAAACTGAAGGGAGATCCCTTCTCCATCTTTAAACTGAAGGGAGATCCCTTCTCCATCTTTAAAATGGAGGGAGATCCCTTCCCCATATTTAAATTGGAGGGAGATACCTGTGCCTCTGTCACGTTAAATATACTCATGTCCCATTTGTGTGGAGTCAACTCTGTCATAAATGTCCCAGTGCTGTGGGGACATAAAATGGTCACTGTGAACAAACCTGAAATGGCTGCCTGGTGTTTGTAGACTAGATTCTCAGAGGAAGAGAGGCAGGGAGAGAAGACACAGATCGAGTGAATGAGAAATAGAGACTCTCAGACCAAGTGGGTGACTGAGAGGCAGAGAGTGAATAAAGGATATTGGTCACAGCACATGGAAAGTGAAAGAGGACATTTCACCCTCCCACCCTGTTTCCCCTAGAGTAATAGATACCCGGGAGTGAGTTACAGACCGGAATCTAATCGAGGGGTTCAGGGGGTTTATATATAGAATAATAGAAACCCGGGAGTGAGTTACAGACCGGAATCTAATCGAGGTGTTCAGGGGGTTTATATATAGAATAATAGATACCCGGGAGTGAGTTACAGACTGGAATCTAATCGAGGTGTTTGTGGGGTTTACATATAGAATAAGAGATACCCGGGAGTGAGTTACACACTGGAATCTAATAGAGGGGTTCAGAGGGTTTATATAAAGAACAACAGAAACCCAGGAGTGAGTTACAGACTGGAATCTAATTGAGGTGTTTGTGGGGTTTATATATAGAATAATAGATAACCGCGTGTGAGTTACTGACTGGAATCTAATCGTGGGGTCTGTGGGGTTTATATATAGCCTAAGAGATACGTGGGAGTGAGTTACAGACTGGAATCTAATCGAGGGGTTCAGGGGGTTTATATATAGAATAATAGATACTCAGGAGTGAGTTACAGACTGGAATCTAATCGAGGGGTTCAGGGGGTTTATATATAGAATAATAGTGACCCGGGAGTGAGTTACAGACTGGAATCTAATCGAGGGGTTCAGGGGGTTTATATATAGAATAATAGATACCCGGGAGTGAGTTACAGACTGGAATGTAATCGAGGGGTTCAGGGGGTTTATATAAAGTATAATAGATACCTGGGAGTGAGTTACAGACTGGAATCTAATCGAGGGGTTTGTGGGGTTTATATATAGAATAATAAATACTCGGGAGTGAGTTACAGACTGGAATCTAATCGAGGGGTTTGTGGGGTTTATATATAGAATAATAGATACTCGCGTGTGAGTTACAGACTGGAATCTAATCGAGGGGTTCAGGGGGTTTATATATAGAATAATAGATACTCGGGTGTGAGTTACAGACTGCAATCAAAAACCATTGAAAATACCATTTTTCTTGTGATGTGCTGAAGTGCAGGTTACAGAGGCTGTTTCATGGAATGTGCAGTGTGAGTTTTTAACCAGCTTTATCCCAAATATCAAATTGAATTTCTCCTTGGAACTATTTGATGTTTTCTTAGACTGGACACAAAGGAATAGGGAATCTTTGGACACTCACTGTTTGCAGCTTTTCACCATTTATAATGAATTATGTTCCATCCTTATTAAACTGAGCAGCCACACATTTGCCTACAATGAAATCCATCTTTCACTATTTCATCCATTCACTGAAAGCGTTCATATCTCTTTGGAATGTGAAGTGCAGGTTACAGATTGGATTGGAACTTTCTGCTTTCTGAAACATTAACCAAGTTTCACAGAGTAAAACATTAAACCTGACATTCTGAAACAGGAGAGGGCCCCACAACTTCAATTCTGTGATTGTCCCTGGCCCAACACCCTATTGTTTCAATGGGAACTTACATTTCACAATGTAGGAATGTGTGAATGCAAACACTTACTTCACACGTTTCCACAATACTAATGCTCACTCAGTTCAGCATGAAATTTTCAAGACCACATTCATCAACTGACAGATTTCCAGCTCCAAATGGAAGCTTCAAGATACAGAAAGTGACACAGAAATGAAACCTCCGATTTATCTGAATCTGCATCCGTTATTGGACAGTGCGGGGGTAGATAGGAATTAAAGTTGTTATTAAATTGTCCCCATCAAACACTCCCAGGTCAGGTACAGCACGGGGGTCGATACAGGATAACCCTTCCTCAACACTTGGGTTATGAGATTAAAAAGCCCCATTCATCTTTGAATTCGAGTTAAATTTAAAATGTGTTCAAATTAAAAGTTCATCAGCTGTAGAAAAGGGTAAAGCTCCAAATACTTTTCAACATGCCTGGGTATAAAAAACATTATCCTGTGACATATCCTCTTCCCCATCTTTAAAATGGAGACAGATCCCTTCTCCATCTTTACCACTGTTATCCACTCTCTTCAATTCCATTATTATCTTGAAGCGTTTGAACAAATCACCCCTCAACCTCAATCCAGTGTTTCAGAGAGAAGCTTTGACTACAATGTTCATCAAACACTCCCAACCCCATTACAGTATGGGGTTCGATACAGAGTCAAATTCAAAAAATTGTTTCATGGGTGACAGGGGGAGAGACAGGGTGAAGGTTTTGGGAAAGGGATGAAGTGGGGATGTGATGAAAATCTTTTTAAATCAGTGAGTGGTGATGACCTGGAACCCGTGGACAATGCGGTGTTTCGGGGATGAGAGTTTGATCAGTGTCTCAGTGTCTCCATAGCTGTGTCTCTGTCACGTTGAAAGTACCAACGTCACATTCCTGAGGAGTCAACTCTGTCAGAAATGTCCCAGTGCTGTGGGGACATAAAGTGTCCACTGTGAACAAACCTAAAAAGCTGACTGGTGTTTGTGTAATTTATATAGATTCTGAAAGAGAGGAAGAGAGAGAGAGAGAAACAGAACGAGCGTGAGAGAAGAAGAGAGAGACACAGGTCGAAAGGGAGACTGAGAGACAGAGATTGAAGGAAGGATATATATTATAGCACATGGGAAGACGAAGATTCCATTTCTCCCCACACCCTGTTTCTGATATTCAATGAGATCCTGGCTGATCTCTGACCTAAATCCATATCTCTTTACACCTTTGTCTAACAAAAATCTATCAGCCTCAGATTGAAACATTAACAAGAGACTTTTCATCAATTGCTCTTTGCAGAAAATTGTTTCAAACTAAAGATTTGACTACACTGTTCATCAAACACTCCCAACCCAAATACAGTATGGGGTACGATAGAGAGTCAAAATTCCTTTGCTCTGTACAAGAAATTTTTAATTGCAGATTTTTATTTTTAATTTTAGGCTATCAGGATTGAAATTGTACGGCATCCCAGTGTGAGATTTAAACTCCTGTTTATTTCAATCTTTAGCTCAGGAATTCACATTAAAACATGCAGAGAATTGATACCTTCCTCAGACAGTTGTCTGTTTGTTTCAGTGTTTGTAAATTCTCTCTTTCTCTTGTGTTTTCACTTGTCTGAAGAAATTGAATTGTTGACATTGGATAACCATCCCTTTCCCAAGAAAATGTAAACTCCTGTGAAACTGCAACAGACACAATCTAATGCAGTGAACAAAATACTGCACCTTTATTCATCAATCCCATTTCCTATCTCTGTAGAAACTCCCTTCCACTGACAGATTCTGAGCTCCAAACTCAATCTCAAAAACCACCACAGAAAAGTGACTGCTTATTTTAAACAGTGAAACTGAACTATTTGAAGTTCTGACTCAGTCACTGAATCACAGAAATTTTGACTCTGTGGGATGAAAATTATCAGAATAACTTTGCAACATACAGGTAACCTGTAATGACAGAAGGATACTGGTCTGTTCAAAAGGGATTCGATAAGATGCCACACGAAGCTTGTTACTATGGACAAGAGCTCATACATTCCCCTAATCTCCACCCTCAGTTCCTCTCAGGATCTGACAATTTGATCAATTCACCCCTGATGCTACTAAATTTCAGGGAATACAACCCGAGTTTGTGCAATCTCACTTTGTAATTTAACCCTTGGAATCCAGGTCTCATTCTGCAAAGCTGCGATGCACTCAAACTGTCTAAACTGTCCCTGGAGTGTCGGATTAACCCGGGTCACTCACATACACCCAGGTCAGGCTCTAGACTCACCTGTCTCCCTCAGTGAGACGCTCCTGTATCACTTTCCTTATTGTAGTTGGATGCCGCGTTGGGAGCAGGACAGGTAGACGGGATTAGGATGACTGCTCATGTGGAGGGTAAACACCAGTAATCTATCAGAGAATCAGCACAGACCAGGGAAAATCAAACAAGGAAACTCATGTTCAATTTGTTTCTGTTTTTGGCGAGAATGATGGCAAAAAAATCTCCCAGAGATGATGCTGTATGGGGTAGATACAGAGTAAAGCTCCCTCTACACTGTCCCCATCAACCACTCCCAGGACAGGTATAGCATGGGGTTAGGTACAGAGTAAAGCTCCCTCTATACTGTGCCCATCAAACACTCCCAGGACAGGTACAGCATGGGGTTAGATACAGAGTAAAGCTCCCTCTACACTGTCCCCATCAACCACTCCCAGGACAGGTATAGCATGGGGTTAGGTACAGAGTAAAGCTCCCTCTATACTGTCCCCATCAAACACTCCCAGGACAAGTGTAGCACGGGGTTAGATGCAGAGTAAAGCTCCCTCTACACTGCCCCATCAAACACTCCCGGGACAGGTACAGCATGGGGTTAGATACAGAATAAAGCTCCCTCTATACTGTCCACATCAAACTCTCCCAGGGAAGGTACAGCACAGGTCTAGATACAGAATAAAGCTCCCTCCATACTCTCCACATCAAACACTCCCTGAGCGAAATAGTGGCTGAGAAATGTGTTGAGAAGGGATTCCCATCCTCTCTCACCATCTCTCTCTCATCGAAAATTGGAGAGAGCATGGGAAATAGAGAGCATGGTGTGGAGGGGGTGCGCTGGTGGTGGGTCCGATGGTGCAGAGATAGTTTGGGGTTTGGGAGATAATGCGTGGGCTTGGCAGAGAGAGTGTGGGCCGAGATGATGAGAGAGAGAGATGGTGTGTGTGCTTGGGAGATTGTGTGTGAGAGAGATAGAGAGTGAAAGTGAATGTGTGAGAGCAAGCGTGTGAGAGATTGTGTGTGAGAGGGATTGTGTGTGAGAGGGATTGTGTGTGAGAGGGATTGTGTGTGAGAGGGAATGTGTGTGAGAGGGATTGTGTGTGAGAGGGATTGTGTGTGAGAGGGATTGTGTGTGAGAGGGATTGTGTGTGAGAGGGATTGTGTGTGAGAGGGATTGTGTGTGAGAGGGATTGCATGTGAGAGGGAATGTGTGTGAGTGGGATTGTGTGTGAGAGGGATTGTGTGTGACAGGGATTGTATTTGAGAGGGATTGTGTGTGAGAGAGATTGTGTGCGACAGGGATTGTATTTGAGAGGGATTGTGTGTGAGAGGGATTGTGTGTGAGAGGGATTGCATGTGAGAGGGATTGTGTGTGAGAGGGATTGTGTGTGAGAGGGATTGCATGTGAGAGGGATTGCATGTGAGAGGGATTGTGTGTGAGAGGGATTGTGTGTGAGAGGGATTGCGTGTGAGAGGGAATGTGTGTGAGTGGGATTGTGTGTGAGAGGGATTGTGTGTGACATGGATTGTATTTGAGAGGGATTGTGTGTGAGAGAGATTGTGTGCGACAGGGATTGTATTTGAGAGCGATTGTGTGTGAGAGGGATTGTGTGTGAGAGGGATTGCATGTGAGAGGGATTGTGTGTGAGAGGGATTGTGTGTGAGAGGGATTGCATGTGAGAGGGATTGCATGTGAGAGGGATTGTGTGTGAGAGGAATTGTGTGTGAGAGGGATTGTATTTGAGAGGGACTGTATGTTGAAGAATGTGTGTGAGATGGAATGGGTGGGAGAGTAATTGTCTGTGAGATTGTGTGGGAGACTGTGTGTGAGAGATTGCAGGAGTAAATTTGATATAGAGAGAGCGTTTGTGGGTTCGTGTATCAGTACGTATGTGTTTGTGAGAGTGTGTGGGCCTGTGTTTGAGAAAGAGAGGGAGAGATAATGTGTGTGTGTGTAGGCGGGAGAGAGAGAATGTGTGTGTGTGTGTGAAAGAGAGAAATATCTGTGAGTGCGAATTTGTGTATGTGTGAGGTTATATGTATGTTTTTATGTGTGTGTGCCTGCGTGTATGAGAAAGCATATATCTGTGTAAGCGTGTTTGTGTTTGTGTGTATATGAGAGAGAGAGAATGTATATATGTGTCTGTGTGTGTGAGAGAGCGTGTTTGTGTGTGAGTTGGTGTGTGTGTGTCTGTGTTTGTGTGTGTGTTTGAGAAAGAATATATCTGTGTGGGAGTTTGTGTGAGAGAAAATGTATTTGGTATATGCTTTGTGTGTGAGTAAGAATATATGTATGTGTGAATGTGTGTGTGAGGTTGTGTGTGTTTGTGTGTATGAGAAAGAATATATCTGTGAGTGTGTGTGTGAATGGGTGAGATAGAGAATCAGTGTCTGTAAGAGAGAGGATGTGTGTGTGTTTGAGAATGCATCTGTGTGATTGTGACTATGTCTGTGTGAGCATGTGTATGAGAAAGAATATGTCTTTGTGAGTATGTGTGAGAGAGAGAGTATGTATGAGAAATAATATATCTGTGTGGTGTGAGTGTGAGAGAGATTGTGTGTGTGTGTGTGTGTGTGTGTGTGTGTGTGTGTGTGTGTGTGTGTGTGTGTGTGTGTGTGTGTGTGTGTGTGTGTGTGTGTGTGTGTGAAATAGAGATTATATGTGCGTGAGTGTGTCTGTGTGTGGGTGGGTATGTGTGTGTGTCTGCGTGTATGAGAAATAATATATCTGTGCAATTGTGTGTTTGTGTGTTTGAGAGTGCTGGTGTCCAAATTGAAATGTTGGGAGATCCCTTCCACATCTTGAAAATGGAGGGAGATCCCTTTCCCATCTTTAAAATGGAGGGAGATCCCTTCTGAATATTTAAAATGGAGAGAGATCCCTTCTTTATATTTAACATGGAGGGCATCCCCTTCTAAAACTTAAAAATGGAGGGAGACCCTTTCACTAAATTTAATATAGAGGTAGATCCCTTCTCCGTCTTTAAAATGGAGGGAGATCCTTTCTTATTCTATAAAATGGAGGGAGATCCCTTCGCCATCTTTAAAATGGAGGGATATCTCTGTCATAGAGTCACAGAGATCGACAGCACAGAAAAAGGCCTTTCGGAACATCAACTCTGTGCTGATCGAACAAGAACCTAACAATTCTAATCCTATTTTCCAGCACTAGGCCCACAGCCTTATATGCCAAGGTATCGCAAGTGCACATCCAAATATTCCGAAATGTTATGAGGGTTTCTGCCTCTAACCCCCTTTCAGGCAGTGACTTCCAGATTCCCACCACCCTCTGGGTGAAAAAATCCTTCCCCACTTCCCCTCTAAACCTCCTGCCCCCTGCCTTCAGTCTATGCTCCCTGGTTATTTTTCCCTGCACCAAGGGGAAACGTTCCTTCCTGTCTACCCTATCAATGCCCCTCATAATTTTATTCACCTCAATCATGTCCTTCCTCAATCTCCTCTGCTCCCGGGAAAATCATCCAAGTCTATCCAATCTCTGCTCATATGTCAAATTCTCCAACCCAGGCAACATCCTGGGAAATCTCCTCTGCTCTCTCTCTAGAGCAATCACATCCTTCCTATAATGTGGATTCCAGAACTGCACACAATACTCTAGCTGTGGCCTAACCAGCGTTTTATACAGTTCCAGCATGACCTCCCTGCTCTTCTATTCTATGTCTCGGCTAAAAAAGGAAAGTATCTCATATGCCTTCTTAACCACCTTATTTACCTGTCCCGCTACCTTAAGGGACCGGTGGACATACACACCAAGGTCCCTCTAATGCCCATTAGATCCCAGGGTCCCACCATTCATCATGTATTCCTGTGCCTTGTTTGTCCAGCCCAAGTGCATCACCTCACACTTATCCGGATTAAAGTCCATTTGCCACTGAGCAGCCCGTCTATATCCTCCTGTAATCTAAGGCTCTCCTCCTCACTATTTACCACCCCACCAATTATCGTATCATCCACAAATTTGCTGATCAACCCTCCTACATGGAAGTCTAAATCGTTTATACATACCACACACAGCAAGGGACCCAACCCCGATCCCTGTGGAACCCACTGGACACAGGAATCCAGTCACAAAAACACCCCTTGACCATCACCCTCTGCTTCCTGCCTCTCAGCCAATTCTGGATCCAATGTGTAAAATTGCCTTGGATCCCATGGGCTCTTACCTTCACTTTCAGTCTCCCTTGTGGGACCTTATCAAAAGCCTTGCTGATGTCCCACTAGGCTACGTCGTCTCCATCTTTAAAATGGAGGGAGATCCATTCCCATCTTTAAAATGGAGGGAGATCCATTCCCATCTTTAAAATGGAGGGAGATCCATTCCCATCTTTAAAATGGAGGGAGATCCATTCCCATCTTTAAAATGGAGGGAGATCCATTCCCATCTTTAAATTGGAGGGAGATCCATTGCCCAACTTGTGAGGTGGAAGTGCTGGAACCTACAATGGAGGAAAGAGTGAAGCTTATTCGAGAATGAAAAGTTAACCTGCGTGTGTATCACTGAACGGTTACAACACAGAAGGAGGCCATTCAGCCCATCAATCTACTTTCCACACTCTGCAAGGAAAGTTTCACTGGTCTCTCTCGTCCGCCCTTTCCCTGAAACCCTGAATATATTTTCCCTTCTGCTTCACACCCAAATTTTCCTCAAAAGGGAGACTGGGGATGGTGGGGAGAGGGGGAGAGGGGGAGACTGATGGAGTAAGAGATAGAGAGCGAGGGAGAGAGAGAGAGAGTGGGAAAGGTAGAGAGACAGAAATGGCGAGAGAGACACAGTGTCAGATAGAGATAGAGAGACAAAACTCACCAAGAGAAATAGAGACAGGGCGAGAGAGAGAGAGACGGGCAGAGAGTGGCAGGGCAATGGAGTGAGAGAGACAGAGACAAGTGAGGCAAGAGAGAGAGAGACAGGCAAGAGAGAGACTGAATGTGTCAGAGAGACAGTGACAGAGCGAGGCAGAGAGAGAGTGACAGAGAGACGTGGCGATGGGTAGAAAGACAGGGCGATAGAGAGAGGGTCAGAGAGTGACAGAGAGAGAGAGAGAGACAGAGACAGTGAGAGTGTGAGAGGCAGAGGGATGGGGAGAGAGAGAGAGAGAAGGACATAGCAACAGTGAGATGGGGTGTGAGAGAAAGAGAGAGAGGGTGTGAGAGAGATAGAGAGAGGCGAATGAGTGAAAGAGAAATGTATGGGTTGTGAGAGAGAGACAGACAGAGAGGGGAGTGAGTGTCGGAAATAGAGATGGGGTGAGAGAGAGAATCAGAGAGACGAGTCGAGGGAAGTCGAAAGCGATAGGGAGAGAGAGAGCAGACGAAATGGAGCAAGAACCATCCTCAATATTTAAAATGGAGGCAAATATCTTCTCCATCTTAAAAACGGATGGAGATCCCTTTACCATCATTAAAATGGAGGGAGATTCCTTCTATGTCATTAAAATGGAGGAAGATCACTTCTCCAAATTTAAAATGGAGGGAGATCTTTCTCCATCTTTAAAATGGAAGGAGATCTCTACTCCCTCTTTACAATGGAGGGAGATCCCTTCTCCATCAGAAATATGGAGGGAGATACTTCTCCATCGGGAAAATGGAGGGAGATCCGTTCTCCATCTTTAAAATGGATGGAGATAACTTCCCCATCTTTAAAATGGAGAGAAGTCCCTTCTCCATCTTGAGAATAGAGGAAGATCCCTTCTCCATCTTCAAAATGGAGGGAGATCCCTTCCCCATCTTTAAAATGGAGGGAGATCCCTTCTCCATCTTCAAAATGGAGGGAGATCCCTTCCCCATCTTTAAAATGGAGGGAGATCCCTTCCCCATCTTTAAAATGGAGGGAGATCCCTTCCCCATCTTTAAAATGGAGGGAGATCACTTCTCCATCTTTAAAATGGAGAGAGATGCCTTCCTCATCTTTAAAATGGAGGGAGATCCCTTCCCCATCTTTGAAATGGAGGGAAATCCCTTCTCCATCTTTAAAATGGAGGGAGATCCCTTCCCCATCTATAAATTGGAGGGAGATACCTGTGCCTCAGTCATGTTAAATATACTCATGTCCCATTTGTGAGGAGTCAACTCTGTCATAAATGTCCCAGTGCTGTGGGGACATAAAATGGCCTCTGTGAACAAACCTGAAATGGCTGCCTGGTGTTTGTAGACTAGATTCTCAGAGGAAGAGAGGCAGGGAGAGAAGACACAGATCGAGTGAATGAGAAATAGAGGGTCTCAGACCAAGTGGGTGACTGAGAGCCAGAGAGTGAATAAAGGATATTGGTCACAGCACATGGAAAGTGAAAGAGGACATTTCACCCTCCAACCCTGTTTACCCCAGAGTAACAGATACCCGGGAGTGAGTTACAGACAGGAATCTAATCGAGGGGTTCAGGGGGTTTATATATAGAATAATAGATACCCAGGAGTGAGTTACAGACTGGAATCTAATCGAGGGGTTTGTGGGGTTTATATATAGAAAAATAGATACCCGGGAGTGAGTTACAGAATGGAATCTAATCGAAGGTTTAAGCGGGTTTATATAAAGAAAAAGAGATACGCAGGAGTGAGTTACAGATTGGAATCTAATCGGAGCGTTTGGTGTGTTTATACATAGAATAATAGACACCCGGAAGTGAGTTACAGACTAGAATATAATCGAAGGGATCAGCGTGTTTCATTATAGAATAATAGACAACCGGGAGTGAATAACAGACTGGAATCTAATCGATGTGTTTTTGGGGTTGATAGACAGAATAATAGATACCCGGGAGTGAGTTACAGAATGGAATCTCATCGAGGGGTTTGTGGGGTTTATATATGGAATAATAGAAACCCGGGAGTGGGTTACAGACTGGAATCATGAGTCGTTGAAAATATCATTTTTCTTGTGATGTGCTGAAGTGCAGGTTACAGAGGCTGATTCATGGAATGTGTAGTGTGAGTTTTTAACCAGCTTTATCCCAGATATCAAATTGAATTTCTCCTTGGAACTATTTGATGTTTTCTTAGACAAGACACAAATGGATAGGGAATCTTTGGACCCTCACTGTTTGCAGCTTTTCACCATTTATAATGAAATGTGTTCCATACTTATTAAACTGAGCAGCCACACATTTGCCTACAATGAAATCCATCTTTAACTCTTTCACCCATTCGCATGAGGCGTTCATATCTCTTTTGAATTTGAAGTGCAGGTTACAGATTTGATTGGAACTTTCTGCTTTCTGAAAGTTGAACCATTTTTCACTGAGTAAAACATTAAAACTGACATTCTGAAACAGGAGAGGGCCCCACAACTTCAATTCTGTGATTCTCTGGCATCTCATGATCTGTATCTTACAATATCTCTGCCCCATTCATGTCTCTGAAGACTTGGAAAGTGATTCAGACATTGGGGAACCATTTCATTGTCTCGGGACATTTCCTCTGAAGCATTTCATTGTCTTGGGACATTTAAAGTAAATAATTCCTTCAAAGGACATCATTAAAATTCACTCTTTCATCATCCAAAACCTGTTGTCCATTCAGACTCCATGTCCCTACACCCTATTGTTTCAAAGGGAACTTACATTTCACAATGTAGGAATGTGTGAATGCAAACACTTTCTTCACACGTTGCCACAATACTAAGGCCTCACACAATTCAGGATTAAATTTTCAAGGCAACATTCATCAACTGACAGATTTCCAGCTCCAAATGAAAGCTTCCAGACACAGAAATGAAACCTCTGATTTATCTGAATCTGCATCCGTTATTGGAAAACGCAGGGTTAGTTAGGAAGTAAAGTTGTTATTAAATTGTCCCCATCAAACACTCCCAGGTCAGGTACAGCACGGGGGTCGATACAGGATAACCCTCCCTCAACACTTGGGTTATGAGGTTAAAAAGTCTCATTCACCTTTGAATTCGAGTTCAAGTTAAAAAGTGTTCAAATTAAAAGTTCATCAGCTGGAGAAAAGGGTAAAGCTCCAAATATTTTTCAACATGCCTGGATATAAAAAACATTATCCTGTGACATATCCTTTTCCCCATCTTTAAAATGGAGACAGATCCCTTCTCCATCTTTACCACTGTTATCCACTCTCTTCATTTCCATTATTATCTTGAAGCGTTTGAACAAATCACCCCTCAACCTCAATCCAGTGTTTAAGAGAGAAGCTTTGACTACAATGTTCATCAAACACTCCCAACTCCATTACAGTATGGGGTTCGATACAGAGTCAAATTCAAAAAATTGGCTCATGGGTGACAGGGGGAGAGACAAGGTGAAGGTTTTGGGAAAGGGATGAAGGGGGGATGTGGTGAAAATCTTTTTAAATCAGCGAGTGGTGATGACCTGGAACCCGTGGACAATGCGGTGTTTTGGGGATGAGTGTTTGATCAGTGTCTCAGTGTCTCCATAGCTGTGTCTCTGTCACGTTGAAAGTACCAACGTCACATTCCTGAGGAGTCAACTCTGTCAGAAATGTCCCAGTGCGGTGGGGACATAAAGTGTCCACTGTGAACAAACCTAAGAGGCTGACTGGTGTTTGTGTAATTTACCTAGATTCTGAGAGAGAGGAAGAGAGAGAGAGAGAGAGACAGACCAAGCGAGTGAGATGAGAGAGAGACAGATCGAGAGGGAGACGAGAGACAGAGATTGAAGGAAGGATATTTATCATAGCACATGGGAAGAGTAAGATTCCATTTCTCCCAACACCCTGTTTCCGACATTCAATGAGATCCTGGCTGATCTCTGATCTAACTCCATACCTCTTTACCCCTGTGTCTAACAAAAATCTATCAGCCTCAGATTGAAACATTAACAAGAGACTTTGTGTAAATTGCCTTTTGCAGATGTTTGTTTCAAACTAAAACTTTGGCTACACTGTTCATCAAACACTCCCAACCCAAATACAGGATGGGGTTCGATACAGAGTCAAATTCCATTTGCTATGAGCAAGAAATTTTTAATTGTAGATTCTTATTTTTAATTTTAGGCTATCAGGACTGAAATTGTACGGCATCCCAGTGTGAGATTTCAACTCCTGTTTATTTCAATCATTAGCTCAGGAATTCACATTAAAACATGCAGAGAATTGATACCTTCCTCATACAGTTGTCTGTTTGTTTCAGTGTTTGTATATTCTCTCTTTCTCTTGCGTTTTCACTTGTCTGAAGAAATTGAATTGTTGACATTGGATAACCATCCCTTTCCCATGAAAATGTAAACTCCTGTGAAACTGCAACAGACACAATCTAATGCAGTGAACAAAATACTGCACCTTTATTCATCAATCCCATTTCCTATCTCTGTAGAAACTCCCTTCCACTGACAGATTCTGAGCTCCAAACTCAATCTCAAAAACCACCACAGAAAAGTGACTGCTTATTTTAAACAGTGAAATTTGAAGTTCTGACTCAGTCACTGAATCACAGAAATTTTGACTCTGTGGGATGAAAATTATCAGAATAACTTTGCAACATACAGGTAACCTGTAGTGACAGAAGGATACTTGTCTGTTCAAAAGGGATTCGATAAGATGCCACACGAAGCTTGTTACTCAGGACAAGAGCTCATACATTCCCCTAATCTCCCCCCTCAGTTCCTCTCAGGATCTGACAATTTGATCAATTCACCCCTGATGCTACTAAATTTCAGGGAATACAACCCGAGTTTGTGCAATCTCACTTTGTAATTTAACCCTTGGAATCCAGGTCTCATTCTGCAAAGCTGCGATGCACTCAAACTGTCTAAACTGTCCGTGGAGTGTCGGATTAACCCGCGTCACTCCCATACACCCAGGTCAGGCTCTAGACTCAACTGTCTCACTCACTGAGACGCTCCTGTATCACTTTCCTTATTGTTGTCGGATGCCGCGTTGGGAACAGGACAGGTAGAGGGTTTTAGGATGACTGCTCATGTGGAGGGTAAACACCAGGAATCTATCAGAGAATCAGCACAGCCCAGGGAGAATGAAACAAGTGAATTGATGTTCAAATTGTGAGCCCTTATTTCTGGATTGTTTTTGTTTTTGGTGAGAATTTTACAAACAAACACTCCCAGAGATGATGCAGCAGGGGTTAGATACAGAATAAAGCTCCCTCTATAAAGTGCCCACCCAACACTCCCAGAGATGATGCAGCAGAGGCAAGATACAAAGTAAAGCTCCCTCTATAAAGTGCCCACCAAACACTCCCAGAGATGATGCAGCAGGGGCTAGATACAGAGTAGAGCTCCCTCTATGAAGTGCCCACCAAACACCCCCAGAGATGATGCAGCAGGAGCTAGATACAGAGTAAAGCTCCCTCTATACTGTGCACATCAAACACTCCCAGGAAAGGTACAGCACGGGGTTAAATACAGAATAAAACTCCCTCTAAACTGTGCCCATCAAACACTCCCAGGACAGGTACAGCACGGGGTTAGATACAGATTAAAGCTCCCTCTATACTGTCCCCATCAAACACTCCCAGGACAGGTACAGCACGGGGTTAGATACAGAGTAAAGCTCCCTCTACACTGTCCCCATCAAACACTCCCAGGACAGGTACAGCATGGGGTTAGATACAGAGTAAAGCTCCCTCTATACTGTCCCCATCAAACACTCCCAGGACAGGTACAGCACGGGGTTAGATACAGAGTAAAGCTCCCTCTATACTGTGCACATCAAACACTCCCAGGACAGGTACAGCACGGGGTTAGATACAGAGTAAAGCACCCTCTACAATGTCCCCATCAAACACTCCCAGGACAGGTACAGCACGGGGTTAGATACAGAGTAAAGCTCCCTCTATACTGTCCCCATCAAGCACTCCCAGGGCAGGTACAGCACGGGGTTAGGTACAGAGTAAAGCTCCCTCTACACCTTCCCCATCAAACACTCCCAGGACAGGTACAGCACGGGGTTAGATACAGAGTAAATCTCCTTCTATACTGTGCCAATCTAGCACTCCCAGGGCAGGTAGAGCACAGGGTTAGATACAGAGTAAAGCTCCCTCTATACTGTGCCCATAAAACACTCCCAGGGCAGGTACAGCAAGGGGTTAGATATAGAGTAAAGCTCCCCCTATATTGTCCCCATCAAACACTCCCAGGACAGGTACAGCACGGGGTTAGATTCAGAGTAAAGCTCCCTCAATACTGTGCCCATCAAACACTCCCAGGGCAGGTACAGCACGCGGTGAGATACAGAGTAAAGCTCCCTCTATACTGTCCCCATCACACACTCCCAGGGCAGGTACAGCACACAGTTAGATAGAGAGTAAAGCACCCTCTATACTGTGCCCATCAAACACTCCCAGTGCAGGTACAGCATGGGGTTAGATACAGAGTAAAGCTCCCTCTATACTGTCCCCAACAAACACTCCCAGGACAGGTACAGCATGGGATTACAAACAGAGCAAATCTCCCTCTATACAGTGCATATCAATCACTCCCAGGGCAGGTAGAGCATGGGGTTAGATACAGACTAAAGCTCCCTCTATACTGTGCCCATAAAACACTCCCAGGGCAGGTACAGCAAGGGGTTAGATATAGAGTAAAGCTCCCTCTATATTGTCCCGATCAAACACTCCCAGGGCAGGTACAGCACGCGGTTAGATACAGAGTAAAGCTCCTTCTATACTGTCCCCATCAAACACTCCCAGGGCAGGTACAGCACACGGTTAGAGAGAGAGTAAATCTCCCTCTATACTGTGCCCATCAAACACTCCCAGGGCAGGTACAGCACACGGTTAGATATAGAGTAAACCTCCCTCTATACTGTCCCCATCAAACACTCCCAGGACAGGTACAGCACGGGGTTAGATACAGACTAAAGCTCCCTCTATACTGTGCCCATAAAACACTCCCAGGGCAGGTACAGCAAGGGGTTAGATATAGAGTAAAGCTCCCTCTATATTGTCCCGATCAAACACTCTCAAGACAGGTACAACATGGGGTTACATACAGAGTAAAGCTCCCTCCATACTGTCCCCAACAAACACTCCCAGGACAGGTACAGCATGGGGTTACAAACAGAGCAAAGCTCCCTCTATACTGTGCCCATCAAACTCTCCCAGGACAGGTACAGCAGGCGGTTTGATGCAGAGTAAAGCTCCATCTATACTGTCCCCATCAAACACTCCCAGGACAGGTACAGCACCTGGTTAGTTACAGAGTAAAGCTCCCTCTATACTGTCCCCGTCAAACACCCCCAGGACAGGTACAGCACGGGGTTAGATACAGAGTAAATCTCCCTCTATACTGTCCCCATCAAACACTCCCAGGACAGATACAGCACGGGGTTAGATACAGAGTAAGTCTCCCTCTATACTGTCCCCATCAAACTCTCCCAGGACAGGTACAGCATGGGGTTAGATAGAGAGTAAAACTCCCTCTACACTGTCCCCATCAAACACTCCCAGGACAGATACAGCACGGGGTTAGATACAGAGTAAAGCTCCCTCTATACTGTCCCGATCAAACACTCTCAGGACAGGTAAAGCACAGGGTTAAATACAGAGTAAAGCTCGCTCTATACTGTCCCCATCAAACACTCCCAGGACAGGTACAGCACGGGGTTAGATACAGAGTAAAACTCCCTCTATACTGTACCCATCAAACACTCCCAGGGCAGGTAGAGCACGGGGTTAGATACAGCGTACATCTCCCTCTATACAGTGCCCATCAAACATTCCCAGGGCTGGGAGAGCACGGGGTTAGATACAAAGTAAATCTCCCTCTTTACTGTGCCCATCAAATACTCCCAGGACAGGTACAGCATGGGGTTAGATACAGAGTAAATCTCCCTCTATACTGTCCCCATCAAACACTCCCAGGATAGGTACAGCACGGGGTTAGATACAGAGTAAAATTCCCTCTATACTGTCCCCATCAAACACTCCCAGGACAGGTACAGCATGGGGTTAAATACAGAGTAAAGCTCCCTCTACACTGTCCCCATCAAACACACACGGACAGGTACAGCACGGGGTTAGATACAGAGTAAAGCTCCCTCTATACTGTCCCCATCAAACACTCCGAGGACAGGTACAGCACGGGGTTAGATACAGAGTAAAGCACCCTCTACACTGTCCCCATCAAACACTCCCAGGCCAGGTACAGCACGGGGTTAGATACACAGTAAAGCTCCCGCTATACTGTCCCCATCAAACACTCCCAGGACAGGTACAGCATGGGGTTAGATACAGAGTAAAGCTCCCTCTATACTGTCCCCAACAAACACTCCCAGGACAGGTACAGCACGGGGTTAGATACAGAGTAAAGCACCCTCTACACTGTCCCCATCAAACACTCCCAGGCCAGGTACAGCACGGGGTTAGATACACAGTAAAGCTCCCGCTATACTGTCCCCATCAAACACTCCCAGGACAGGTACAGCACGGGGTTAGATACAGAGTAAAGCTCCCTCTATACTGTCCCCATCAAACACTCCCAGGACAGGTACAGCACGGGGTTAGATACAGAGTAAAGCTCCTTCCACACTGTGTCTATCAAACACTCCCAGGACAGGTACAGCACGGGGTTAGATACAGAGTAAAGCTCCCTCTACACTGACCCCTCAAACACTCCCAGGACAGGTACAGCACGGGGTTAGATACAGAGTAAAGCTCCCTCTACACTGTCCCCATCAAACACTCCCAGAACAAAGAGGCTGAGAAATGGGTTGAGAAGGGATCTCCATCCTCTCTCACCATCTCTCTCTCATCCAAAATTGGAGAGAGAATGGGAAAGAGAGAGCATGGGGGTTGGTAGGAGGGATGGTGCAGAGAGAGTTTGGGGTTTGGGAGAGAATGCGTTGTGGGGGAGCAGAGAGGGTGTGGGCCGTGTTGATGAGGGGAGAGAGAGTGTGTGTGAGAGACAGAGATTGTATGTGTGAGTCAGAGAGTTGGTGTGTGTGCTTGGTAGAGTGTGTGTGAGAGAAATAGTGAGTGAGAGCGAGTGTGTGAGAGCGAGCGTGTGAGAGATGGTGTGTGAGAGGGATTGTGTGTGAGAGATGGTGTGTGAGAGGAATTGTGTATGAGATGGATTGTGTGTGAGAGGGATTGTGTGTGAGAGGGATTGTGTGTGAGAGGGATTGTGTGTGAGAGGGATTGTGTGTGAGAGGGATTGTGTGTGAGAGGGATTGAGTGTGAGAGGGATTGTGTGTGAGAGGGATTGTGTGTGAGAGGGATTGTGTGTGAGAGGGATTGTGTGTGAGAGGGATTGTGTGTGAGAGGGATTGTGTGTGTGAGGGATTGTGTGTGAGAGGGATTGTGTGTGAGAGGGATTGTGTGTGAGAGGGATTGTGTGTGAGAGGGATTGTGTGTGAGAGCGATTGCGTGTGAAAGGGTTTTTGTGTGTGAGAGGGATTGTGTGTCAGAGGGATTGTGTGTGTGAGGGATTGTGTGTGAGAGGAATTGTGTGTGAGAGGGATTGTGTGTGAGAGGGATTGTGTGTGAGAGGGATTGTGTGTGAGAGGGATTGTGTGTGTGAGGGATTGTGTGTGAGAGGGATTGTGTCTGAGTGGGATTGTGTGTGAGAGAGATTGTGTGTGAGAGGGATTGTGTGTGAGAGGGATTGTGTGTGAGAGGGATTGTGTATGAGAGGGATTGTGTGTGAGAGGGATTGTGTGTGAGAGGGATTGTGTGTGTGAGGGATTGTCTGTGAGAGGGATTGTGTATGAGAGGGATTGTGTGTGAGAGGGATTGTGTGTGAGAGGGATTGTGTGTGAGAGGGATTGTCTGTGAGAGGGATTGTGTATGAGAGGGATTGTGTGTGAGAGGGATTGTGTGTGAGAGGGATTGTGTGTGAGAGGGATTGTGTGTGAGAGGGATTGCGTGTGTCAGGGATTGTGTGTGAGAGGGATTGTGTGTGAGAGCGATTGCGTGTGAGAGGGTTTTTGTGTGTGAGAGGGATTGTGTGTGAGAGGGATTGTGTGTGAGAGGGATTGTGTGTGAGAGGGATTGTGTGTGAGAATGATGTGTGTGAGAGGGATTGTGTGTGAGAGGGATTGTGTGTGAGAATGATGTGTGTGAGGGGGATTGTGTGTGGGAGCGATTGTTGTGAAAGGGGTTGTGTGTGAGAGGGATTGTGTGTGAGAATGATGTGTGTGAGAGGGATTGTGTGTGAGAGGGGTTGTGTGTGAGAATGATGTGTGTGAGAGGGATTGTGTGTGAGAGGGGTTGTGTGTGAGAGGGATTGCATGTGAGAGCAAGTGTGAGAGGGACTGTGTGTGAGAGGGATTGCTTGTGTGAGGGATTGCATGTAATAGGGATTGTGTGTGAGAGGGTTTCTGTGAGAGTGATTGTGTGTGAGAGGGATTGTGTGTGAGAAGGATTGTGTGTGACAGAGATTGTGTGTGAGAGGGATTGTCTGTAAGAGGGATTGTGTGTGAGAGGAATTGTCTGTAAGAGGGATTGTGTTAGAGGAATTGTCGTTTGAGATATTGTTGTGAGAGGGATTGCGTATGAGAGGTATTATATGTGAGAACATGTGTGAGAGGGATTGTGTGCGAGAGGGATTGTGTGTGAGAGGGATTTTATGTTAAAGATTATGTCTGAGACGGAGCAGGTGTGAGAGAAATTGTGTGTGAGATTGTGTCCGAGACTGTGTGTGAGAGGTTAAGGAGTAAATTTGAGAGATAGAGTGGGTTTGTGTATCAGAACATATGTGTTCGTGATGGTGTGTGCACCTGTTTGTGAGAGAGGGAGGGAGAGATGCGTGTGTATGTGCGTTTGTGTAAGGGGGAGAGAGAGAATGTGTGTGTGTGTGTGAAAGAGAGAAATATCTGTGAGCGTGAATGTGTGTGGGAGGATATGTTAGTCTTTTTATGTGTGTGTGACTGCATGTATGAGAAAGTACATATCTGTGCAAGTGTGTTTATATGAGAATGAATGTATATATGTGTGTGTGTGAGAGAGCTTGCATGTGTGTGAGTTGGTGTGTGTGTGTGTGTGTGTGTGTTTGTGTGTGCGTATGAGAAAGAATATATCTGTGTGGGTGTATGTGTGAGAGAAAATGTATGTGGTATGTGCTTTGTGTGTGAAAGAATATATGTGTGTGTGAATGTATGTGTGAGGTTATGTGTGTTTGTGTGTATGAGAAAGAATATATCTGTGAGTGTGTGTGTGAATGTGTGTGTGTGTTTGTGTGTATGAGAAAGAATATATCTGTGAGTGTGTGTGTGAATGGGTGAGATAGAGAATCAGTATCTGTAAGAGAGAGGATGTGTGTGTGTTTGAGAATGTATCTGTGAGATTGTGACTATGTCTGTGTGAGCATGTGTATGAGCAAGAATATGTCTTTGTGAGTGTGTGTGAGAGAGAGAGTGTGTATGAGAAATAATACATCTGTATGGCGTCAGCGTGAGAGAGAATGTGTGTGTGTGGATCCTTTCTTAAAGTTTAAAATGAGGGGGATCCCTTCTCCATCTTTAAAATGGAGGGTGATCCTTTCTCAGTCTATAAAATGGAGGTAGATCCCTTCTCCATCTTTAAAATGAAGGGTGATCCTTTCTCAATCTATAAAATGGAGGTAGATCCCTTCTCCATCTTTAAAATGGAGGGTGATCCGTTCTCAATCTATAAAATGGAGGGAGATCCCTTCTCCATCTTTAAAATGGAGGGATATCTCTGTCATAGATTCACAGAGGTCGACAGCACAGAAAAAGCCCTTTCGGCCCATCAACTCTGTGCTGATCGAACAAGAACCTAACAATTCTAATCCTATTTTCCAGCACGAGGCCCACAGCCTTATATGCCAAGGTATCGCAAGGGCACATCCAAATATTCTGAAATGTTATGAGGGTTTCTGCCTCTAACCCCCTTTCAGGCAGTGAGTTCCAGATTCCCACCACCCTCTGGGTGAAAAAATCCTTCCCCACTTCCCCTCTAAACCTCCTGCCCCCTGCCTTCAGTCTATGCTCCCTGGTTATTGTTCCCTCCACCAAGGGGAAACGTTCCTTCCTGTCTACCCTATCAATGTCCCTCATAATTTTATTCACCTCAATCATGTCCTTCCTCAATCTCCTCTGCTCCCGGGAAAATCATCCAAGTCTATCCAATCTCTGCTCATATGTCAAATTCTCCAGCCCAGGCAACATCCTGGGAAATCTCCTCTGCTCTCTCTCTAGAGCAATCACATCCTTCCTATAATGTGGATTCCAGAACTGCACACAATACTCTAGCTGTGGCCTAACCAGCGTTTTATACAGTTCCAGCATGACCACCCTGCTCTTCTATTCTATGTCTCGGCTAATAAAGGAAAGTATCTCATATGCCTTCTTAACCACCTTATTTAGCTGTCCCGCTACCTTAAGGGACCGGTGGACATACACACCAAGGTCCCTCTAATGCCCATTAGATCCCAGGGTCCCACCATTCATCATGTATTCCTGTGCCTTGTTTGTCCAGCCCAAGTGCATCACCTCACACTTATCTGGATTAAAGTCCATTAGCCACTGAGCAGCCCGTCTATATCCTCCTGTAATCTAAGGCTCTCCTCCTCACTATTTACCACCCCACCAATTATCATATCATCCACCAACTTGCTGATCAACCCTCCTACATTGAAGTCTAAGTCGTTTATACATACCACACACAGCAAGGGACCCAACCCCGATCCCTGTGGAACCCACTGGACACAGGAATCCAGTCACAAAAACACCCCTTGACCATCACCCTCTGCTTCCTGCCTCTCAGCCAATTCTGGATCCAATGTGTAAAATTGCCTTGGATCCCATGGGCTCTTACCTTCACTTTCAGTCTCCCTTGTGGGACCTTATCAAAAGCCTTGCTGATGTCCCACTAGGCTACGTCTTCTCCATCTTTAAAATGGAGGGAGATCCATTCCCATCTTTAAAATGGAGGCAGATCCATTCCCATCTTTAAAATGGAGGGAGATCCATTCCCATCTTTAAAATGGAGGGAGATCCATTCCCATCTTTAAAATGGAGGGAGATCCCTTCCCATCTTTAAAATGGAGGGAGATCCATTCCCATCTTTAAAATGGAGGGAGATCTCTTCCCATCTTTAAAATGGAGGGAGATCCATTCCCATCTTTAAAATGGAGGGAGATCCATTCCCATCTTTAAGTTGGAGGGAGATCCATTGCCCAACTTGTGAGGTGGAAGTGCTGGAACCTACAATGGAGGAAAGAGTGAAGCTTATTCGAGAATGAAAAGTTAACCTGCGTGTGTATCACTGAACGGTTACAACACAGAAGGAGGCCATTCAACCCATCAATCTACTTTCCACACTCTGCAAGGAATGTTCCACTGGTCTCACTCATCCACCCTTTCCTCGAAACCCTGAAAATATTTTAACTTCATCTTCACACCCAAATTTTCTTCAAACGGGAGACTGGGGATGGTGGGGAGAGGGGGAGAGGGGGAGACTGATGGGGTAAGAGAGAGAGAGAGAGAGAGAGAGAGAGTGGGGAAGGTAGAGAGACTGAGATGGCGAGAGAGACACAGAGTGAGATAGAGATAGAGAGACAAAACTCACCAAGAGGAATAGAGACAGGGCGAGAGAGAGAGAGACGGGCAGAGAGTGGCAGGGCAATGGAGTGAGAGAGACAGAGACAAGTGAGGCAAGAGAGAGAGAGACAGGCAAGAGAGAGACTGAGTGTGTCAGAGAGACAGTGACTGAGCGAGGCAGAGAGAGAGTGACAGACAGACGTGGCGATGGGTAGAGAGATGGGGTGATAGAGAGAGGGTCAGAGAGTGACAGAGAGATAGAGACAGAGACAGAGAGAGGGTGAGAGGAAGAGGGATGGAGAGAGAGAGAGAGATGGACTTAGCAACACTGAGATGGGGTTTGAGAGAAGGAGAGAGAGGGTGAGAGAGAGATAGAGAGAGGCGAATGAGTGAAAGAGAAATGAATGGGTTGTGAGAGAGAGACAGACAGAGAGGGGAGTGAGTGTCGGAAATAGAGATGGGGTGAGAGATAGAATCAGAGAGACGAGTCAAGGAAAGGCAAAAGCGGTAGGGAGAGAGAGAGCAGACGAAATGGAGCGAGAACCATCCTCAATATTTAAAATGGAGGCAAATATCTTCTCCATCTTAAAAACGGATGGAGATCCATTTAACATCATTAAAATGGAGGGAGATCCCTTCTATGTCATTAAAATGGAGGAAGATCACTTCTCCAACTTTAAAAAGGAGGAAGATCCCTTCTGTGTCTTTAAAATGGAGGGAGATCCTTTCTCCATCTTTAAAATGGAGGGAGATCCCTTCTCCATCTTTACAATGGAGGGAGATCCTTCTCCATCGGGAAAATGGAGGGAGATCCCTTCTCCATCTTAAAATGGATGGAGATAACTTCCTCATCTTTAAAATGGAGGGAGATCCCTTCCCTCTTCTTTAAAATGGAGGGAGATCCCTTCCCCATCTTTAAACTGGAGGGAGATCACTTCTCCATCTTGAAAATGGAGGGAGATCCCTTCCCCATCTTTAAACTGGAGGGAGATCACTTCTCCGTCTTTAAACTGGAGGGAGATCCCTTCCCCATCTTTAAACTGGAGGGAGATCCCTTCTCCATCTTTAAAATTGATGGAGAGCCCTTCTCCATCTTTAAACTGAAGGGAGATCCATTCTCCATCTTTAAGAAGGAGGGAGATCCCTTTTCCATCTTTAAAATGGAAGGAGATCCCTTCTCCATCTTTAAACTGAAGGGAGATCCCTTCTCCATCTTTAAAATGGAGGGAGATCCCTTCCCCATCTATAAATTGGAGGGAGATACCTGTGCCTCTGTCACGTTAAATATACTCATGTCCCATTTGTGTGGAGTCAACTCTGTCATAAATGTCCCAGTGCTGTGGGGACATAAAATGGTCACTGTGAACAAACCTGAAATGGCTGCCTGGTGTTTGTAGACTAGATTCTCAGAGGAAGAGAGGCAGGGAGAGAAGACACAGATCGAGTGAATGAGAAATAGAGACTCTCAGACCAAGTGGGTGACTGAGAGGCAGAGAGTGAATAAAGGATATTGGTCACAGCACATGGAAAGTGAAAGAGGACATTTCACCCTCCCACCCTGTTTACCCGAGAGTAATAGATACCCGGGAGTGAGTTACAGACTGGAATCTAATCGAGGTGTTCAGGGGGTTTATATATAGAATAATAGATACCCGGGAGTGAGTTACAGACTGGAATCTAATCGAGGGGTTCAGGGGGTTTATATATAGAATAATAGATACTTGGGATTGAGTTACAGACTGGAATCTAATCAAGGGGTTTGGTGGGTTTATATATAGAATAATAGATATCCGGGAGTGAGTTACAGAGTGGAATCTAATCGAGGGGTTCAGGGGGTTTATATATAGAATAATAGATACCCGGGAGTGAGTTACAGAGTGGAATCTAATCGAGGGGTTCAGGGGGTTTATATACAGAATAATAGATACCCGGGAGTGAGTTACAGACTGGAATCTAATCGAGGGGTTCAGGGGGTTTAGATATAGAATAATAGATAACCAGGAGTGAGTTACAGACTGGAATCTAATCGAGGGGTTCAGGGGGTTTATATATAGAATAATAGATACCCGGGAGTGAGTTACAGACTGGAATCTAATCGAAGTGTTTGTGTGGTTTATTTATACAATAATAGATACACGGGAGTGAATTATAGACTGGAATCTAATCGAGGGGTTCAGGGGGTTTATATAAAAAATAAAAGATACCCGGGAGTGAGTTACAGACTGGAATCTAATCGAGGGGTTTGTGGGGTTTATATATAGAATAATAGATACCCGGGAGTGAGTTACAGACTGGAATCTAATCGAGGGGTTCAGGGAGTTTTTATATAGAATAATAGATACCCGGGAGTGAGTTACAGACTGGAATCTAATCGAGGGGCTCAAGGGGTTTATATATAGAATAATAGATACCCGGGAGTGAGTTACAGACTGGAATCTAATCGAGGGGCTCAGGGGGTTTATATATAGAATAATAGATACCCGTTAGTGAGTTATAGACTGGAATCTAATCGAGGGGTTCAGGGTGTTTATATAAAAAATAAAAGATACCCGGGAGTGAGTTACAGACTGGAATCTAATCGAGGGGTTCAGGGGGTTTATATATAGAATAATAGATACCCGGGAGTGAGTTACAGACTGGAATCTAATCGAGGGGTTCAGGGGGTTTATATATAGAATAATAGATACACGGGAGTGAGTTACAGACTGGAATCTAATCGAGGGGTTCAGGGGGTTTATATATAGAATTATAGATACACGGGAGTGAGTAACAGAAGGAGGCCATTCAGCCCATCAACTACTTTCCACACTCTGCAAGGAACGTTTCACTGGTCTCACTCGTCCGCCCTTTCCCCGAAACCCTGAAAATATTTTCCCTTCAGCTTCACACCCAAATTTTCCTCAAAAGGGAGACTGGGGATGGTGGGGAGAGGGGGAGAGGGGGAGACTGATGTAGTGAGAGAGAGAGAGAGAGAGAGAGAGAGAGAGAGAGAGGCAAAGGAGAGAGATGGCGAGAGAGAGACAGATTGAGATAGAGAAAGAGAGGCAAAACTCACTGAGAGAGAGAGAGAGAGACCGGGCGAAAGAGAGAGAGAGAGAGAGAGAGGCAGAGAGTGGCGGTGTGATGGAGTGAGAGAGAGACAGTGAAAGGCGAGGCGAGAAAGAGAGTGACTGAGAAAGAGCCCGTCAAGAGAGAGAACGAGTGTGAAAGAGAGACAGTGACAGAGCGAGGGAGAGAGAGATTGACAAAGAGACGTGGTGATAGGGAGAGAGACAGGGGCGATAGAGAGAGGGTCAGGGAGTGAGAGAGAGATAGAGTGAGAGACAGAGAGGGTAAAGGGCAGAGAGATGGGGTGAGAGAGTGAGAGAGAGAGACATAGCGACAGTGAGATTGGCTGAGAGAGAAAGAGAGCGAGGGCAAGAGACAGAAAAAGAGAGGTGACTGATTGAGTGAAAGAAAAATGGATGGGGTGACAGAGAGAGGCAGAGAGAAGGGAGTGAGTGTCGGAAATAGAGATGGGGTGAGTGAGAGAATCAGAGAGACGAGTCGAGGGAAGTCGAAAGCGGTAGGGAGAGAGAGAGCAGACAAAATGGAGCGAGAACCATCCTCAATATTTAAAATGGGGGCAGATAACTTCTCCACCGTTAAAACGGAAGGAGATCCCTTTTCCATCTTTAAAATGGAGCGAGATCCACCCTCCATCTTTAAAATGGAGGGAGATCCCTTCTCTATCTTTAAATTGGAGGGAGATCCCTTCTCCATCTCTAAAATGGAGGGAGATCCCTCCTCCATTTTCAAAAGAGAGGAAGATCACTTCTCCATCTTTAAACTGGAGGGAGATCCCTTCTCCATTTATAAAATTGAGGGAGTGCCCTTCTCAATCTTTAAATTAGAGGGCGATGCCTTCCCCATCTTTAAAATGGAGGGAGATCCCTTCTCAAACTTTAAAATGGAGGGATATCCTTTCCCCAACTCTACCATGGAGGGAGATACATTCTCTATCTTTAAAATGGAGGGAGATCACTTCTCCATCTTTAAACTGGAGGGAGATCCCTTCTCCATTTATAAAATTGAGGGAGTGCCCTTCTCAATCTTTAAATTAGAGGGCGATGCCTTCCCCATCTTTAAAATGGAGGGAGATCCCTTCTCAAACTTTAAAATGGAGGGAGATCCCTTCTCAAACTTTAAAATGGAGGGATATCCTTTCCCCAACTTTACCATGGAGGGAGATACATTCTCTATCTTTAAAATGTAGGGAGATCCCTTCTCTATCTTTAAATTGGAATGAGATCGCTTCCTCATCTTTAATTCGGAGGGGGATACCTGTGCCTCTGTCACGTTGAAAGTACTAATGTCCCATTTGTGAGGAGTCAACTCTGTCATAAATGTCCCAGTGCTGTGGGGACATAAAATGGTCACTGTGAACAAACCTGAAATGGCTGCCTGGTGTTTGGGGATTTTTCTTACAGAATCTGGGAGAGAGAGAGAGAGAGAGAGAGAGAAGACACAGAACAAGGGACTGTTAAAGAGAGAGACACAGAGTGAGAGGGGATGAAGAGGCAGACGATGAAAGATTGAGATTGATCATAGCTTTGGGACAGTTATGACTGAGATGATTTATGGCAAACTTGTGTCATTCTAACCTTAAACTGTTAATAAATCCCGAGATACTGACACAGACACGGGCTTTGCAGCAGCAGAAAGATCGAGAATCATAGAAACCCGGGAATGAGTTACAGACTGGAATCTAATCGAGGGATTCAGGGGGTTTATATATAGAATAATAGATACCCAGGAGTGAGTTACAGACTGGAATCTAATCGAGGGGTTCAGGGGGTTTATGTATAGAATAATAGATACCCGGGAGTGAGTTACAGACTGGAATCTAATCGAGGGGTTCAGGGGGTTTATATATAGAATAATAGATACCCGGGAGTGAGTTACAGACTGGAATCTAATCGAGGGGTTCAGGGGGTTTATATATAGAATAATAGATATCCGGGAGTGAGTTACAGACTGGAATCTAATCGAGGGGTTCAGGGGTTTATATATAGAATAATAGAAACCCGGGAGTGAGTTACAGACTGGAATCTAATCGAGGGTCTCAAGGGGTTTATATATAGAATAATAGATACCCGGGAGTGAGTTACAGACTGGAATCTAATCGAGGGGTTCAGGGTGTTTATATATAGAATAACAGATACCTGGGAGTGAGTTACAGACTGGAATCTAATCGAGGTGTTCAGGGGGTTCTTGTATAGAATAATAGAGACCCGGGAGTGAGTTACAGACTGGAATCTAATCGAGGGGTTCAGGGTGTTTATATATAGAATAACAGATACCCGGGAGTGAGTTACAGACTGGAATCTAATCGATGGGTTAAGCGGGTTTATATAAAGAAAAAGAGATACCCAGGAGTGAGTTACAGATTGGAATCTAATCGGAGGGTTTGATGTTTTTATATATAGAATAATAGATACCTGGGAGTGAGTTACAGACTGGAATCTAATCGAGGGTTTCAGGGGGTTTATATATAGAAGAATAGATGCCCGGGAGTGAGTTACAGACTGGAATCTAATTGAGGGGTTCAGGTGATTTATATATAGAATAATATATACCTGGGAGTGAGTTACAGACTCAAATCTCATCAAGGGGTTTGTGGGGTTTATATAAAGAATAATAGATACCTGGGGGTGAGTTACAGAATGGAATCTAATCGATGGGTTCAGGGTGTTTATATATTCAATAATAGATACCTAGCAGTGAGTTACAGACGTGAATCTATTCGAGGGGTTCAGGGGGTTTATATATAGAATAATAGATACCTAGGAATGAGTTACAGACTGGAATCATTGACCGTTGAAAATATCATTTTACTTGTGATGTGCTGAAGTACAGGTTACAGAGCCTGATTCATGGATTGTGCAGTGTGAGTTTTTAACCAGCTTTATCCCAAATATCAAATTGAATTTCTCATTGGAACTTTTTGATGTTTTCTTAGACAAGACACAAGTGGATCGGGACTCTTTGGACCCTCACTGTTTGCAGCTTTTCACCATTTATAATGAAATGTGTTCCATCCTTATTAAACTGAGCAGCCACACATTTGCCTACAATGAAATCCATCTTTAACTATTTCACCCATTCACTTGAGGCGTTCATATCTCTTTTAAAATTTGAAGTGCAGGTTACAGATTGGATTGGAACTTTCTGCTTTCTGAAAGTTGAACCAATTTTCACAGAATAAAACATTAAAACTGACATTCTGAAACAGGAGAGGGCCCCACAACTTCAATTCTGTGATTCTCTGGCATCTCATGATCTGTATCTTACAATATCTCTGCCCCATTCATGTCTCTGAAGACTTGGAAAGTGATTCAGACATTGGGGAACCATTTCATTGTCTCGGGACATTTCCTCTGAAGCATTTCATTGTCTTGGGACATTTAAAGTAAATGACTCCTTCAAAGGACATCATTAAAATTCACTCTTTAATCATTCAAAACCTGTTGTCCATTCAGACTCCCTGGCCCTACACCCTATTGTTTCAAAGGTAACTTACATTTCACAATGTAGGAATGTGTGAATGCAAACACTTACTTCACACGTTTCCACAATACTAATGCTCACACAATTCAGGATGAAATTTTCAAGACAACATTCATCAACTGACAGATTTCCAGCTCCAAATGGAAGCTTCAAGATACAGAAATGAAACCTCTGATTTATCTGAATCTGCACCCGTTATTGGAAAACGCAGGGTTAGTTAGGAACTAAAGTTGTTATTAAATTGTCCCCATCAAACACTCCCAGGTCAGGTACAGCATGTGGGTCGATACAGGATAATCTTCCCTCAACACTTGGGTTATGAGATTAAAAAGCCTCATTCACCTTTGAATTCGAGTTAAATTTAAAATGTGTTCAAATTAAAAGTTCATCAGCTGGAGAAAAGGGTAAAGTACCAAATATTTTTCAACATGCCTGGGAATAAAAAACATTATCCTGTGACATATCCTTTTCCCCATCTTTAAAATGGAGACAGATCCCTTCTCCATCTTTAAACTGTTATCCACTCTCTTCATTTCCATTATTATCTTGAAGCGTTTGAACAAATCACCCCTCAACCTCAATCCAGTGTTTCAGAGAGAAGCTTTGACTACACTGTTCATGAAACACTCCCAACCCCATTACAGTATGGGGTTCGATTCAGAGTCAAATTCAAAAAATTGTTTCATGGGTGACAGGGGGAGAGACAGGGAGAAGGTTTTGGGAAAGGGATGAAGGGGGGATGTGGTGAAAATCTTTTTAAATCAGCGAGTGGTGATGACCTGGAACCCGTGGACAATGCGGTGTTTCGGGGATGAGTGTTTGATCAAAGTCTCGGTGTCTCCATAGCTGTGTCTCTGTCACGTTGAAAGTACCAACGTCACATTCCTGAGGAGTCAACTCTGTCAGAAATGTCCCAGTGCGGTGGGGACATATTGTGGCCACTGTGAACAAACCTAAGAGGCTGACTGGTGTGTGTGTAATTTATCTAGATTCTCAGAGAGAGGAAGAGAGAGAGAGAGAGACAGACCAAGCGAGTGAGATGAGAGAGAGACAGATCGAGAGGGAGACGAGAGACAGAGATTGAAGGAAGGATATTTATCATAGCACATGGGAAGAGTAAGCACGGGGTTAGATACAGAGTAAAGCTGTCCCCATCAAACACTCCCAGGACAGGTACAGCACGGGGCTAGATACAGAGTAAAGCTCCCTCTACACTGTCCCCATCAAACACTCCCAGGACAGGTAAAGCACGGGGTTAGATATAGAATAAAGCTCCCTCTATACTGTCCCCATCAAACACTCCCAGGACAGGTACAGCACGGGGTTAGATACAGAGTAAAGCTCCCTCTATACTGTCCCCATCAAACACTCCCAGGACAGGTACAGCATGGGGTTAGATACAGAGTAAAGCTCCCTCTACACTGTCCCCATCAAACACTCCCAGGACAGGTAAAGCACGGGGTTAGATGCAGTGTAAGGCTCCCTCTATACTGTCCCCATCAAACACTCCCAGGACATGTACAGCACGGGGTTAGATACAGAGTAAAGCTCCCTCTATACTGTCCCCAACAAACACTCCCAGGACAGGTACAGCATGGGGTTAGATACAGAGTAAAGCTCCCTCTACACTGTCCCCATCAAAGACTCCCAGGACAGGTACAGCATGGGGTTAGATATAGAATAAAGCACCCTCTACACTGTCCCCAACAAACACTCCCAGGACAGGTACAGCACGGGGTAAGATACAGAGTAAAGCTCCCTCTACACTGTCCCCAACAAACACTCCCAGGACAGGTACAGCACGGGGTTAGATACAGAGTAAAGCTCCCTCTATACTGACCCCATCAAACACTCTCAGAGCGAAATAGAGGCTGAGAAATGGGTTGAGAAGTGATCTCCATCCTCTCTCACTATCTCTCTCTCATCCAAAATTGGAGAGAGCACGGGAAAGAGAGAGCATGGGGGTTGCTGAGAGGAATGGTGCAGAGAGAGTTTGGGGTTTGGGAGAGAATGCGTTGTGGGGGGGCAGAGAGGGTGTGTGCCGTGTTGATGAGGGGAGAGAGAGTGTGTGTGAGGGACAATGATAGTATGTGTGAGAGAGATATGGTGTGTGTGCTTGGGAGAGTGTGTCTGGGAAAGATAGAGAGTGAGAGCGAGTGTGTGCGAGATTGTGTGTGACAGATTGTGTATGAGAGAGATTGTGTGTGAGAGGGATTGTGTGTGAGAGGGATTGTGTGTGAGAGGGATTGTGTATGAGAGGGATTGTGTGTGAGAGGGATTGTGTGTGAGAGGGATTGTGTGTGCGAGATTGTGTGTGACAGATTGTGTATGAGAGGGATTGTGTATGAGAGGGATTGTGTGTGAGAGATTGTGTGTGAGAGGGATTGTATGTGAGAGGGATTGTGTGTGAGAGGGATTGTGTGTGAGAGGGATTGTGTATGAGAGGGATTGTGTGTGAGAGGAATTGTGTGTGAGAGGGATTGTGTGTGAGAGGGATTGTGTGTGAGAGGGATTATGTGTGAGAGAGATTGTGTGTGAGAGGGATTGTGTGTGACAGTTTGTGTATGAGAGAGATTGTGTATGAGAGGGATTGTGTGTGACAGGTTGTGTATGAGAGACATTGTGTGTGAGAGGGATTGTGTGTGAGAGGGGTTGTGTGTGACAGTTTGTGTATGAGAGAGATTGTGTGTGAGAGGGATTGTGTGTGAGAGGGATTGTGTATGAGAGGGATTGTGTGTGAGAGGGATTGTGTGTGAGAGGGATTGTGTGTGACAGTTTGTGTATGAGAGAGATTGTGTGTGAGAGGTATTGTGTGTGACAGGTTGTGTATGAGAGAGATTGTGTGTGAGAGGGATTGTGTGTGAGAGGGATTGTGTATGAGAGGGATTGTGTGTGAGAGGGATTGTGTGTGAGAGAGATTGTGTGTGACAGTTTGTGTATGAGAGAGATTGTGTGTCAGAGGGATTGTGTGTGACAGTTTGTGTATGAGAGAGATTGTGTATGAGAGGGATTGTGTGTGACAGGTTGTGTATGAGAGGGATTGTTTGTGAGACGGATTGCGTATGACAGGGATTGCGTGTGTGAGGGATTGTGTGTGAGAGGGATTGTGTGTGAGAGGGATTGTGTGTGAGAAGGGTTGCGTGTGAGAGGGATTGTGTGTGAGAGGGATTGTGTGTGAGAGGGATTGTGTGTGAGAGGGATTGTGTGTGAGAGAGATTGTGTGTGAGAGGGATTGTGTGTGAGAAGGGTTGCGTGTGAGAGGGATTGCATGTGATTTTAAACGTGAGAGGGATTGTGTGTGAGATGGATTGCATGTGAGAGGGATTGTGTGTGAGAGGGATTGTGTGTGAGAGGGACTGTAGGTTAAAGATTGTGTGTGATTTGGATTGCGTGTGAGAGGGATTGTGTGTGAGGGGGATTGTGTGTGAGAGGGATTATGTGTGAGAGGGACTGAATGTTAAAGATTGTGTGTGAGAGGGAACGGGTGTGAGAGGAATTGTCTGTGAGATTGTGTGGGAGACTGTGTGTGAGAGATTGCAGGAGTAAATCTGAGAGATGGAGAGTGTGTTTGTGTATCAGAACATATGTGTTTGTGAGAGTGTGTGCACCTCTTTGTGAGAGAGGGAGGGAGAGATGGGTGTGTATGTGCGTTTGTGTAAGGGGGAGAGAGAGAATGTGTGTGTGTGTGTGAAAGAGAGAAATATCTGTGAGTGTGAATGTGTGTGGGAGGGTATGTTTGTGTTTTTATGTGTGTGTGCCTGCATGTATGAGAAATTATATATCTGTGCAAGCGTGTGCCTGTGTTTGTGTGTATATGAGAGAGAATGTATATATGTGTGTGTGTGTGAGAGTGTGTGTATGTGTGTGAGTTGGTGTGTGTGTGTGTGTGTATGTGTGTGAGTTGGTGTGTGTGTGTGTTTGTGTGTGCATATGAGAAAGAATATATCTATTTGGGTGTATGTGTGAGAGAAAATGTATGTGGTATGTGCTTAGTGTGTGAGTAAGAATATATGTGTGTGTGAATGTGTGTGTGAGGTTGTGTGTGTTTGTGTGTATGAGAAAGAATATATCTGTGAGTGTGTGTGTGAATCGGTGAGATAGAGAATCAGTGTCTGTAAGAGAGAGGATGTGTGTGCGGTTGAGAATGTATCTGTGTGATTGTGACTATGTCTGTGTGAGCATGTGTATGAGAAAGAATATGTCTTTGTGACTGTGTGTGTGAGAGAGCGAGTGTGTGTATGAGAAATAATATATCTGTGTGGTGTGAGTGTGAGAGAGATTGTGTGTGTGTGTGTGTGTGTGTGTGTGTGTGTGTGTGTGTGTGTGTGTGTGTGTGTGTGTGTGTGTGTGTGTGTGTGTGTGTGAGTGTGTGTGTGTGTGTGTGTGTGTGTGTGCGTGTGTGTGTGTGCGTGTGTGTGTGTGAGTGTGTGTGTGTGTGTGTGTGTGTGTGTGTGTGTGTGTGAAATAGAGAATATATGTGCGTGAGTGTGTCTGTGTGTGAGAGGGTATGTGTGTGTGTCTGCATGTATGAGAAAGAATATATCTGTGCAATTGTGTGTTTGTGTGTTTGAGAATGTTTGTGTCCAAATTGAAATGTAGGGAGATACCTTCCCCATCTTTAAAATGGAGGGAGATCCTTTCCCCATCTTTAAAATGGAGGGAGATCCCTTCTCCATCTTTAAAATGGAGGGAGATCCCTTCCCCATCTTTAAAATGGAGGAAGATCCCTTCCACATCTTTAAAATGGAGGGAGATCCATTTGCATCTTTAAAATGGAGGGAGATCCCTTCCATCTATTTATAATGGAGGGCAACCCCTTCTACGACTTGAAACTGGAGGGAGGTCACTTTTCCCTCCTTAAAATGTTGGGAGATCCATTTTCAGTCTTTAAAATGGAGGGTGATTGTTTCTCAATCTTTAAAATGGAGATGGATCTCTTCTCCGTCTTTAAAATGGAGGGAGATCCTTTCTCAATCCTTAAAATGGAGTGAGATCCATTCCCATCTTTAAAATGGAGTGAGATCCATTCCCATCTTTAAAATGGAGGGAGATCCATTCCCATCTTTAAAATGGAGGGAGATCCATTCCCATCTTTAAATTGGAGGGAGATCCATTGCCCAACTTGTGAGGTGGAAGTGCTGGAACCTACAATGGAGGAAAGAGTGAAGCTTATTCGAGAATGAAAAGTTAACCTGCGTGTGTATCACTGAACGGTTACAACACAGAAGGAGGCCATTCAGCCCATCAATCTACTTTCCACACTCTGCAAGGAAAGTTTCACTGGTCTCACTCGTCCGCCCTTTCCCCGAAACCCTGAAAATATTTTCCCTTCATCTTCACACCCAAATTTTCTTCAAAAGGGAGACTGGGGGTGGTGGGGAGAGGGGGAGAGGGGGAGAGAGAGAGAGAGAGAGGGAGAGAGAGAGGGAAAGGCAGAGAGACAGAGATTGGGAGAGAGACACAGAGTGAGATAGAGATAGAGAGATAAATCTAACCAAAAAAAATAGAGACAGGGCGAGAGAGAGAGAGATGGGCAGAGAGTGGCAGGGCAATGGAGTGAGAGAGACAGAGACAAGTGAGGCAAGAGAGAGAGAGACAGGCAAGAGAGAGACTGAGTGTGTCAGAGAGACAGTGGCAGAGCGAGGCAGAGAGAGAGTGACAGACAGACATGGCGATGGGTAGAGAGATGGGGTGATAGAGAGAGGGTCAAAGAGTGACAGAGAGAGAGAGAGACAGATACAGAGAGAGGGTGAGAGGCAGAGGGATGGGGAGAGAGAGAGAGATGGACTTAGCAACAGTGAGATGGGGTGTGAGAGAAAGAGAGAGAGGGTGTGAGAGAGATAGAGAGAGGCGAATGAGGGAAAGAGAAATGTATGGGTTGTGAGATAGAGACAGACAGAGAGGGGAGTGAGTGTCGGAAATAGAGATGGGGTGAGAGAGAGAATCAGAGAGATGAGTCGAGGAAAGGCAAAAGCGGTAGGGAGAGAGAGAGCAGACGAAATGGAGCGAGAACCATCCTCAATATTTAAAATGGAGGCAAATATCTTCTCCACCTTAAAAACGGATGGAGATCCCTTTAGCATCTTTAACATGGGGGGAGATTCCTTCTATGTCATTGAAATGGAGGAAGATCTGTTCTTAAAACTTTAAAATTGACGGAGATCACTTCTCCATCTTAAAATGGAGGCAGATAGCTTCCCCATCTTTAAATGGAGGGAGATCTGTTCCACATCTTTAAAATGGAGGGAGATCCCTTCTCCATCTTTAAAGTGGAGGGAGATCCCTTCTCCATCTTTAAAATGGAGGGAGGTCCCTTCTCCATCTTTCCAATGGAGGGAGGTCTCTTCTCCATCATTAAAATGGAGGGAGATCCCTTCTCCACATTAAAAATGGATGGAGATCCCTTCCACATCTTTAAAATGAAGGGAGATACTTTCCCCATATTTAAACTGGAGGGAGATCCCTTCTCCATATTTAAACTGGAGGGAGATCCCTGTGCCTCTGTCACGTTGAAAGTACTAATGTCCCATTTGTGAGGAGTCAACTCTGTCATAAATGTCCCAGTGCTGTGGGGACATAAAATGGTCACTGTGAACAAACCTGAAATGGCTGCCTGGTGTTTGGGGATTTTTCTTACAGAATCTGGGAGAGAGAGAGAGAGAGAGAGAGAGAAGACGCAGAACGAGGGAATGTTAAAGAGAGAGACACAGAGTGAGAGGAGATGAAGAGACAGACGATGAAAGATTGAGATTGATCATAGCTTTGGGACAGTTATGACTGAGATGATTTATGGCAAACTTGTGTCATTCTAAGCTTAAACTGTTAATAAATCCCGAGATACTGACACAGACACGGGCTGTACAGCAGCAGAAAAAATGTGAAACATTCCATCCCGGGGGATTTTACTTCCAGATTCAGTTTTAGAAAATTCAGGATTCAAATTCACAACAGCAAAGTGTGGGCCTGAAAGCTCGGATCCTTCAATATTCCAGGGAATACACAGGGAATTTATATCTCCATACCTGTGTCTCTGTCACGTTTAAAATACTAATGTTACATGAGAGAGGGGTCAACTCTGTCATAAATGTCCCAGTGCTGTGGGGACATAAAATGGTCACTGTGAACAAACCTGAAATGGCTGCCTGGTGTTTGTAGACGAGATTCTCAGAGGAAGAGAGGCAGGGAGAGAAGACACAGATCGAGTGAATGAGAAATAGAGACTCTCAGACCAAGTGGGTGACTGAGAGCCAGAGAGTGAATAAAGGGTATTGGTCATAGCACATGGAAAGTGAAAGAGGACATTTCACCATCCAACCCTGTTTACCCGAGAGTAACAGATACCCGGGAGTGAGTTACAGACTGGAATCTAATCGAGGGGTTCAGGGGGTTTATATATAGAATAATATATACCCAGGAGTGAGTTACAGACTGGAATCTAATCGAGGGGTTCAGGGGGTTTATATATAGAATAATAGATACCCGGGAGTGAGTTACAGACTGGAATCTAATCGAGGGGTTCAGGGGGTTTATATATAGAATAATAGATACCCGGGAGTGAGTTACAGACTGGAATCTAATCGAGGGTTTCAGGGGTTTATATATAGAATAATAGATACCCGGGAGTGAGATACAGACTGGAATCTAATCGAGGGGTTTGTGGGGTTTATATATAGAATAATAGATACCCGGGAGTGAGTTACAGACTGGAATCTAATCGAGGGGTTTGTGGGGTTTATATATAGAATAATAGATACCCAGGAGTGAGTTACAGACTGGAATCTAATCGAGGGGTTTGTGGGGTTTATATATAGAATAATAGATACCCGGGAGTGAGTTACAGACTGGAATCTAATCGAGGTGTTTGTGGGGTTTATATATAGAAAAATTGATACCCGGGAGTGAGTTACAGACTGCAATCCAATCGAGGGGTTCAGGGGGTTTATATATAGAATAATAGATACCCGGGAGTGAGTTACAGACTGCAATCTAATCGAGGGGTTCAGGGGTTTTTTACATAGAATAATAGATACCTGGGAGTGAGTTACAGACTGGAATCTAATCGAGGGTTACGGGGGTTTATATATAGAATAATAGATACCCGGGAGTGAGTTACAGACTGGAATCTAATCGAGGGGTTCAGGGGGTTTATATATAGAATAATAGATACCCGGGAGTGAGTTACAGACTGGAATCTAGTCAAGGTGTTTGTGGGGTTTATATATAGAAAAATTGATACCCGGGAGTGAGTTACAGACTGGAATCTAATCGAGGGGTTCAGGGGGTTTATATATAGAATAATAGATACCCGGGAGTGAGTTACAGACTGCAATCTAATCGAGGGGTTCAGGGGTTTTTTACATAGAATAATATATACCCGGTAGTGAGTTACAGACTGGTATCTCATCGAGGGGTTCAGCGGGTTTGTATATAGAATAATAGATACCCGGGAGTGAGTTACAGACTGGAATCTAATCGAGGGGTTCAGGTGATTTATATATAGAATAATAGATACCTGGGGGTGAGTTACAGACTGGAATCTAATCGAGGGGTTCAGGGAGTTTATATATAGAATAATAGATACCTGGGGGTGAGTTACAGACTGGAATCTAATCGAGGGGTTTGTGGGGTTTATATATAGAATAATAGATACCCGGGAGTGAGTTACAGACTGGAATCTAATCGAGGGGTTCAGGGGGTTTATATATAGAATAATAGATACCCGGGAGTGAGTTACAGACTGGAATCTAATCGAGGGGTTTGTGCGCTTTATATAAAGAATAATAGATACCTGGGGGTGAGTTACAGAATGGAATCTAATCGATGGGTTCAGGGTGTTTATATATAGAATAATAGATACCCGGGAGTGAGTTACAGACTGGAATCTAATCGATGGGTTCAGGGTGTTTATATATTAATTAATAGATACCTAGCAGTGAGTTACAGACGTGAATCTATTCGAGGGGTTTGTGGGGTTTATATATAGAATAATAGATACCTAGCAGTGAGTTACAGACTGGAATCTAATCGAGGGGTTCAGAGGGTTTATATATAGAATAATAGATACCTGGGAGTGAGTTACAGACCGGAATATAATCGAGGGGTTCAGGGGGTTTATATATAGAATAATAGATACCTAGGAATGAGTTATAGACTGGAATCTAATCGAGGGGTTTGTGGGGTTTATATATAGAATAATAGATACCCGGGAGTGAGTTACAGACTGGAATCTAATCGAGGTGTTTGTGGGGTTTATATATAGAAAAATTGATACCCGGGAGTGAGTTACAGACTGCAATCTAATCGAGGGGTTCAGGGGGTTTATATATAGAATAATAGATACCCGGGAGTGAGTTACAGACTGCAATCTAATCGAGGGGTTCAGGGGTTTTTTACATAGAATAATAGATACCTGGGAGTGAGTTACAGACTGGAATCTAATCGAGGGGTTCAGGGGGTTTATATATAGAATAATAGATACCCGGGAGTGAGTTACAGACTGGAATCTAGTCAAGGTGTTTGTGGGGTTTATATATAGAAAAATTGATACCCGGGAGTGAGTTACAGACTGGAATCTAATCGAGGGGTTCAGGGGGTTTATATATAGAATAATAGATACCCGGGAGTGAGTTACAGACTGCAATCTAATCGAGGGGTTCAGGGGTTTTTTACATAGAATAATATATACCCGGTAGTGAGTTACAGACTGGTATCTCATCGAGGGGTTCAGCGGGTTTGTATATAGAATAATAGATACCCGGGAGTGAGTTACAGACTGGAATCTAATCGAGGGGTTCAGGTGATTTATATATAGAATAATAGATACCTGGGGGTGAGTTACAGACTGGAATCTAATCGAGGGGTTCAGGGAGTTTATATATAGAATAATAGATACCCGGGAGTGAGTTACAGACTGGAATCTAATCGAGGGGTTCAGGGGGTTTATATATAGAATAATAGATACCCGGGAGTGAGTTACAGACTGGAATCTAATCGAGGGGTTTGTGCGCTTTATATAAAGAATAATAGATACCTGGGGTGAGTTACAGAATGGAATCTAATCGATGGGTTCAGGGTGTTTATATATAGAATAATAGATACCCGGGAGTGAGTTACAGACTGGAATCTAATCGATGGGTTCAGGGTGTTTATATATTCATTAATAGATACCTAGCAGTGAGTTACAGACGTGAATCTATTCGAGGGGTTTGTGGGGTTTATATATAGAATAATAGATACCTAGCAGTGAGTTACAGACTGGAATCTAATCGAGGGGTTCAGAGGGTTTATATATAGAATAATAGATACCTGGGAGTGAGTTACAGACCGGAATATAATCGAGGGGTTCAGGGGGTTTATATATAGAATAATAGATACCTAGGAATGAGTTATAGACTGGAATCTAATCGAGGGGTTTGTGGGGTTTATATATAGAATAATAGATACCCGGGAGTGAGTTACAGACTGGAATCTAATCGAGGTGTTTGTGGGGTTTATATATAGAAAAATTGATACCCGGGAGTGAGTTACAGACTGCAATCTAATCGAGGGGTTCAGGGGTTTTTTACATAGAATAATAGATACCTGGGAGTGAGTTACAGACTGGAATCTAATCGAGGGGTTCAGGGGGTTTATATATAGAATAATAGATACCCGGGAGTAAGTTACAGACTGGAATCTAATCGAGGGGTTCAGGGGGTTTATATATAGAATAATAGATACCCGGGAGTGAGTTACAGACTGGTATCTAATCGAGGGGTTCAGCGGGTTTGTATATAGAATAATAGATACCCGGGAGTGAGTTACAGATTGGAATCTAATCGGAGGGTTTGGTGTTTTTATATATAGAATAATAGATGCCCGGGAGTGAGTTACAGACTGGAATCTAATCGAGGGGTTCAGGTGATTTATATATAGAATAATAGATACCCGGGAGTGAGTTACAGACTGGAATCTAATCGAGGGGTTCAGGGGGTTTATATATAGAATAATAGATACCCGGGAGTGAGTTACAGACTGGAATCTAATCGAGGGGTTCAGGGGGTTTATATATAGAATAATAGATACCCGGGAGTGAGTTACAGACTGGAATCTAATCGAGGGTTTCGGGGGTTTATATATAGAATAATAGATACCCGGGAGTGACTTACAGTCTGGAATCTAATCGAGGGGTTCAGGGGGTTTATATATAGAATAATAGATACCCGGGAGTGAGTTACAGACTGGAATCTAGTCAAGGTGTTTGTGGGGTTTATATATAGAAAAATTGATACCCGGGAGTGAGTTACAGACTGGAATCTAATCGAGGGGTTCAGGGGGTTTATATATAGAATAATAGATACCCGGGAGTGAGTTACAGACTGCAATCTAATCGAGGGGTTCAGGGGGTATATATATAGAATAATAGATACCCGGTAGTGAGTTACAGACTGGTATCTAATCGAGGGGTTCAGCGGGTTTGTATATAGAATAATAGATACCCGGGAGTGAGTTACAGACTGGAATCTAATCGAGGGGTTTGTGCGCTTTATATAAAGAATAATAGATACCTGGGGGTGAGTTACAGAATGGAATCTAATCGATGGGTTCAGGGTGTTTATATATAGAATAATAGATACCCGGGATTGAGTTACAGACTGGAATCTAATCGATGGGTTCAGGGTGTTTATATATTCATTAATAAAAACCTAGCAGTGAGTTACAGACGTGAATCTATTTGAGGGGTTTGTGGGGTTTATATATAGAATAATAGATACCTGGGAGTGAGTTACAGACCGGAATATAATCGAGGGGTTCAGGGGGTTTATATATAGAATAATAGATACCCGGGAGTGAGTTACAGACTGGAATCTAATCGATGGGTTCAGGGTGTTTATATATTCATTAATAGATACCTAGCAGTGAGTTACAGACTGGAATCTAATCGAGGGGTTTGTGGGGTTTATATATAGAATAATAGATACCCGGCAGTGAGTTACAGACTGGAATCTAATCGAGGGGTTCAGAGGGTTTATATATAGAATAATAGATACCTGGGAGTGAGTTACAGACCGGAATATAATCGAGGGGTTCAGGGGGTTTATATATAGAATAATAGATACCTGGGAGTCAGTTACAGACTGGAATCATGAACCGTTGAAAATATCATTTTTCTTGTCATGTGCTGAAGTACAGGTTACAGAGGCTGTTTCATGGAATGTGCAGTGTGAGTTTTTAACCAGCTTTATCCCAAATATCAAATTCAATTTCTCCTTGGAACTGTTTGATGTTTTCTTAGACAAGACACAAGTGGATCGGGACTCTTTGGACCCTCACTGATTGCAGCTTTTCACCATTTATAATGAAATGTGTTCCATCCTTATTAAACTGAGCAGCCACACATTTGCCTACAATGAAATCCATCTTTAACTATTTCACCCATTCACTTAAGGCGTTCTTATCTCTTTTAAAATTTGAAGTGCAGGTTACAGATTGGATTGGAACTTTCTGCTTTCTGAAAGTTGAACCAATTTTCACAGAATAAAACATTAAAACTGACATTCTGAAACAGGAGAGGGCCCCACAACTTCAATTCTGTGATTGTCCCTGGCCCTACACCCTATTGTTTCAAAGGGAACTTACATTTCACAATGTAGGAATGTGTGAATGCAAACACTTACTTCACACGTTTCCACAATACTAATGCTCACACAATTCAGGATGAAATTTTCAAGACAACATTCATCAACTGACAGATTTCCAGCTCCAAATGGAAGCTTCAAGATACAGAAATGAAACCTCTGATTTATCTGAATCTGCATCCGTTATTGGAAAACGCAGGGTTAGATAGGAACTAAAGTTGTTATTAAATTGTCCCCATCAAACACTCCCAGGTCAGGTACAGCATGGGGGTCGATACAGGATAATCCTCCCTCAACACTTGGGTTATGAGATTAAAAAGCCCCATTCACCTTTGAATTCGAGTTGAAATTAAAATGTGTTCAAATTAAAAGTTCATCAGCTGTAGAAAAGGGTAAAGCTCCAAATATTTTTCAACATGCCTGGGTATAAAAAACATTATCCTGTGACATATCCTTTTCCCCATCTTTAAAATGGAGAGAGATCCCTTCTCCATCTTTACCACTGTTATCCACTCTCTTCATTTCCATTATTATCTTGAAGCGTTTGAACAAATCACCCCTCAACCTCAATCCAGTGTTTCAGAGAGAAGCTTTGACTACACTGTTCATCAAACACTCCCAACCCCATTACAGTATGGGGTTCGATACAGAGTCAAATTCAAAAAATTGTTTCATGGGTGACAGGGGGAGAGTCGGAGTGAAGGTTTTGGGAAAGGGATGAAGGGGGGATGTGGTGAAAATCTTTTTAAATCAGCGAGTGGTGATGACCTGGAACCCGTGGACAATGCGGTGTTTTGGGGATGAGTGTTTGATCAGTGTCTCAGTGTCTCCATAGCTGTGTCTCTGTCACGTTGAAAATAACAACGTCACATTCCTGAGGAGTCAACTCTGTCAGAAATGTCCCAGTGCGGTGGGGACATAAAATGGTCACTGTGAACAAACCTGAAATGGCTGCCTGGTGTTTGGGGATTTTTCTTACAGAATCTGAGAGAGAGAGAGAGAGAGAGAGAAGAGGCAGAATGAGGGAATGTTAAAGAGAGAGACACAGAGTGAGAGGGGATGAAGAGGCAGACGATGAAAGATTGAGATCGATCATAGCTTTGGGACAGTTATGACTGAGATGATTTATGGCAAACTTGTGTCATTCTAACCTTAAACTGTTAATAAATCCCAAGATACTGACACAGACACGGGCTGTACAGCAGCAGAAAGATCGAGAATCATAGAAAACCGGGAATGAGTTACAGACTGGAATCTAATCGAGGGGTTCAGGGGGTTTATATATAGAATAATAGATACCTGGGAGTGAGTTACAGACTGGAATCTAAGCGAGGGTCTCAGGGGGTTTATATATAGAATAATAGATACCCGGGAGTGAGTTACAGACTGGAATCTAATCGAGGGGTTCAGGGGGTTTATATATAGAATAATAGATACCCGGGAGTGAGTTACTGACTGGAATCTAATCGAGGGGTTCAGGGGGTTTATATATAGAATAATAGATACCCGGGAGTGAGTTACAGACTGGAATCTAGTCAAGGTGTTTGTGGGGTTTATATATAGAAAAATTGATACCCGGGAGTGAGTTACAGACTGGAATCTAATCGAGGTGTTCAGGGGGTTTATATATAGAATAATAGACACCCGGGAGTGAGTTACAGACTGGAATCTAATCGAGGGGTTCAGGGTGTTTATATATAGAATAATAGATACCTGGGAGTGAGTTACAGACTGGAATCTAATCGAGGTGTTCAGGGGGTTTATATATAGAATAATAGATACCCGGGAGTGAGTTACAGACTGGAATCTAATCGAGGGGTTTGTGGGGTTTATATATAGAATAATAGATAACCGGGAGTGAGTTACAGACTGGAATCTAATCGAGGGGTTCAGTGGGTTTATATATAGAATAATAGATAACCGGGAGTGAGTTACAGACTGGAATCTAATCGAGGGGGTCAGGGTGTTTATATATAGAATAATAGATACCCGGGAGTGAGTTACAGACTGGAATCTAATCGAGGGGTTCAGGGGGTTTATATATAGAATAATAGATACCCGGGAGTGAGTTACAGACTGGAATCTAATCGAGGGGTTCAGGGGGTTTATATATAGAATAATAGAGACCCGGGAGTGAGTTACAGACTGGAATCTAATCGAGGGGTTTGTGGGGTTTATATATAGAGTAATAGATACCCGGCAGTGAGTTACAGACTGGAATCTAATCGAGGGGTTTGTGGGGTTTATATATAGAGTAATAGATACCCGGGAGTGAGTTACAGACTGGAATCTAATCGAGGGGTTCAGGGGGTTTATATATAGAATAATAGATACCCGGGAGTGGGTTACAGACTGGAATCTAATCGAGGAGCTCAGCGGGTTTATATATAGAATAATAGATACCTGGGAGTGAGTTACAGACTGGAATCTAATCGAGGGGTTCAGGGGGTTTATGTATGGAATAATAGATACCTGGGAGTGAGTTACAGACTGGAATCTAATCGAGGGGTTTGTGGGGTTTATATATAGAATAATAGATACCCGGGAGTGAGTTACAGACTGGAATCTAATCGAGGGATTCAGCGGGTTTATATATAGAATAATAGATACCTGGGAGTGAGTTACAGACTGGAATCTAATCGAGGGGTTCAGGGGGTTTATATATAGAATAATAGATACCCAGGAGTGAGTTACAGACTGGAATCTAATCGAGGGGTTCAGGGGGTTTATGTATAGAATAATAGATACCCGGGAATGAGTTACAGAATGGAATCTAATTGAGGGGTTCAGGGGGTTTATATATAGAATAATAGATACCTGGGTGTGAGTTACAGACTGGAATCTAATCGAGGTGTTTGTGGGGTTTATATATAGAATAATAGAAACCCGGGAGTGAGTTACAGACAGCAATCTAATCGAGGGGTTCAGGGGGTTTTATGTGTAGAATAATACATATCTGGGAGTAAGTTACAGACTGGAATCATGAACCGTTGAAAATATCATTTTTCTTGTCATGTGCTGAAGAGCAGGTTACAGAGCCTGATTCATGGATTGTGTAGTGTGAGTTTTTAACCAGCTTTATCCCAAATATCAAATTGAATTTCTCATTGGAACTGTTTAATGTTTTCTTAGTTTTGACACAAATGGACAGGGAGTCTTTGGACCCTCACTGTTTGCAGCTTTTCACCATTTATAATGAAATGTGTTCCATTCTTATTAAACTCAGCAGCCACACATTTGCCTACAATGAAATCATTTTAAATATTTCACCCATTCACTTAAGGCGTTCATATCTCTTTGGAATTTGAAGAGCAGGTTACAGATTGGATTGGAACTTTCTGCTTTCTGAAACATTAACCAAGTTTCACAGAGTAAAACTTCAAAACTGACATTCTGAAACAGGAGAGGGCCCCACAACTTCAATTCTGTGATTCTCTGGCATCTCATGATCTGTATCTTACAATATCTCTGCCCCCTTCATGTCTCTGAAGACTTGGAAAGTGATTCAGACATTGGGGAACCATTTCATTGTCTCGGGACATTTCCTCTGAAGCATTTCATTGTGTCGGGACATTTAAAGTAAACGATTCCTTCCAAGGACATCATTAAAATTCACTCTTTAATCATCCAAAACCTGTTGTCCATTCAGACTCCATGTCCCTACACCCTATTGTTTCAAAGGTAACTTCCATTTCACAATGTAGGAATGTGTGAATGCAAACACTTACTTCACATGTTTCCACAATACTAATGCTCACACAATTCAGGATTAAATTTTCAAGACAACATTCATCAACTGACAGATTTCCAGCTCCAAATGGAAGCTTCAAGATACAGAAAGTGACACAGAAATGAAACCTCCGACTTATCTGAATCTGCATCCGTTATTCAACAGTGCGGGGGTAGATAGGAATTAAAGTAGTTATTAAATTGTCCCCATCAAACACTCCCAGGTCAGGTACAGCATGGGGGTCGATACAGGATAACCCTCCCTCAACACTTGGGTTATGAGATTTAAAAACCTCATTCACCTTTGAATTCGAGTTGCAATTAAAAAGTGTTCAAATTAAAAGTTCATCAGCTGTAGAAAAGGGTAAAGCTCCAAATACTTTTCAACATGCCTGGGTATAAAAAACATTATCCTGTGACATATCCTTTTCCCCATCTTTAAAATGGAGACAGATCCCTTCTCCATCTTTACCACTGTTATCCACTCTCTTCATTTCCATTATTATCTTGAAGCGTTTGAACAAATCACCCCTCAACCTCAATCCAGTGTTTCAGAGAGAAGCTTTGACTACAATGTTCATCAAACACTCCCAACCCCGTTACAGTATGGGGTTCGAATCAGAGTCAAATTCAAAAAATTGGCTCATGGGTGACAGGAGGAGAGACAGGGTGAAGGTTTTGGGAAAGGGATGAAGGGGGGATGTGGTGAAAATCTTTTTAAATCAGCGAGTGGTGATGACCTGGAACCCGTGGACAATGCGGTGTTTTGGGGATGAGTGTTTGATCAGTGTCTCAGTGTCTCCATAGCTGTGTCTCTGTCACGTTGAAAGTACCAACGTCACATTCCTGAGGAGTCAACTCTGTCAGAAATGTCCCAGTGCGGTGGGGACATATTGTGGCCACTGTGAACAAACCTAAAAGGCTGACTGGTGTTTGTGTAATTTATCTAGATTCTCAGAGAGAGGAAGAGAGAGAGAGAGAGACAGACCAAGCGAGTGAGATGAGAGAGAGACAGATCGAGAGGGAGACGAGAGACAGAGATTGAAGGAAGGATATTTATCATAGCACATGGGAAGAGTAAGATTCCATTTCTACCAGCACCCTGTTTCCGACATTCAATGAGATCCTGGCTGATCTCTGATCTAACTCCATATCTCTTTACCCCTGTGTCTAACAAAAATCTATCAGCCTCAGATTGAAACATTAACAAGAGACTTTGTGTAAATTGCCTTTTGCAGAAGTTTGTTTCAAACTAAAACTTTGACTACACTGTTCATCACACACTCCCAACCCAAATACAGGATGGGGTTCGATACAGAGTCAAATTCCATTTGCTATGAGCAAGAAATTTTTAATTGTAGATTTTTATTTTTAATTTTAGGCTATCAGGACTGTAATTGTACGGCATCCCAGTGTGAGATTTAAACTCCTGTTTATTTCAATCTTTAGCTCAGGAATTCACATTAAAACATGCAGAGAATTGATACCTTCCTCATACAGTTGTCTGTTTGTTTCCGTGTTTGTATATTCTCTCTTTCTCTTGTGTTTTCACTTGTCTGAAGAAATTGAATTGTTGGCATTGGATAATCATCCCTTTCCCATGAAAATGTAAACTCCTGTGAAACTGCAACAGACACAATCTAATGCAGTGAACAAAATACTGCACCTTTATTCATCAATCCCATTTCCTATCTCTGTAGAAACTCCCTTCCACTGACAGATTCTGAGCTCCAAACTCAATCTCAAAAACCACCACAGAAAAGTGACTGCTTATTTTAAACAGTGAAACTGAACTATTTGAATTTCTGACTCAGTCACTGAATCACAGAAATTTTGACTCTGTGGGATGAAAATTATCAGAATAACTTTGCAACATACAGGTAACCTGTAGTGACAGAAGGATACTGGTCTGTTCAAAAGGGATTCGATAAGATGCCACACGAAGCTTGTTACTCAGGACAAGAGCTCATACATTGCCCTAATCTCCCCCCTCAGTTCCTCTCAGGATCTGACAATTTGATCAATTCACCCCTGATGCTACTAAATTTCAGGGAATACAACCCGAGTTTGTGCAATCTCACTTTGCAATTTAACCCTTGGAATCCAGGTCTCATTCTGCAAAGCTGCGATGCACTCAAACTGTCTAAACTGTCCGTGGAGTGTCGGATTAACCCGGGTCACTCACATACACCCAGGTCAGGCTCTAGACTCACCTGTCTCCCTCACTGAGACGCTCCTGTATCACTTTCCTTATTGTAGTCGGATGCCGCGTTGGGAGCAGGACAGATAGATGGGATTAGGATGACTGCTCATGTGGAGGGTAAACACCAGGAATCTATCAGAGAATCAGAACAGACCAGGGAAAATCAAACAAGGAAACTCATGTTCAATTTGTGAGCCCTTATTTGTGGATTGTTTCTGTTTTTGGCAAGAATGATCCAAACAAACACTCCCAGAGATGATGCTGTATGGGGTAGATACAGAGTAAAGCTCCCTCTATACTGTCCCCATCAAACACTCCCAGGACAGGTACAGCATGGGGTTAGATACAGAGTAAAGCTCCCTCTATACTGTCCCCATCAAACACTCCCAGATATGATGCAGTATGGGGTAGATACAGAGCAAAGCTCGCTCTCTACTGTCCCCATCAAACACTCCCAGGACAGGTACAGAACGGGGTTAGATACAGAGTAAAGCTCCCTCTACACTGTCCCCATCAAACACTCCCAGGGCAGGTAGAGCACGGGGTTAGATACAGAGTAAAGCTCCCTCTATACTGTTCCCATCAAACAATCCCAAGACAGGTACAGAACGGGGTTAGATACAGAGTAAAGCTCCCTCTATACTGTTCCCATCAAACACTCCCAGGACAGGTACAGCACGGGGTTAGATACTGAGTAAAGCTCCATCTACACTGTCCCCATCAAACACTCCCAGGACAGGTACAGCATGGGGTTAGATACAGAGTAAAGCTACCTCTATACTGTCCCCATCAAACACTCCCAGGAAAGGTACAGCATGGGGTTAGATACAGAGTAAAGCTCCCTCTACACTGTCCCCATCAAACACTCCCAGGACAGGTACAGCATGGGGTTAGATACAGAGTAAAGCTCCGTCTATACTGTCCCCATCCAACACTCCGAGGACAGGTACAGCACGGGGTAGATACAGAGTAAATCTTCCTCGATACTGTCCCCATCAAACACTCCCACGACAGGTACAGCACGGGGTTAGATAGAGAGTAAAGCTCCCTCTATACTGTCCCCATCAAACACTCCCAGGACAGGTACAGCATGGGATTAGATACAGAGTAAATCTCCCTCTACACTGTCCCCATCAAACACTCCCAGGACAGGTACAGCATGGGGTTAGATACAGAGTAAAGCTCCCTCTACACTGTCCCCATCAAACACTCCCAGGACAGGTACAGCATGGGGTTAGATACAGAGTAAAGCTCCTTCTACACTGTCCCCATCAAACACTCCCAGGACAGGTACAGCATGGGGTTAGATACAGAGTAAAGCTCCCTCTACACTGTCCCCATCAAACACTCCCAGGACAGGTACAGAACGGGGTGAGATACAGAGTAAAGCTCCCTCTATACTGTTCCCATCAAACACTCCCAGGACTGGTACAGCATGGGGTTAGATACAGAGTAAAGCTCCCTCTATACTGTCCCCATCAAACACTCCCAGGACAGGTACAGCACGGGGTTAGATACAGAGTAAAGCTCCCTCTACACCACCCCCACAAACACTCCTAGGACAGGTACAGCACGGGGTTAGATGCAGCGTAAAGCTCCCTCTATACTGTTCCCATCAAACACTCCCAGGGCAGGTAGAGCACAGGGTTAGATACAGAGTAAAGCTCCCTCTACACTGTCCCCATGAAACACTCCCAGGGATGGTACAGCACAGTTCTAGATATAGAATAAAGCTCCCTCCATACTCTCCACATCAAACACTCTCCGAGCGAAATAGAGGCTGAGAAATGTGTTGAGAAGGGATTCCCATCCTCTCTCACCATCTATCTCTCATCCAAAATTAGAGAGAGCATGGGAAATAGAGAGCATGATGTGGAGGGGGCGTGTGTGGAGGGTGGGATGGTGCAGAGATAGTTTGGGGTTTGGGAGATAATGCGTGGGCTTGGCAGAGAGAGTGTGGGCCGAGATGATGAGAGAGAGAGATGGTGTGTGCTTGGGAGATTGTTTGTGAGAGAGATAGAGAGTGAAAGTGCATGCGTGAGAGCAAGCGTGTGAGAGATTGTGTGTGAGAGGGATTGTGTGTGAGAGGGATTGTGTGTGAGAGGGAATGTGTGTGAGAGGGATTGTGTGTGAGAGGGATTGTGTGTGAGAGGGATTGTGTGTGAGAGGGATTGTGTGTGAGAGTAATTGTCTGTGAGAGGGAATGTATGTTAAAGATTGTGTGTGTGAGATGGAATGGGTGTGAGAGAAATTGTGTGTGAGAGGGATTGTATTTGAGAGGGACTGTATGTTAAAGAATGTGTGTGAGATGGAATGGGTGGGAGAGGAATTATCTGTGAGATTGTGTGGGAGACTGTGTGTGAGAGATTGCAGGAGTAAATTTGATATAGAGAGAGCGTTTGTGGATCCGTGTATCAGTACGTATGTGTTTGTGACAGTGTGTGCACCTGTGTTTGAGAGAGAGATTGAGAGATAATGTGTGTGTGTGTGAAAGAGAGAAATATCTGTGAGTACGAATGTGTGTGTGTGCGAGGTTATATGTATGTTTTAATGTGTGTGTGCCTGCGTGTATGAGAAAGCATATATCTGTGTAAGCGTGTTTGTGTTTGTGTGTATATGAGAGAGAGAGAATGTATATATGTGTCTGTGTGTGTGAGAGAGCGTGTTTGTGTGTGAGTTGGTGTGTGTGTGTCTGTGTTTGTGTTTGTGTTTGAGAAAGAATATATCTGTGTGGGAGTTTGTGTGAGAGAAAATGTATTTGGTATGTGCTTTGTGTGTGAGTAAGAGTATATGTACGTGCGAATGTGTATGTATCGTTGTGTGTGTTTGTGTGTATGAGAAAGAATATATCTGTGAGTGTGTGTGTGAATCGGTGAGATAGAGAATCAGTGTCTGTAAGAGAGAGGATGCGTGTGTGTTTGAGAATGCATCTGTGTGATTGTGACTATGTCTGTGTGAGCATGTGTATGAGAAAGAATATGTCTTTGTGACTGTGTGTGTGAGAGAGAGAGTGTGTGTATGAGAAATAATACATCTGTGTGGTGTGAGTGTGCGAGAGATTGTGTGTGTGTGTGTGTGTGTGTGTGTGTGTGTGTGTGTGTGTGTGTGTGTGTGTGTGTGTGTGTGTGTGTGTGTGTGTGTGTAATAGAGAATATATGTGCGTGAGTGTGTCTGTGTGTGAGAGGCTATGTGTGTGTGTCTGCATGTATGAGAAAGAATATATCTGTGCAATTGTGTGTTTGAGATTGTTTGTGTCCAAACTGAAATGTAGGGAGATCCCTTCCACATCTTGAAAATGGAGGGAGATCCCTTCCCCATCTTTAAAATGGAGGGAGATCCCTTCCACATCTTTAAAATGGAGGGAGATCCCTTTTCTATATTTAAAATGGAGAGAGATCCCTTTAATATATTTAACATGGAGGGCGTCCCCTTCTAAAACTTAAAAATGGAGGGAGACCGTTTCTCAAAATTTAAAATGGAGGTAGATCCCTTCTCCGTCTTTACAATGGAGGGAGATGCATTCCCATCTTTAAAATGGAGAGAGATCCCTTCCCATCTTTAAATTGGAGGGAGATCCATTCCCATCTTTAAAATGGAGGGAGATCCATTCTCAATCTATAAAATGGAGGGAGATCCATTCCCATCTTTAAAATGGAGGGAGATCCATTCCCATCTTTAAATTGGAGGGAGATCCATTCCCATCTTTAAATTGGAGGGAGATCCATTCCCATCTTTAAAATTGAGGGAGATCCATTCCCATCTTTAAAATGGAGGGAAATCCATTCCCATCTTTAAAATGGAGGGAAATCCATTCCCATCTTTTAAATGGAGGGAGATCCATTCCCATCTTTAAATTGGAGGGAGATCCATTCCCATCTTTAAATTGGAGGGAGATCCATTCCCATCTTTAAATTGGAGGGAGATCCATTCCCATCTTTAAATTGGAGGGAGATCCATTCCCATCTTTAAAATGGAGGGAGATCCATTGCCCAACTTGTGAGGTGGAAGTGCTGGAACCTACAATGGAGGAAAGAGTGAAGCTTATTCGAGAATGAAAAGTTAACCTGCGTGTGTATCACTGAACGGTTACAACACAGAAGGAGGCCATTCAGCCCATCAATCTACTTTCCACACTCTGCAAGGAAAGTTTCACTGGTCTCACTCGTCCGCCCTTTCCCCGAAACCCTGAAAATATTTTCCCTTCATCTTCACACCCAAATTTTCCTCAAAATGGAGACTGGGTGGTGGGGAGAGGGAGAGAGGGGGAGAGAGAGAGAGAGGGAGAGAGAGAGAGAAGGAAAGGCAGAGATACAGAGATTGGGAGAGAGACACAGAGTGAGATAGAGATAGAGAGACTTAACTCACCAAGAGGAATTGAGACAGGGCGAGAGAGAGAGAGAGACGGGCAGAGAGTGGCAGGGCAATGGAGTGAGAGAGACAGAGACAAGTGAGGCAAGAGAGAGAGAGAGAGACAGGCAAGAGAGAGACTGAGTGTGTCAGAGAGACAGTGGCAGAGCGAGGCAGAGAGAGAGTGACAGAGAGACGTGGCGATGCATAGAGAGACGGGGTGATAGAGAGAGGGTCAGAGAGTGACAGAGAGAGTGACAGAGACAGAGAGAGGGTGAGAGGCAGAGGGATGGGGAGAGAGAGACAGAGATGGACATAGCAACAGTGAGATAGGGTGTGAGAGAAAGAGAGAGAGGGTGTGAGAGAGATAGAGAGAGGCGAATGAACGAAGGAGAAATGTATGGGTTGTGAGATAGAGACAGACTGAGAGGGGAGTGAGCGCAGGAAATAGAGATGGGGTGAGAGAGAGAATCAGAGAGATGAGTCGAGGAAAGGCAAAAGCGGTCGGGAGAGAGAGAGCAGACGAAATGGAGCGAGAACCATCCTCAATATTTAAAATGGAGGCAAATATCTTCTCCATCTTAAAAACGGATGGAGATCCATTTAACATCATTAAAATGGAGGGAGATCCCTTCTATGTCCTTAAAATGGAGGAAGATCACTTCTGCAACTTTAAAATGGAGGAAGATCCCTTCTCTGTCTTTAAAATGGAGGGAGATCCCTTCTCTGTCTTTAAAATGGAGGGAGATCCTTTATCCATCTTTAAAATTGAGGGAGATCCCTTCTCCATCTTTACAATGGAGGGAGATCCTTCTCCATCGGGAAAATGGAGGGAGATCCCTTCTCCATCTTAAAATGGAGGGAGATACTTGTCCATCGGGAAAACGGAGTTAGATCCCTTCTCCATCTTTAAAATGGAGGGCGATCATTTCTCCATTTTAAAATGGACGGAGATCCCTTCTCCAACTTAAACTGGATGGAGATCCCTTCCCCATCTTTAAAGTGGACGGAGATCCCATCTCCATTTTAAAATGGATGGAGGTTGCTTCCCCATCTTTAAAATGGAGAGAGGTCCCTTCTCCATCTTTAAAATGGAGGGAGATAACTTCCCCATCTTTAAAATGGAGAGAGTTCCCTTCCCCATCTTTAAAATGGAGGGAGATCCTTTCTCCATCTTTAAAATGGAGGACGAACCCTTCCCCCTTCTTTAACATGGAGGGAGATCCCTTCCCCATCTGTAAGCAGGAGGGAGATCCCTTCTCCATCTTTAAAATGGAAGGAGAGCCCTTCTCCATCTTTAAAATTGGAGGGAGATACCTGTGCCTCTGTCACGTTAAATATACTCATGTCCCATTTGTGAGGAGTCAACTCTGTCATAAATGTCCCAGTGCTGTGGGGACATAAAATGGTCACTGTGAACAAACCTGAAATGGCTGTCTGGTGTTTGTAGACTAGATTCTCAGAGGAAGAGAGGCAGGGAGAGAAGACACAGATCGAGTGAATGAGAAATAGAGACTCTCAGACCAAGTGAGTGACTGAGAGCCAGAGAGTGAATAAAGGATATTGGTCACAGCACATGGAAAGTGAAAGAGGACATTTCACCCTCCAAACCTGTTTACCCCAGAGTAACAGATACCCGGGAGTGAGTTACAGACTGGAATCTAATCGAGGGGTTCAGGGGGTTTATATACAGAATAATAGATACCCGGGAGTGAGTTACAGACTGGAATCTAATCGAGGGGTTCAGGGGGTTTATATACAGAATAATAGATACCCGGGAGTGAGTTACAGAATGGAATCTAATCGAGGGGTTCAGGGGGTTTATATATAGAATAAAAGATACCCGGGAGTGAGTTACAGACTGGAATCTAATCGAGGGGTTCAGGGGGTTTATATATAGAATAATAGATACCTGGGAATGAGTTACAGACTGGAATCTAATCGAGGGGTTCAGGGGGTTTATATATAGAATAATAGATACCCGGGAGTGAGTTACAGACTGGAATCTAATCGAGGGGTTCAGGGGGTTTATATATAGAATAATAGATACCCGGGAGTGAGTTACAGACTGGAATCTAATCGAGGGGTTCAGGGGGTTTATATATAGAATAATAGATACCTGGGTGTAAGTTACAGACTGGAATCTAATCGAGGGGTTCAGGGAGTTTATATATAGAATAATAGATACCCGGGAGTGAGTTACAGACTGGAATCTAATCGAGGGGTTCAGGGGGTTTATATATAGAATAATAGATACCCGGGAGTGAGTTACAGACTGGAATCTAATCGAGGGGTTCAGGGGGTTTATATATAGAATAATAGACACCCGGGAGTGAGTTACAGACTGCAATCTAATCGAGGGGTTCAGGGGGTTTATATATAGAATAATAGATACTCGGGAGTGAGTTACAGACTGGAATCTAATCGAGATGTTCAGCGGGTTTATATATAGAATATTAGATACCCGGGAGTGAGTTACAGTCTGGCATCGAATCGAGGGGTTTGTGGGGTTTATATATAGAACAAGAGATACCCAGGAGTGAGTTACTGAATTGAATCTAATCGGTGGGTTCAGGGGGTTTATATATGCAATAATAGATACCCGGGAGTGAGTTACAAACTGGAATCTAATCAAGAGGTTCAGGGGGTTTACATACAGAATAATAGATACACGGGAGTGAGTTACAGACTAGAATCTAACGGAAGATTTTGTGGTGGTTTATATATCGAATAACAGATACCCAGGAGTGAGTAACAGACTGGAATCTAATCGAGGGTTTCAGGGGGTTTATATACAGAATAATAGATACCTGGGAGTGAGTTACAGACTGGAATCTAATCGAGGGGTTTGTGGGGTTTATATATAGAATAATAGATACCTGGTGTGAGTTACAGACTGGAATCTAATCGAAGGGTTTGTGGGGTTTATATATAGAATAATATATAGCTGGGAATGAGTTACAGACTGGAATCTATTGAGGGGTTTCTGGGGTTTATATATAGAATAATAGATTCCTGGGAGTGAGTTACAAACTGGAAACTAATCGAGGGGTTCAGGGGGTTTATATATAGAATAATAGATACCCGGGAGTGAGTTACAGACTGCAATCTAATCGAGGGGTTCAGGGGGTTTATATATAGAATAATAGATACTCGGGAGTGAGTTACAGACTGGAATCTAATCGAGGTGTTCAGCGGGTTTATATATAGAATATTAGATACCTGGGAGTGAGTTACACACTGCAATCTAATGGAGGGATTCAGCGGATTTATATGCAGAATAACAGATACCTGGCAGTGAGTTACAGACTGGAATCTAATCGAGGGGTTTGTGGGGTTTATATATAGAATAATAGATACCTGGGAGTGAGTTACACACTGAAATCTAATGGAGGGATTCAGCGGATTTTTTATGTAGAATAATAGATACCTGGGAATGAGTTACAGACTGGAATCTAATTGAGGGGTTTGTGGGGTTTATATATAGAATAATAGATTCCTGGGAGTGAGTTACAAACTGGAATCTAATCGAGGAGTTCAGGGGGTTTATATATAGAATAATAGATACCCGGGAGTGAGTTACAGACTGCAATCTAATCGAGGGGTTCAGGGGGTTTATATATAGAATAATAGATACTCGGGAGTGAGTTACAGAATGGAATCTAATCGAGGTGTTCAGCGGGTTTATATATAAAATAATAGATACCTGGGAGTGAGTTACAGACTGGAATCTAATCGAGGGATTCAGGGGGTTTATATATAGAATAATAGATACCCGGGAGTGAGTTACAGACTGGAATCTAATCGAGGTGTTTGTGAGGTTTTTATATGGAATAATAGATACCCGGGAGTTAGTTACATACTGGAATCTAATCGAGGGCTTTGTGGGGTTTATATATAGAATAATAGATACCCGGGAGTGAGTTACAGACTGGAATCTAATCGAGGGGTTCAGGGGATTTATATATAGAATAATAGATAGCCGGGAGTTAGTTACAGACTGGATTCTAATTGAGGGGTTCACGGTGTTTATGTATAGAATAATAGATACCTGGGAGTGAGTTACAGTTGGAATCTAATCAAGGGGTTCAGGGGGTTTATATATAGAATAATAGATACCTGGGAGTGAGGTACAGACTGGAATCTAATCGAGGGGTTCAGGGGGTTTATATATAGAATAATAGATACCTGGGTGTGAGTTACAGACTGGAATCTAATTGAGGGGTTCAGGGGGTTTATATATAGAATAATAGATACTCGGGATTGAGTTATAGACTGGAATCTAATCGAGGGGTTCAGGGGGTTTATATATAGAATAATAGTGACCCGGGAGTGAGTTACAGACTGGAATGTAATCGAGGGGTTTGTGGGGTTTATATATAGAATAATAGATACCTGGGTGTGAGTTACAGACTGGAATCTAATTGAGGGGTTCAGGGGGTTTATATATAGAATAATAGATACCTGGGTGTGATTTACAGACTGGAATGTAATCGCGGGGTTCAGGGGGCTTATATATATAACAATATATACCCGGGAGTGAGTTACAGACTGGAATCATGAACCATTGAAAATACCATTTTACTTGTGATGTGCTGAAGTGCAGGTTACAGAGGCTGTTTCATGGAATGTGCAGTGTGAGTTTTTAACCAGCTTTATCCTAAATATCAAATTCAATTTCTCATTGGAACTATTTGATGTATTCTTAGAATTGACACAAATGGATAGGGATCTTTGGACACTCGCTGTTTGCAGCTTTTCACTATTTATAATGAATTGTGTTCCATCCTTATTAAACTCGGTAGCCACACATTTGCCTACAATGAAATCCATCTTTCAATATTTCACCCATTCACTTATAGTTTTCATATCTCTTTGGAATTTGAAGTGCAGGTTACAGATTGGATTGGAACTTTCTGCTTTCTGAAACATTAACCAAGTTTCACAGAGTAAAACATCAAAACTGACATTCTGAAACAGGAGAGGGCCCCACAACTTCAATTTTATGATTCTCTGGCATCTCATGATCTGTATCTTACAATATCTCTGCCCCATTCATGTCTCTGAAGACTTGGAAAGTGATTCAGACATTGGGGAACCATTTCATTGTCTCGGGACATTTCCTCTGAAGCATTTCATTGTCTTGGGACATTTAAAGTAAACGATTCCTTCAAAGGACATCATTAAAATTCATTCTTTAATCATCCAAAACCTGTTGTCCATTCAGACTCCCTGGCCCCATATCCTATTGTTTCAAATGTAACTTACATTTCACAATGTAGGAATGTGTGAATGCAAACACTTTCTTCACACGTTTCCAGAATACTAATGCTCACACAATTCAGGATGAAATTTTCAAGGCAACATTCATCAACTGACAGATTTCCAGCTCCAAATGGAAGCTTCAAGATACAGAAAGTGACACAGAAATGAAACCTCCGATTTATCTGAATCTGCATCCGTTATTCAACAGTGCAGGGTTAGATAGGAATTAAAGTTGTTATTAAATTGTCCCCATCAAACACTCCCAGGTCAGGTACAGCACGGGGGTCGATACAGGATAACCCTCCCTCAACACTTGGGTTATGAGATTAATAGGATTCGCCTCTGAATTCGTGTTCAATTAAAATGTGTTCAAATTAAAAGTTCATCAGCTGGAGAAAAGGATTAAGCTCCAAATATTTTTCCATGTGCCTGGGTATAAAAAACATTAGCCTGTGACATTTCACCCCACACCCTGTTTGCGACATTCAATGAGATCCTGGCTGATCTCTGATCTATCTCCATATCCCTTTACGCCTTTGCCTAACAAAAATCTATCAGCCTCAGATTGAAACATTAACAAGAAACTTTGCGTCAATTGCTGTTTGCAGAAGATTGTTTCAAACCAAAAATTTAACTACACTGTTCATCAAACACTCCCAACCCAAATACAGTATGGGGTTCGATAGAGAGTCAAATTCCCTTTGCTCTGTACAAGAAATTTTTAATTGTGGATTTTTATTTTTAACTTTTCCCCTTGGTGGAGGGAACAATAACCAGCGAGCATCGACTGAAGGCAGGGGGCAGGAGGTTTAGAGGGGAAGTGGGGAAGGATTTTTTCACCCAGAGGGTGGTGGGAATCTGGAACTCACTGCCTGAAAGGGGGTTAGAGGCAGAAACCCTCATAACATTTCAGAATATTTGGATGTGCCCTTGCGATACCTTGGCATATAAGACTGTGGGCCTCGTGCTGGAAAATAGGATTAGAATTGTTAGGTTCTTGTTCGATCGGCACAGACTTGATGGGCCGAATGGCCTTTTTCTGTGCTGTCGACGTCTGTGACTCTGTGATAGAGATATCCCTCCATTTTAAAGATGGAGAAGGGATCTCCCTCATTTTAAAGATTGCAAAGGATCTCCCTCCAATTTAAAGACGGAGAAGGGACTTACCAACATTTTAAGGATGGAAAAGTGACCTCCCTACACTTTTAATTAGTAGAATGTGTCTCCCTCCATTTTAAATATATAGAAGGGATCTCCATACATTTTAAAGGTGCGGTAGAGATCTCCCATAATTTCAATTTGCACACAGACACCCTCAAACACACAAACACACAATTGCACAGATATATTCTTTCTCATATACGCAGACACACACACAAACCCTCTCACACACAGACACACACACGGAAATATATTCTCTGTTTCACACACACACACACACACACACACACACACGCACACACTCACATACACACATACACATTCTCTCTCACACTCATGCCACGCAGATATATTATTTCTCATACACACACTCTCTCTCTCACACACACACACACACACACACACACATTCTCTCACACTCACACCACACAGATATATTATTTCTCATACACACAAACTCTCTCACTCACAAAAACATATTCTTTCTCATACACATGCTCACACAGACATAGTCACAATCACACAGATGAATTCTCAACCGTACACACATCCTCTCTCTTACAGACACTGATTCTCTATCTCACCGATTCACACACACACTCACAGATATATTCTTTCTCATACACACAAACACACACAACCTCACACACACATTCACACACACATATATTCTTTCTCACACACAGCACATACCACATATGTTTTCTCTCACAGATACACCCACACAGTTATATTCTTTCTCTTACGCACACAAACACACTCACACACATCAACTCACACAAATACACGCTCTCTCACACACACACACATAAATATACATTCTGTTTCTCATATATACACACAAACACACACACACACCAACTGACACACTTACATGCTCTCTCACACAAACACATATATACATTCTCATTCTCATATACACACAAACACACACACAAACACACACACACACACACACACACACACCAACTCACACACATACACGCCCTCTCTCACACACACAAACACATATTTACATTCCCTCTCTCTCATATACACACCAACACTCGCACACATTTGCACAGATATATACATTCTGATACACGCAGGCACACACACATAAAAAACACACACATACCCTCACACTCATTCACACTCACAGATATTTCTCTCTTTCATACACACGCATTATCTCTCCCTCGCTCTCTCAAACACAGGCGCACACACTCTCACAAACTCATAAGTTCTGATACACAAACCCACACACTTACACTCTCTCAAATTTACTCCTGCAATCTCTTACACACAGTCTCCCACACAATCTCACACACAATTCCTCTCCCACCCATTCCATCTCACACACAATTTTTAACATTCGGTCCCTCTCACACACAATCCCTCTCACACACAATCCCTCTCACACACAATCCCTCTCACACTCAATCCCTCTTACACAAAATCCCCCTCACACACAGTCCCACTCACACTCAGTCCCTCTCACACTCAATCCCTCTCACACACAACCTCTCAGACACACAATCCCTCTCACACACAATCCCTCTCACACACAATCCCTCTCACACACAATCCCTCTCACGCACAATCCCTCTCACACACAATCCCTCTCACACACAATCCCTCTCACACACAGTCCCTCTCACACACAATCCCTCTCACACACAGTCCCTCTCACACACAATCACTCTCACACACAATCCCTCTCACACTCAATCCATCTCACACACATTCCCTCTCACACACAATCCCTCTCACATACAATACCACTCACACACAATCCCTCTCACACACAGTCCCTCTCACACACAATCCCTCTCACACACAATCCCTCTCACATGCAATCCCTCTTACACACAATCCCTCTCACACACAATCCCTCTCACACACAGTCCCTCTCACAAACAATCCCTCTCACACACAATCCCTCTCACACGCAATCCCTCTTACACACAATCTCTCTGAGACACAAACCCTCTCACACACAATATCCCTCTCATACACAATTCCTCTCACACAAAATCCCTCTCACACTCAGTCCCTCTCACACTCAATCCCTCTCACACACAACCTCTCACACACAATCCCTCTCACACAAAATCCCTCCCACTAACAATCCCTTTCACACACAATCCCTCTCACACACAATATCTCACACGCACAATCCCTCTCACACAAAATCCCTCATACTAACAATCCCTCTCACTAACAATCCCTCCCACGCACATCAATCACTCCCAGAGATGATACAGCAGGGGCAAGATAAAGAGTAAATCTCCCTCTATCCTGTGCACATCAAACACTCTCAGGACAGGTACAGCACGGGGTTAGATACAGAGTAAAGCTCCCTCTATACTGTCCCCATCAAACACTCCCAGGGCAGGTACAGCACGGGGTTAGATACAGAGTAAATCTCCCTCTACACTGTCCCCATCAAACACTCACAGGACAGGTACAGCACGGGGTTAGATACAGAGTAAAGCTCCCTCTATACTGTCCCCATCAAACACTCCCAGGACAGGTACAGCACGGGGTTAGATATAGAATAAAGCTCACTCCATCCTGACCCATCAAACACTCCCAGAACAAAGAGGCTGAGAAATGGGTTGAGAAGGGATCTCCATCCTCTCTCACCATCTCTCTCTCATCCAAAATTGGAGAGAGAATGGGAAAGAGAGAGCATGTGGGTTGGTAGAAGGAATGGTGCAGAGAGAGTTTGGGGTTTGGGATAGAATGCATGGGGTTGGCAGAGAGAGTGTGGGCCAACATGATGAGGGGAGAGAGGGCGTGTGTGAGAGACAGAGATTGTATGTGTGAGTGAGAGAGATGGTGTGTGAGCTTGGGAGATTGTGTGTGAGAGGGATAGTGTGTGAAAGCGAGTGTGTGAGAGCGAGCGTGTGAATGATTGTGTGTGAGAGGGATTGTGTGTGAGAGGGATTGTGTGTGAGAGGGATTGTGTGTGACAGATTGTGTATGAGAGGGATTGTGTGTGAGAAATTGTGTGTGAGAGATTTTGTGTGAGAGGGTTTGTGTGTGAGAGGGATTGTGTGTGAGGGTGATGGTTGTGAGAGGGGTTGCGTATGAGAGGGATTGCATGTGAGATCCAGCGTGAGAGGGATTGTGTGTGGGAGTGATTGTGTGTGAGAGGGATTGCGTGTGAGGATTCTGTGAGAGGGATTGTGTATGAGAGGGATTGCGTGAGAGGGATTGTGTGTGAGATGGATTGTGTGTGAGAGGGATTGTGTGTGAGAGGGACTGTATGTTAAAGATTGTGTGTGAGAGGGATTGTGTGTGAGAGGGATTGTGTGTGAGAGGGATTGTGTGTGAGAGGGATTGTGTGTGAGAGGGATTGTGTGTGAGAGGGACTGTATGTTAAAGTTGTGTGTGAGAGGGATTGTTTGTGAGAGGGATTGTATGTTAAAGATTGTGTGTGAGAGGGAATGGGTGCGAGAGGAATTGTGTGTGAGATTGTGTGGGAGACTGTGTGTGAGAGATTGCAGGAGTAAATTTGAGTGATGGAGAGTGTGTTTTTGTATCAGAACGTATGTGTTTGTGAGAGTGTGTGCACCTGTTTGTGAGAGAGGGAGGGAGCGATGCGTGTGTATGTGTGTTTGTGTAAGGGGGAGAGAGAGAATGTGTGTGTGTGTGTGAAAGAGAGAAATATCTGTGAGTGTGAATGTGTGTGGGAGGATATGTTAGTCTTTTTATGTGTGTGTGACTGCATCTATGAGAAAGTATATATCTGTGCAAGTGTGGGCGAGAGTTTGTGTGTATATGAGAGAGAATGTATATATGTGTGTGTGTGTGTGAGAGAGTATGTATGTGTGTGAGTTGGTGTGTGTGTGTGTGTGTGTGTGTGTTTGTGTGTGCGCATGAGAAAGAATATATCTGTTTGGGTGTATGTGTGAGAGAAAATGTATGTGGTATGTGCTTTGTGTGTGAGTAAGAATATATGTGTGTGTGAATGTGTGTGTGAGGTTGTGTGTGTTTGTGTGTATGAGAAAGAATATATCTGTGAGTGTGTGTGTGAATCGGTGAGATAGAGAATCAGTGTCTGTAAGAGAGAGGATGTGTGTGTGTTTGAGAATGTATCTGTGTGATTGTGACTATGTCTGTGTGAGCATGTGTATGAGAAAGAATATGTTTTTGTGAGTGTGTGTGTGTGAGAGAGCGAGTGTGTATGAGAAATAATACATCTGTGTGGTGTGAGTGTGAGAGAGAATGTGTGTGTGTGTGTGTGTGTGTGTGTGTGTGTGTGTGTGTGTGTGTGTGTGTGTGTGTGTGTGTGTGTGTGTGTGTGTGTGAAATAGAGAATATATGTGCGTGAGTGTGTCTGTGTGTGAGAGGGTATGTGTGTGTGTCTGCGTGTATGAGAAAGAATATATCTGTGCAATTGTGTGTTTGTGTGTTTGAGAGTGTTTGTGTCCAAATTGAAATGTAGGGAGATCCCTTCCACATCTTTAAAATGTAGGGAGATCCCTTCCCCATCTTTAAAATGGAGGGAGATCCCTTCTCCAACTTTGAAATGGAGAGAGATCCTTTCTCAATCTATAAAATGGAGGGAGATCCCTTCTCACTCTTTAAAATGGAGGGATATCTCTGTCATAGAGTCACAGAGATCAACAGCACAGAAAAAGGCCTTTCGGCCCATCAACTCTGTGCCGATCGAACAAGAACCTAACAATTCTAATCCTATTTTCCAGCACTAGGCCCACAGCCTTATATGCCAAGGTAACGCAAGTGCACATCCAAATATTCTGAAATGTAATGAGGGTTTCTGCCTCTAACCCCCTTTCAGGCAGTGAGTTCCAGATTCCCACCACCCTCTGGGTGAAAAAATCCTTCCTCACTTCCCCTCTAAACCTCCTGCCCCCTGCCTTCAGTCTATGCTCCCTGGTTATTGTTCCCTGCACCAAGGGGAAACGTTCCTTCCTGTCTACCCTATCAATGCCCCTCATAATTTTATTCACCTCAATCATGTCCTTCCTCAATCTCCTCTGCTCCCGGGAAAATCATCCAAGTCTATCCAATCTCTGCTCATATGTCAAATTCTCCAGCCCAGGCAACATCCTGGGAAATCTCCTCTGCTCTCTCTCTAGAGCAATCACATCCTTCCTATAATGTGGATTCCAGAACTGCACACAGTACTCTAGCTGTGGCCTAACCAGCGTTTTATACAGTTCCAGCATGACCTCCCTGCTCTTCTATTCTATGTCTCGGCTAATAAATGAAAGTATCTCATATGCCTTCTTAACCACCTTATTTACCTGTCCCGCTACCTTAAGGGACCAGTGGACATACACACCAAGGTCCCTCTAATGCCCATTAGATCCCAGGGTCCCACTATTCATCATGTATTCCTGTGCCTTGTTTGTCCAGCCCAAGTGCATCACCTCACACTTATCCGGATTAAAGTCCATTTGCCACTGAGCAGCCCGTCTATATCCTCCTGTAATCTAAGGCTCTCCTCCTCACTATTTACCAGCCACCAATTATCATATCATCCACCAACTTGCTGATCAACCCTCCTACACTGATGTCTAAATCGTTTATACACACCACACACAGCAAGGGACCCAACCCGATCCCTGTGGAACCCACTGGACACAGGAATCCAGTCACAAAAACACCCCTTGACCATCACCCTCTGCTTCCTGCCTCTCAGCCAATTCTGGATCCAATGTGTAAAATTGCCTTGGATCCCATGGGCTCTTACCTTCACTTTCAGTCTCCCTTGTGGGACCTTATGAAAAGCCTTGCTGATGTCCCACTAGGCTACGTCTTCTCCATCTTTAAAATGGAGGGAGATCCATTCCCATCTTTAAAATGGAGGGAGATACATTCCTATCTTTAAATTGGAGGGAGATCCATTCCCATCTTTAAAATGGAGGGAGATCCATTCCCATCTTTAAAATGGAGGGAGATCCATTCCCATCTTTAAAATGGAGGGAGATCCATTCCCATCTTTAAAATGGAGGGAGATCCATTCCCATCTTTAAAATGGAGAGAGATCCATTCCCATCTTTAAAATGGAGGGAGATCCATTCCCTTCTTTAAAATGGAGGGAGATACATTCCCATCTTTAAATTGGAGGGAGATCCATTCCCATCTTTAAAATGGAGGGAGATACATTCCCATCTTTAAAATGGAGGGAGATCCATTCCCATCTTTAAAATGGAGGGAGATCCATTCCCATCTTTAAAACGGAGGGAGATCCATTCCCATCTTTAAAATGGAGGGAGATCCATTCCCATCTTTAAAATGGAGGGAGATCCATTCCCATCTTTAAATTGGAGGGAGATCCATTGCCCAACTTGTGAGGTGGAAGTGCTGGAACCTACAATGGAGGAAAGAGTGAAGCTTATTCGAGAATGAAAAGTTAACCTGCGTGTGTATCACTGAACGGTTACAACACAGAAGGAGGCCATTCAGCCCATCAATCTACTTTCCACACTCTGCAAGGAAAGTTTCACTGGTCTCACTCGTCCGCCCTTTCCCCGAAACCCTGAAAATATTTTCCCTTCTGCTTCACACCCAAATTTTCCTCAAAAGGGAGACTGGGGGTGGTGGGGAGAGGGGGAGAGGGGGAGACTGATGGGGTAAGAGAGAGAGAGAGAGAGAGAGAGAGTGGGGAAGGTAGAGAGACAGAGATGGCGAGAGAGACACAGAGTGAGATAGAGATAGAGAGACAAAACGCACCAAGAGAAATAGAGACAGGGCGAGAGAGAGAGAGACGGGCAGAGAGTGGCAGGGCAATGGAGTGAGAGAGACAGAGACAAGTGAGGCAAGAGAGAGAGAGAGACAGGCAAGAGAGAGACTGAGTGTGTCAGAGAGACAGTGACTGAGCGAGGCAGAGAGAGAGTGACAGACAGACGTGGCGATGGGTAGAGAGATGGGGTGATAGAGAGAGGGTCAGAGAGTGACAGAGAGATAGAGACAGAGACAGAGAGAGGGTGAGAGGCAGAGGGATGGAGAGAGAGAGATGGACTTAGCAACAGTGAGATGGGGTGTGAGAGAAAGAGAGAAAGAGTGAGAGAGAGATAGAGAGAGGCGAATGAACGAAGGAGAAATGTATGGGCTGTGAGATAGAGACAGACAGAGAGGGGAGTGAGTGTCGGAAATAGAGATGGGGTGAGAGAGAGAATCAGAGAGACGAGTCGAGGAAAGGCAAAAGCGGTAGGGAGAGAGAGAGCTGACAAAATGGAGCGAGAACCATCCTCAATAGTTAAAATGGAGGCAAATATCTTCTCCATCTTAAAAACGGATGGAGATCCATTTAACATCATTAAAATGGAGGGAGATCCCTTCTATGTCCTTAAAATGGAGGAAGATCACTTCTCCAACTTTAAAAAGGAGGAAGATCCCTTCTCTGTCTTTAAAATGGAGGAGATCCTTTCTCCATCTTTAAAATTGAGGGAGATCCCTTCTCCATCTTTACAATGGAGGGAGATCCTTCTCCATCGGGAAAATGGAGGGAGATCCCTTCTCCATCTTTACAATGGAGGGAGATCCCTTCTCCATCGGGAAAATGGAGGGAGATCCCTTCTCCATCTTTACAATGGAGGGAGATCCTTCTCCATCGGGAAAATGGAGGGAGATCCCTTCTCCATCTTAAAATGCATGGAGATAACTTCCCCATCTTTAAAATGGAGGGAGATCCCTTCCCTCTTCTTTAAAATGGAGGGAGATCCCTTCCCCATCTTTAAACTGGAGGGAGATCACTTCTCCATCTTGAAAATGGAGGGAGATCCCTTCTCCATCTTTAAACTGGAGGGAGATCACTTCCCCATCTTTAAACTGGAGGGAGATCCCTTCCCCATCTTTAAAATTGATGGAGAGCCCTTCTCCAGCTTTAAACTGAAGGGAGATCACTTCTCCATCTTTAAGAAGGAGGGAGATCCCTTTTCCATCTTTAAAATGGAAGGAGATCCCTTCTCCATCTTTAAACTGAAGGGAGATCCCTTCTCCATCTTTAAAATGGAGGGAGATCCGTTCCCCATATTTAAATTGGAGGAAGATACCTGTGCCTCTGTCACGTTAAATATACTCATGTCCCATTTGTGTGGAGTCAACTCTGTCATAAATGTCCCAGTGCTGTGGGGACATAAAATGGTCACTGTGAACAAACCTGAAATGGCTGCCTGGTGTTTGTAGACTAGATTCTCAGAGGAAGAGAGGCAGGGAGAGAAGACACAGATCGAGTGAATGAGAAATAGAGACTCTCAGAATAAGTGGGTGACTGAGAGCCAGATAGTGAATAAAGGATATTGGTCACAGCATATGGAAAGAGAAAGAGGCCATTTCACACTCCCAACCTGTTTCCCCCAGAGTAACAGATACCCGGGAGTGAGTTACAGACTGGAATCTAATCGAGGGGTTCAGGGGGTTTATATATAGAATAATAGATACCCAGGAGTGAGTTACAGACCGGAATCTAATCGAGGGGTTCAGGGGGTTTATATATAGAATAATAGATACCCGGGAGTGAGTTACAGACTGGAATCTAATCGAGGGGTTCAGGGTGTTTATATATAGAATAATAGATACCCGGGAGTGAGTTACAGACTGGAATGTAATCGAGGGGTTCAGGGGGTTTATATATAGAATAATAGATACCCAGGAGTGAGTTAAAGACTGGAATCTAATCGAGGGGTTCAGGGGGTTTATATATAGGATAACAGATACCCGGGAGTGAGTTACAGACTGGAAACTAATCGAGGTGTTCAGGGGGTTTATATATAGAATAATAGATACCCGGGAGTGAGTTACAGACTGGAATCTAATCGAGGGGTTCAGGGGGTTTATATATAGAATAATAGATACCCAGGAGTGAGTTAAAGACTGGAATCTAATCGAGGGGTTCAGGGGGTTTATATATAGGATAACAGATACCCGGGAGTGAGTTACAGACTGGAATCTAATCAAGGGGTTTGGTGGGTTTATACATAGAATAATAGATACCCGGGAGAGAGTTACAGAGTGGAATCTAATCGAGGGGTTCAGGGGATTTATATATAGAATAATAGGTACTCGGGAGTGAGTTACAGACTGGAATCTAATCGAGGGGTTCAGGGGGTTTATATATAGAATAATAGATACCCGGGAGTGAGTTATAGACTGGAATCTAATCGTGGGGTTCAGGGTGTTTATATATAGAATAATAGATACCCGGGAGTGAGTTACAGACTGGAATCTAATCGAGGGGTTCAGGGGGTTTATATACAGAATAATAGATACCCGGGAGTGAGTTACAGACTGGATTCTAATCGAGGGGTTCAGGGGGTTTATATATAGAATAATAATTACCTGGGAGTGAGTTACAGACTGAAATCTAATCGAGGAGATTGTGGGGTTTATACATCGAATAAGAGATACCCGGGAGTGAGTTACAAACTGGAGTCTAATCGAGGGGTTTGTGAGGTTTATTTCTCGAATAATAGATACCCGGGAGTGAGTTACTGACTGGAATCTAATTGAGGGTTTCAGGGGGTTTATATAAAGAATAATAGATACTCGGGAGTGAGTTACAGACTGCAATCGAAAAGCGTTGAAAATATCATTTTTCTTGTGATGTGCTGAAGAGCAGGTTACAGAGGCTGTTTCATGGAATGTGTAGTGTGAGTTTTTAACCAGCTTTATCCCAAATGTCAAATTCAATTTCTCCTTGGAACTATTTGATGTTTTCTTAGACTGGACACAAAGGAATAGGGAATCTTTGGAAACTCACTGTTTGCAGCTTTTCACCATTTATAATGAAATGTGTTCCATCCTTATTAAACTCAGCAGCCACACATTTGCCTACAATGAAATCCATCTTTCACTATTTCATCCATTCACTTAAAGCGTTCATATCTCTTTGGAAATTGAAGTGCAGGTTACAGATTGGATTGGAACTTCCTGCTTTCTGAAAGTTGAACCAAGTTTCACAGAGTAAAACATTAAACCTGACATTCTGAAACAGGAGAGGGCCCCACAACTTCAATTCTGTGATTGTCCCTGGCCCAACACCCTATTGTTTCAAAGGGAACTTACATTTCACAATGTAGGAATGTGTGAATGCAAACACTTACTTCAATCGTTTCCATAATACTAATGCTCACACAATTCAGCATGAAATTTTCAAGACAACATTCATCAACTGACAGATTTCCAGCTCCAAATGGAAGCTTCAAGATACAGAAAGTGACACAGAAATGAAACCTCCGATTTATCTGAATCTGCATCTGTTATTGGACAGCGCAGGGTTAGATAGGAATTAAAGTTGTTATTAAATTGTCCCCATCAAACACTCCCAGGTCAGGTACAGCATGGGGGTCGATACAGGATAACCCTTTCTCAACACTTGTGTTATGAGATTAAAAAGCCTCATTCACCTTTGAATTCGAGTTGCAATTAAAAAGTGTTCAAATTAAAAGTTCATCAGCTGGAGAAAAGGGTAAAGCTCCAAATACTTTTCAACATGCCTGGGTATAAAAAACATTATCCTGTGACATATCCTTTTCCCCATCTTTAAAATGGAGACAGATCCCTTCTCCATCTTTACCACTGTTATCCACTCTCTTCATTTCCATTATTATCTTGAAGCGTTTGAACAAATCACCCCTCAACCTCAATCCAGTGTTTCAGAGAGAATTTTGACTACACTGTTCATCAAACACTCCCAACCCATTACAGTATGGGGTTCGATTCAGAGTCAAATTCAAAAAATTGGTTCATGGGTGACAGGGGGAGAGACAAGGAGAAGGTTTTGGGAAAGGGATGAAGGGGGGATGTGGTGAAAATCTTTTTAAATCAGCGAGTGGTGATGACCTGGAACCCGTGGACAATGCGGTGTTTCGGGGATGAGTGTTTGATCAGTGTCTCAGTGTCTCCATAGCTGTGTCTCTGTCACGTTGAAAGTACCAACGTCACATTCCTGAGGAGTCAACTCTGTCAGAAATGTCCCAGTGCTGTGGGGACATAAAGTGGCCACTGGGAACAAACCTAAAAGGCTGACTGGTGTTTGTGTAATTATCTAGATTCTGAAAGAGAGGAACAGAGAGAGAGAGAGACAGAACGAGTGTGTGAGAAGAAGAGAGAGACACAGGTCGAAAGGGAGAGTGAGAGACAGAGATTGAAGGAAGGATATATATCATAGCACATGGGAAGAGGATGATTCCATTTCTCCCCACACCCTATTTCTGATATTCAATAAGATCCTGGCTGATCTCTGAGCTAAATCCATATCTCTTTACACCTTTGCCTAACAAAAATCTATCAGTCTCAGATTGAAACTTTAACAAGAGACTTTGCATCAAATGCTCTTTGCAGAAAATTGTTTCAAACTAAAGTTTTGACTACACTGTTCATCAAACACTCCCAGCCCAAATACAGTATGGGGTACGATAGAGAGTCAAATTCCCTTTGCTCTGTACAAGAAATTTTTAATTGTAGATTTTTATTTTTAATTTTAGGCTATCAGGACTGTAATTGTACGGCATCCCAGTGTGAGATTTAAACTCCTGTTTATTTCAAACTTTAGCTCAGGAATTCACATTAAAACATGCAGAGAATTGATACCTTCCTCATACAGTTGTCTGTTTGTTTCAGTGTTTGTATATTCTCTCTTTCTCTTGTGTTTTCACTTGTCTGAAGAAATTGAATTGTTGACATTGGATAACCATCCCTTTCCCATGAAAATGTAAACTCCTGTGAAACTGCAACAGACACAATCTAATGCAGTGAACAAAATACTGCACCTTTATTCATCAATCCCATTTCCTATCTCTGTAGAAACTCCCTTCCACTGACAGATTCTGAGCTCCAAACTCAATCTCAAAAACCACCACAGAAAAGTGACTGCTTATTCTAAACAGTGAAACTGAACTATTTGAAGTTCTGACTCAGTCACTGAATCACAGAAATTTTGACTCTGAGGGATGAAAATTATCAGAATAACTTTGCAACATACAGGTAACCTGTAATGACAGAAGGATACTGGTCTATTCAAAAGGGATTCGATAAGATGCCACACGAAGCTTGTTACTCAGGACAAGAGCTCATACATTGCCCTAATCTCACCCCTCAGTTCCTCTCAGGATCTGACAATTTGATCAATTCACCCCTGATGCTACTAAATTTCAGGGAATACAACCCGAGTTTGTGCAATCTCACTTTGTAATTTAACCCTTGGAATCCAGGTCTCATTCTGCAAAGCTGCGATGCACTCAAACTGTCTAAACTGTCCGTGGAGTGTCAGGTTAACCCGGGTCACTCACATACACCCAGGTCAGGCTCTAGACTCACCTGTCTCCCTCACTGAGACGCTCCTGTATCACTTTCCTTATTGTAGTCGGATGCCGCGTTGGGAGCAGGACAGGTAGACGGGATTAGGATGACTGCTCATGTGGAGGGTAAACACCAGGAATCTTTCAGAGAATCAGCACAGACCAGGGAGAATGAAACAAGTGAATTGATGTTCAAATTGTGAGCCCTAATTTCTGGATTGTTTTTGTTTTTGGTGAGAATTTTACAAACAAACACTCACAGAGATGATGCAGCAGGGGCAAGATACAAAGGAAATCTCCATCTATAAAGTGCCCACCAAACACTCCCAGAGATGATGCAGCAGGGGCTAGATACAGAATAAAGCTCCCTCTATACTGTGCACATCAAACACTCCCAGGACAGGTACAGCACGGGGTTACAAACAGAGCAAAGCTCCCTCTATACAGTGCACATCAATCACTCCCAGGGCAGGTACAGCACGGGGTTAGATATCGAGTAAAGATCCCTCTACACTGTCCCCATCAAACACTCCCAGGACAGGTACAGCACGGGGTTAGATACAGAGTAAAGCTCCCTCTACACTGTCCCCATCAAACACTCCCAGAACAGGTACAGCGCGGGGTTAGATACAGAGTAAAGCTCCCTCTATACTGTCCCCATCAAACACTCCCAGGACAGGTACAACATGGGGTTAGATACAGAGTAAAGCTCCCTCTACACTGTCCCCATCAAACACTCCCAGGACAGGTACAGCACGCGGTTAGATACAGAGTAAAGCTCCTTCTATACTGTCCCCATCAAACACTCCCAGGGCAGGTACAGCACACGGTTAGATAGAGAGTAAATCTCCCTCTATAATGTGCCCATCAAACACTCCCAGTGCAGGTACAGCACGGGGTTAGATAGAGAGTAAAGCTCTCTCTATACTGTGCCCATCAAATGCTCCCAGGACAGGTAAAGCATGGGGTTAGATACAGAGTAAAGCTGCCTCCATACTGTCCCCATCAAACACTCCCAGGACAGGTACAGCATGGGGTTACAAACAGAGCAGAGCTCCCTCTATACTGTGCCCATCAAACTCTCCCAGGGCAGGTACAGCAGGCGGTTTGATGCAGAGTAAATCTCCCTCTATACTGTCCCCATCAAACACTCTCAGAACATGTACAGCACCTGGTTAGTTACAGAGTAAAGCTCCTTCTATACTGTCCCCATCAAACACTCCCAGGGCAGGTACAGCACATGGTAAGAGAGAGAGTAAATCTCCCTCTATACTGTGCCCATCAAACACTCCCAGGTCAGGTACAGCACGCGGTTAGATACAGAGTAAAGCTCTTTCTATACTGTCCCCATCAAACACTCTCAAGACAGGTACAATTTGGGGTTACATACAGAGTAAAGCTCCCTCCATACTGTCCCCATCAAACACTCCCAGGACAGGTAAAGCACGGGGTTACAAACAGAGCAAAGCTCCCTCTATACAGTGCACATCAATCACTCCCAGGACAGGTACAGCATGGGGTTAGATACAGACTAAAGCTCCCTCTATACTGTGCCCATCAAACTCTCCCAGCGCAGGTACAGCAGGCGGTTTGATGCAGAGTAAAGCTCCCTCTATACTGTCCCCATCAAACACTCTCAGGACAGGTACAGCTCGCGGTTAGATACAGAGTTAACCTCCCTCTATACTGTCCCCATCAAACACTCCCAGGACAGGTACAGCACAGGGTTAGATACAGAGTAAAGCTACCTCTTTACTGTCCCCATCAAACACTCCCAGGACAGGTACGGCATGGGGTTCGATACAGTGATAACCTCCCTCTATACTGTCCCCATCAAACACTCCCAGGACAGGTACAGCATGGGGTTAGATACAGAGTAAAGCTCCCTCTACACTGTCCCCATCAAACACTCCCAGGACAGGTACGGCATGAGGTTCGATACAGAGATAACCTCCCTCTATACTGTCCCCATCAAACACTCCCAGGACAGGTACAGCATGGGGTTAGATACAGAGTAAAGCTCCCTCTACACTGTCCCCATCAAACACTCCCAGGACAGGTACAGCACAGGGTTAGATACAGAGTAAAGCTCCCTCTATACTGTCCCCATCAAACACTCCCAGGGCATGTACAGCACGGGGTTAGATACAGAGTAAAGCTCCCTCTATACTGTCCCCATCAAACACTCCCAGGGCAGGTACAGCACGGGGTTAGATACAGAGTAAAGCTCCCTCTATACTGTCCCCATCAAACATTCTCAAGACAGGTACAACATGGGGTTACATAGAGAGTAAAGTTCCCTCCATACTGTCCCCATGAAACAATCCCAGGGCTGGTAAAGCACCGGGTTAGATACAGAGTAAAGCTCCCTCTACACTGTCCCCATCAAACACTCCCAGGACAGGTACAGCACGGGGTTACAAACAGAGCAAAGCTCCCTCTATACAGTGCACATCAATCACTCCCAGGACATTTAGAGCACGGAGATCGATATCGAGTAAAGATCCCTCTATACTGTCCCCATCAAACACTCTCACGACAGGTACAGCACAGGGTTACATACAGTTTAAAGCTCCCTCCATACTGTCCACATCAAACACTCCCAGGACAGGTACAGCATGGGTTTAGATACAGACTAAAGCTCCCTCTATACTGTGTCCATAAAACACTCCCAGGGCAGGTACAGCAAGGGGTTAGATATAGAGTAAAGCTCCCTCTATATCGTCCCGATCAAACACTCCCAGGACAGGTACAGCACACGGTTAGATAGAGAGTAAAGCACCCTCTATACTGTGCCCATCAAACACTCCCAGTGCAGGTACAGCACGGGGTTAGATAGAGAGTAAAGCTCTCTCTATACTGTGCCCATCAAATACTCCCAGGACAGGTAAAGCATGGGGTTAGATACAGAGTAAAGCTGCCTCCATACTGTCCCCATCAAACACTCCCAGGACAGGTACAGCACGGGGTTACAAACAGAGCAAAGCTCCCTCTATACTGTGCCCATCAAATTCTCCCAGGGCAGGTACAGCAGGCGGTTTGATGCAGAGTAAAGCTCCCTCTATACTGTCCCCATCAAACACTCTCAGAACATGTACAGCACCTGGTTAGTTACAGAGTAAAGCTCCTTCTATACTGTCCCCATCCAACACTCCCAGGGCAGGTACAGCACACGGTTAGATAGAGAGTAAATCTCCCTCTATATTGTGCCCATCAAACACTCCCAGGGCAGGTACAGCATGGGGTTAGATACAGAGTAAAGCTCCCTCCATACTGTCCCCATCAAACACTCTCAAGACAGGTACAATTTGGGGTTACATACAGAGTAAAGCTCCCTCCATACTGTCCCCATCAAACACTCCCAGGACAGGTACAGCACGGGGTTACAAACAGAGCAAAGCTCCCTCTATACAGTGCACATCAATCACTCCCAGGGCAGGTACAGCACGGGGTTAGATATCGAGTAAAGATCCCTCTACACTGTCCCCATCAAACACTCCCAGGACAGGTACAACATGGGGTTAGATACAGAGTAAAGCTCCCTCTACACTGTCCCCATCAAACACTCCCAGGACAGGTACAGCACGCGGTTAGATACAAAGTAAAGCTCCTTCTATACTGTCCCCATCAAACACTCCCAGGGCAGGTACAGCACACAGTTAGATAGAGAGTAAATCTCCCTCTATAATGTGCCCATCAAACACTCCCAGTGCAGGTACAGCACGGGGTTAGATAGAGAGTAAAGCTCTCTCTATACTGTGCCCATCAAATGCTCCCAGGACAGGTAAAGCATGGGGTTAGATACAGAGTAAAGCTGCCTCCATACTGTCCCCATCAAACACTCCCAGGACAGGTACAGCACGGGGTTACAAACAGAGCAGAGCTCCCTCTATACTGTGCCCATCAAACTCTCCCAGGGCAGGTACAGCAGGCGGTTTGATGTAGAGTAAAGCTCCCTCTATACTGTCCCCATCAAACACTCTCAGAACATGTACAGCACCTGGTTAGTTACAGAGTAAAGCTCCTTCTATACTGTCCCCATCAAACACTCCCAGGGCAGGTACAGCACATGGTAAGAGAGAGAGTAAATCTCCCTCTATACTGTGCCCATCAAACACTCCCAGGTCAGGTACAGCACGCGGTTAGATACAGAGTAAAGCTCTTTCTATACTGTCCCCATCAAACACTCCCAGGGCAGGTACAGCACATGGTTAGATAGAGAGTAAATCTCCCTCTATACTGTGCCCATCAAACACTCCCAGGGCAGGTACAACATGGGGTTAGATACAGAGTAAAGCTCCCTCCATACTGTCCCCATCAAACACTCTCAAGACAGGTACAATTTGGGGTTACATACAGAGTAAAGCTGCCTCCATACTGTCCCCATCAAACACTCCCAGGACAGGTACAGCACGGGGTTACAAACAGAGCAGAGCTCCCTCTATACTGTGCCCATCAAACTCTCCCAGGGCAGGTACAGCAGGCGGTTTGATGTAGAGTAAAGCTCCCTCTATACTGTCCCCATCAAACACTCTCAGAACATGTACAGCACCTGGTTAGTTACAGAGTAAAGCTCCTTCTATACTGTCCCCATCAAACACTCCCAGGGCAGGTACAGCACATGGTAAGAGAGAGAGTAAATCTCCCTCTATACTGTGCCCATCAAACACTCCCAGGTCAGGTACAGCACGCGGTTAGATACAGAGTAAAGCTCTTTCTATACTGTCCCCATCAAACACTCCCAGGGCAGGTACAGCACATGGTTAGATAGAGAGTAAATCTCCCTCTATACTGTGCCCATCAAACACTCCCAGGGCAGGTACAACATGGGGTTAGATACAGAGTAAAGCTCCCTCCATACTGTCCCCATCAAACACTCTCAAGACAGGTACAATTTGGGGTTACATACAGAGTAAAGCTGCCTCCATACTGTCCCCATCAAACACTCCCAGGACAGGTACAGCACGGGGTTACAAACAGAGCAGAGCTCCCTCTATACTGTGCCCATCAAACTCTCCCAGGGCAGGTACAGCAGGCGGTTTGATGTAGAGTAAAGCTCCCTCTATACTGTCCCCATCAAACACTCTCAGAACATGTACAGCACCTGGTTAGTTACAGAGTAAAGCTCCTTCTATACTGTCCCCATCAAACACTCCCAGGGCAGGTACAGCACATGGTAAGAGAGAGAGTAAATCTCCCTCTATACTGTGCCCATCAAACACTCCCAGGTCAGGTACAGCACGCGGTTAGATACAGAGTAAAGCTCTTTCTATACTGTCCCCATCAAACACTCCCAGGGCAGGTACAGCACATGGTTAGATAGAGAGTAAATCTCCCTCTATACTGTGCCCATCAAACACTCCCAGGGCAGGTACAACATGGGGTTAGATACAGAGTAAAGCTCCCTCCATACTGTCCCCATCAAACACTCTCAAGACAGGTACAATTTGGGGTTACATACAGAGTAAAGCTCCCTCCATACTGTCCCCATCAAACACTCCCAGGACAGGTACAGCACGGGGTTACATACAGAGTAAAGCTCCCTCCATACTGTCCCCATCAATCACTCCCAGGACAGGTACAGCATGGGGTTAGATACAGACTAAAGCTCCCTCTATACTGTGCCCATCAAACTCTCCCAGCGCAGGTACAGCAGGCGGTTTGATGCAGAGTAAAGCTCCCTCTATACTGTCCCCATCAAACACTCCCAGGACAGGTACAGCTCGCGGTTAGATACAGAGTAAAGCTCCCTCTACACTGTCCCCATCAAACACTCCCAGGAAAGGTACAGCATGGGGTTAGATACAGAGTAAAGCTCCCTCTTTACTGTCCCCATCAAACACTCCCAGGACAGGTACGGCTTGGGGTTAGATACAGAGTTAACCTCCCTCTATACTGTCCCCATAAAACACTCCCAGGACAGGTACAGCACGGGGTTAGATACAGAGTAAAGCTCCCTCTACACTGTCCCCATCAAACACTCCCAGGACAGGTACAGCACGGGGTTAGATACAGAGTTAACCTCCCTCTATACTGTCCCCATAAAACACTCCCAGGACAGGTACAGCACGGGGTTAGATACAGAGTAAAGTTCCCTCTACACTGTCCCCATCAAACACTCCCAGGACAGGTACAGCACGGGGCTAGATACAGAGTAAAGCTCCCTCTACACTGTCCCCATCAAACACTCCCAGGACAGGTACAGCACGGGGTTAGATACAGAGTTAACCTCCCTCTATACTGTCCCCATAAAACACTCCCAGGACAGGTACAGCACGGGGTTAGATACAGAGTAAAGTTCCCTCTACACTGTCCCCATCAAACACTCCCAGGACAGGTACAGCATGGGGTTAGATACAGAGTTAACCTCCCTCTATACTGTCCCCATAAAACACACCCAGGATAGGTACAGCACGGGGTTAGATACAGAGTAAAGCTCCCTCTACACTGTCCCCATCAAACACTCCCAGGACAGGTACAGCACAGGGTTAGAATTATAGATACACGGGAGTGAATAACAGAAGGAGGCCATTCAGCCCATCAATCTACTTTCCACACTCTGCAAGGAACGTTCCACTGGTCTCACTCGTCCGCTCTTTCCCCGAAACCCTGAAAATATTTTCCCTTCAGCTTCACACCCAAACTTTCCTCAAAAGGGAGACTGGGGGTTGTGGGGAGAGGGGGAGTGGTGGAGACTGATGTAGTGAGAGAGAGATAGAGAGAGAGAGAGAGAGAGAGAGAGAGGCAAAGGAGAGAGATGGCGAGAGAGAGACAGATTGAGATAGAGAAAGAGAGGCAAAAATCACCGAGAGAGAGACCGGGCGAGAGAGAGAGAGAGAGAGAGAGAGGCAGAGAGTGGCGGTGTGATGGAGTGAGAGAGAGACAGTGAAAGGCGAGGCGAGAAAGAGAGTGACAGAGAAAGAGCCCGTCAAGAGAGAGAACGAGTGTGAAAGAGACAGTGACAGAGCGAGGGAGAGAGAGAGTGACAGAGAGACGTGGTGATAGGGAGAGAGACAGGGGCGATAGAGAGAGGGTCAGAGAGTGACAGAGAGATAGAGTGAGAGACAGAGAGGGTAAAGGGCAGAGAGATGGGGTGAGAGAGTGAGAGAGAGAGACATAGCGACAGTGAGATGGGCTGAGAGAGAAAGAGAGCGAGGGCAAGAGACAGAAAAAGAGAGGTGACTGATTGAGTGAAAGAAAAATGGATGGGGTGACAGAGAGAGGCAGAGAGAAGGGAGTGAGTACCCAAAATAGAGATGGGGTGAGAGAGAGAATCAGAGAGACGAGTCGAGGGAAGGCGAAAGCGGTAGGGAGAGAGAGAGCAGACAAAATGGAGCGAGAACCATTCTCAATATTTAAAATGGGGGCAGATAACTTCTCCACCGTTAAAACGGAAGGAGATCACTTTTCCATATTTAAAATGGAACGAGATCCCTTCTCCATCTTTAAAATGGAGGGAGATCCCTTCTCTATCTTTAAATTGGAGGGAGATCCCTTCTCCATCTCTAAAATGGAGGGAGATCCCTCCTCCATTTTCAAAAGAGAGGAAGATCACTTCTCCATCTTTAAACTGGAGGGAGATCCCTTCTCCATTTATAAAATTGAGGGAGTGCCCTTCTCAGTCTTTAAATTAGAGGGCGATGCCTTCCCTATCTTTAAAATGGAGGGAGATCCCTTCTCAAACTTTAAAATGGAGGGATATCCTTTCCCCAACTCTACCATGGAGGGAGATACATTCCCTATCTTTAAAATGGAGGGAGATCCCTTCTCTATCTTTAAATTGGAATGAGATCGCTTCCTCATCTTTAATTCGGAGGGAGATACCTGTGCCTCTGTCACGTTGAAAGTACAAATGTCCCATTCGTGAGGAGTCAACTCTGTCATAAATGTCCCAGTGCTGTGGGGACATAAAATGGCCTCTGTGAACAAACCTGAAATGGCTGCCTGGTGTTTGGGGATTTTTCTTACAGAATCTGAGAGAGAGAGAGAGAGAGAGAGAGAGAGAGAAGACGCAGAATGAGGGAATGGAAGAGAGAGACACAGAGTGAGAGGGGATGAAGAGGCAGACGATGAAAGATTGAGATCGATCATAGCTTTGGGACAGTTATGACTGAGATGATTTATGGCAAACTTGTGTCATTCTAACCTTAAACTGTTAATAAATCCTGAGATACTGACACAGACACGGGCTGTACAGCAGCAGAAAGATCGAGAATCATAGAAACCCGGGAATGAGTTACAGACTGGAATCTAATCGAGGGGTTCAGGGGGTTTATATGTAGAATAATAGATACCCGGGAGTGAGTTACAGACTGGAATCCAATCGAGGGGTTCAGGGGGTTTATATATAGAATAATAGATACCTGGGAGTGAGTTACAGACTGGAATCTAATCGAGGGGTTCAGGGGGTTTATATATAGAATAATAGATACCTGGGAGTGAGTTACAGACTGGAATCTAATCGAGGGGTTCAGGGGGTTTATATATAGAATAATAGATACACGGGAGTGATTTACAGACTGGAATCTAATCGAGGGTCTCAAGGGGTTTATATATAGAATAATAGATACCCGGGAGTGAGTTACAGACTGGAATCTAATCAAGGGGTTTGTGGGGTTTATATATAGAATAACAGATACCCGGCAGTGAGTTAAAGTCTGGAATCTAATCATTGGGTTTGTGGGGTTTATATATAGAATAATAGATACCCGGGAGTGAGTAACAGACTGGAATCTAATCGAGTGGTTCAGGGGGTTTAAATATAGAATAATGGATACCTGGGAGTGAGTTACAGACTGGAATCTACTCGAGGGGATTGTGGGGTTTATATTTGGAATAATAGATACCCGGGAGTGAGTTACAGACTGGAATCTAATCGAGGTGTTCAGGGGGTTCTTGTATAGAATAATAGATACCCGGGAGTGAGTTACAGACTGGAATCTAATCGAGGGGTTCAGGGGGTTTATATATAGAATAATAGAGACCCGGGAGTGAGTTACAGACTGGAATCTAATCGAGGGGTTCAGGGGGTTTATATATAGAATAATAGATACCCAGGAGTGAGTTACAGACTGGCATCTAATTGAGGGGATCAGGGGGTTTATGTGTTGAATAATAGATACCCAGGAGTGAGTTACAGACTGGAATCTAATCGAGGGGTTCAGGGGGTTTATGTGTAGAATAATACATATCTGGGAGTAAGTTACAGACTGGAATCATGAACCGTTGAAAATATCATTTTTCTTGTCATGTGCTGAAGAGCAGGTTACAGAGCCTGATTCATGGATAGTGTAGTGTGAGTTTTTAACCAGCTTTATCCCAAATATCAAATTCAATTTCTCATTGGAACTGTATAATGTTTTCTTAGTTTTGACACTAATGGACAGGGAGTCTTTGGACCCTCACTGTTTGCAGCTTTTCACCATTTATAATGAAATGTGTTCCATTCTTATTAAACTCAGCAGCCACACATTTGCCTACAATGAAATCATTTTAAATATTTCACCCATTCACTTAAAGCGTTCATATCTCTTTGGAATTTGAAGTGCAGGTTACAGATTGGATTGGAACTTTCTGCTTTCTGAAACATTAACCAAGTTTCACAGAGTAAAACATTAAACCTGACATTCTGAAACAGGAGAGGGCCCCACAACTTCAATTCTGTGATTCTCTGGCATCTCATGATCTGTATCTTACAATATCTCTGCCCCATTCATGTCTCTGAAGACTTGTAAAGTGATTCAGACATTGGGGAACCATTTCATTGTCGCGGGACATTTCCTCTGAAGCATTTCATTGTCTCGGGACATTTAAAGTAAATGGCTCCTTCAAAGGACATCATTAAAATTCACTCTTTAATCATCCAAAACCTGTTGTCCATTCAGAATCCCTGGCCCTACACCCTATTGTTTCAAACGTAACTTACATTTCACAATGTAGGAATGTGTGAATGCAAACACTTACTTCACACGTTTCCACAATACTAATGCTCACACAATTCAGGATGAAATTTTCAAGACAACATTCATCAACTGACAGATTTCCAGCTCCAAATGGAAGCTTCAAGATACAGAAAGTGACACAGAAATGAAACCTCTGATTTATCTGAATCTGCATCCGTTATTGGACAGAGCAGGGTTAGATAGGAATTAAAGTTGTTATTAAATTGTCCCCATCAAACACTCCCAGAACAGGTACAGCATGGGGGTCGATACAGGATAACCCTTCCTCAACACTTGAGTTATGAGATTAAAAAGCCTCATTCACCTTTGAATTCGAGTTGAAATTAAAAAGTGTTCAAATTAAAAGTTCATCAGCTGGAGAAAAGGGTAAAGCTCCAAATATTTTTCAACATGCCTGGGTATAAAAAACATTATCCTGTGACATATCCTTTTCCCCATCTTTAAAATGGAGACAGATCCCTTCTCCATCTTTACCACTGTTATCCACTCTCTTCATTTCCATTATTATCTTGAAGCGTTTGAACAAATCACCCCTCAACCTCAATCCAGTGTTTCAGAGAGAAGCTTTGAGTACAATGTTCATCAAACACTCCCAACCCATTACAGTATGGGGTTCGATACAGAGTCAAATTCAAAAAATTGTTTCATGGGTGACAGGGGGAGAGACAGGGAGAAGGTTTTGGGAAAGGGATGAAGGGGGGATGTGGTGAAAATCTTTTTAAATCAGCGAGTGGTGATGACCTGGAACCCGTGGACAATGCGGTGTTTTGGGGATGAGTGTTTGATCAGTGTCTCAGTGTCTCCATAGCTGTGTCTCTGTCACGTTGAAAGTACCAACGTCACATTCCTGAGGAGTCAACTCTGTCAGAAATGTCCCAGTGCGGTGGGGACATATTGTATCCACTGTGAACAAACCTAAGAGGCTGACTGGTGTTTGTGTAATTTATCCAGATTCTGAGAGAGAGGAAGAGAGAGAGAGAGACAGACCAAGCGAGTGAGATGAGAGAGAGACAGATCGAGAAGGAGACGAGAGACAGAGATTGAAGGAAGGATATTTATCATAGCACATGGGAAGAGTAAGATTCCATTTCTCCCAGCACCCTGTTTCCGACATTCAATGAGATCCTGGCTGATCTCTGATCTAACTCCATATCTCTTTACCCCTGTGTCTAACAAAAATCTATCAGCCTCAGATTGAAACATTAACAAGAGACTTTGTGTAAATTGCCTCTTGCAGAAGTTTGTTTCAAACTAAAACTTTGGCTACACTGTTCATCACACACTCCCAACCCAAATACAATATGGGGTTCGATACAGAGTCAAATTTCATTTGCTATGAGCAAGAAATTTTTAATTGTAGATTTTTATTTTTAATTTTAGGCTATCAGGACTGAAATTGTACGGCATCCCAGTGTGGGATATAAACTCTTGTTTATTTCAATCTTTAGCTCAGGAATTCACATTAAAACATGCAGAGAATTGATACCTTCCTCATACAGTTGTCTGTTTATTTCAGTGTTTGTATATTCTCTCTTTCTCTTGTGTTTTCACTTGTCTGAAGAAATTGAATTGTTGACATTGGATAACCATCCCTTTCCCATGAAAATGTAAACTCCTGTGAAACTGCAACAGACACAATCTAATGCAGTGAACAAAATACTGCACCTTTATTCATCAATCCCATTTCCTATCTCTGTAGGAACTCCCTTCCACTGACAGATTCTGAGCTCCAAACTCAATCTCAAAAACCACCACAGAAAAGTGACTGCTTATTCTAAACAGTGAAACTGAACTATTTGAAGTTCTGACTCAGTCACTGAATCACAGAAATTTTGACTCTGTGGGATGAAAATTATCAGAATAACTTTGCAACATACAGGTAACCTGTAGTGACAGAAGGATACTGGTCTGTTCAAAAGGGATTCGATAAGATGCCACACGAAGCTTGTTACTCAGGACAAGAGCTCATACATTGCCCTAATCTCCCCCCTCAGTTCCTCTCAGGATCTGACAATTTGATCAATTCACCCCTGATGCTACTAAATTTCAGGGAATACAACCCGAGTTTGTGCAATCTCACTTTGTAATTTAACCCATGGAATCCAGGTCTCATTCTGCAAAGCTGCAATGCACTCAAACTGTCTAAACTGTCCGTGGAGTGTCGGATTAACCCGCGTCACTCCCATACACCCAGGTCAGGCTCTAGACTCACCTGTCTCACTCACTGAGACGCTCCTGTATCACTTTCCTTATTGTAGTCGGATGCCGCGTTGGGAGCAGGACAGGTAGACGGGATTAGGATGACTGCTCATGTGGAGGGTAAACACCAGGAATCTATCAGAGAATCAGCACAGACCAGGGAGAATGAAACAAGTGAATTGATGTTCAAATTGTGAGCCCTTATTTCTGGATTGTTTTTGTTTTTGGTGAGAATTTTACAAACAAACACTCACAGAGATGATGCAGCAGGGGCAAGATACAAAGTAAAGCTCCCTCTATAAGTGCCCACCGAACACTCCCAGAGGTGATGCAGCAGGGGTTAGATACAGAGTAAAGCTCCCTCTATACTGTGCACATCAAACACTCCCAGGAAAGGTACAGCACGGGGTTAAATACAGAATAAGGCTCCCTCTATACTGTGCCCATCAAACACTCCCAGGACAGGTACAGCACGGGGTTAGATACAGAGTAAAGCTCCCTCTCTACTGTCCCCATCAAACACTCCCAGGACATGTACAGCATGGGGTTAGATACAGAGTAAAGCTCCCTCTACACTGTACCCATCAAACACTCCCAGGACAGGTACAGCACGGGGTTAGATACAGAGTAAAGTTCCCTCTATACTGTGCACATCAAACACTCCCAGGACAGGTACAGCACGGGGTTAGATACAGAGTAAAGCTCCCTCTATACTGTCCCCATCAAACACTCTCAGGACAGGTACAGCACGGGGTTAGGTACAGAGTAAAGCTCCCTCTATACTGTCCCCATCAAGCACTCCCAGGGCAGGTAAAGCACGGGGTTAGGTACAGAGTAAAGCTCCCTCTACACTGTCCCCATCAAACACTCCCAGGACAGGTAAAGCATGGGATTAAAAACAGAGTAAATCTCCTTCTATACTGTGCCAATCTAGCACTCCCAGGGCAGGTAGAGCACAGGGTTAGATACAGAGTAAAGCTCCCTCTATACTGTGCCAATAAAACACTCCCAGGGCAGGTACAGCAAGGGGTTAGATATAGAGTAAAGCTCCCTCTATACTGTGCCCATAAAACACTACCAGGGCAGGTACAGCAAGGGGTTAGATATAGAGTAAATCTCCCTCTATATTGTCCCCATCAAACACTCCCAGGGCAGGTACAGCACGCGGTTAGATACAGAGTAAAGCTCCCTCTATACTGTCCCCATCAAACACTCCCAGGGCAGGTACAGCACATGGTTAGATAGAGAGTAAAGCACCCTCTATACTGTGCCCATCAAACACTCCCAGTGCAGGTACAGCATGGGGTTAGATACAGAGTAAAGCTCTCTCTATACTTTCCCCATCAAACACTCCCAGGACAGGTACAACATGGGGTCAGATACAGAGTAAAGCTCCCTCTATACTGTCCCCAACAAACACTCTCAAGACAGGTACAACATGGGGTTACATACAGAGTAAAGCTCCCTCCATACTGTCCCCATCAAACACTCCCAGGACAGGTACAGCATGGGGTTAGATACAGAGTAAAGCTCCCTCTACACTGTCCCCATCAAACACTCCCAGGACAGGTACAGCACGGGGTTAGATACAGAGTAAAGCTCCCTCTACACTGTCCCCATCAAACACTCCCAGGACAGGTACAGCACGGGGTTAGATACAGAGTAAAGCTCCCTCTACACTGTCCCCATCAAACACTCCCAGGACAGGTACAGCACGGGGTTAGATACAGAGTAAATCTCCCTCTACACTGTCCCCATCAAACACTCACAGGACAGGTACAGCACGGGGTTACAAACAGAGCAAATCTCCCTCTATACAGTGCACATCAATCACTCCCAGGGCAGGTAGAGCATGGGGTTAGATACAGACTAAAGCTCCCTCTATACTGTGCCCATAAAACACTCCCAGGGCAGGGACAGCAAGGGGTTAGATATAGAGTAAAGCTCCCTCTATATTGTCCCGATCAAATACTCCCAGGGCAGGTACAGCACGCGGTTAGATACAGAGTAAAGCTCCGTCTACAATGTCCCCATCAAACACTCCCAGGACAGGTACAGCACGGGGTTAGATACAGAGTAAATCTCCCTCTATAATGTGCCCATCAAACACTCCCAGTGCAGGTAAAGCACAGGGTTAAATGGAGAGTAAAGCTCTCTCTATACTGAGCCCATCAAATAGTCCCAGGACAGGTGCAGCATGGGGTTAGATACAGAGTAAAGCTCCCTCCATACTGTCCCCATCAAACACTCCCAGGACAGGTACAGCATGGGGTTAGATACAGAGTAAAGCTCCCTCTACACTGTCCCCATCAAACACTCCCAGGACAGGTACAGCACGGGGTTAGATACAGAGTAAAGCTCCCTCTACACTATCCCCATCAAACACTCCCAGGACAGGTACAGCACGGGGTTAGATACAGAGTAAAGCTCCCTCTACACTGTCCCCATCAAACACTCACAGGACAGGTACAGCACGGGGTTACAAACAGAGCAAATCTCCCTCTATACAGTGCACATCAATCACTCCCAGGGCAGGTAGAGCATGGGGTTAGATACAGACTAAAGCTCCCTCTATACTGTGCCCATAAAACACTCCCAGGGCAGGGACAGCAAGGGGTTAGATATAGAGTAAAGCTCCCTCTATATTGTCCCGATCAAATACTCCCAGGGCAGGTACAGCACGCGGTTAGATACAGAGTAAAGCTCCGTCTACACTGTCCCCATCAAACACTCCCAGGACAGGTACAGCATGGGGTTACAAACAGAGCAAATCTCCCTCTATACTGTGCCCATCAAACTCTCCCAGGGCAGGTACAGCAGGCGGTTTGATGCAGAGTAAAGCTCCCTCTATACTGTCCCCATCAAACACTCTCAGGAAAGGTACAGCACGGGGTTAAATACAGAGTAAAGCTCCCTCTATACTGTCCCCATCAAACACTCCCAGGACAGGTACAGCACGGGGTTAGATACAGAGTAAAGCTCCCTCTACACTGTCCCCATCAAACACTCCCAGGACAGGTACAGCGCGGGGTTAGATACAGAGTAAAGCTCCCTCTATACTGACCCCTCAAACACTCCCAGGGCAGGGACAGCAAGGGGTTAGATATAGAGTAAAGCTCCCTCTATATTGTCCCGATCAAATACTCCCAGGGCAGGTACAGCACGCGGTTAGATACAGAGTAAAGCTCCGTCTACACTGTCCCCATCAAACACTCCCAGGACAGGTACAGCATGGGGTTACAAACAGAGCAAATCTCCCTCTATACTGTGCCCATCAAACTCTCCCAGGGCAGGTACAGCAGGCGGTTTGATGCAGAGTAAAGCTCCCTCTATACTGTCCCCATCAAACACTCTCAGGAAAGGTACAGCACGGGGTTAAATACAGAGTAAAGCTCCCTCTATACTGTCCCCATCAAACACTCCCAGGACAGGTACAGCACGGGGTTAGATACAGAGTAAAGCTCCCTCTACACTGTCCCCATCAAACACTCCCAGGACAGGTACAGCGCGGGGTTAGATACAGAGTAAAGCTCCCTCTATACTGACCCCTCAAACACTCCCAGGACAGGTACAGCACGGGGTTAGATAGAGAGTAAAGCACCCTCTACACTGACCCCTCAAACACTCCCAGGACAGGTACAGCACGGGGCTTAATATGGAATAAAGCTCCCTCTACACTGTCCCCATCAAACACTCCCAGGACAGGTACAGCACAGGGTTAGATACATAGTAAATCTCCCTCTATACTGTCCCCATCAAACACTCCCAGCACAGGTACAGCACAGGGTTAGATACAGAGTAAAGCTCCCTCTATACTGACCCCTCAAACACTCCCAGGACAGATACAGCACGGGGCTTAATATGGAATAAAGCTCACTCTATACTGACCCATCAAACACTCCCAGAACAAAGAGGCTGAGAAATGGGTTGAGAAGGGATCTCCATCCTCTCTCACCATCTCTCTCTCATCCAAAATTGGAGAGAGAATGGGAAAGAGAGAGCATGGGGGTTGGTTGGAGGGATGGTGCAGAGAGAGTTTGGGGTTTGGGAGAGAATGCGTTGGGTTGGCAGAGAGGGTGTGTGCCGAGATGATGAGGGGAGAGAGAGTGTGTGTGAGGGACAGAGATTGTGTGGGTGAGTGAGAGAGTTTGTGTGTGTGCTCGGTAGAGAGTGTGTGAGAGAAATAGTGAGTGAGAGCGAGTGTGTGAGAGCGAGCGTGTGAGAGGTGGTGTGTGAGAGGGATTGTGTGTGAGAGGGATTGTGTGTGAGAGGGATTGTGTGTGAGAGGGATTGTGTGTGAGAGGGATTGTGTGAGTGTGATTGTGTGTCAGAGGGATTGTGTGTGAGAGGGATTGTGTGTGAGAGGGATGGAGTGTGAGAGGGATTGTGTTTGAGAGGGATTGTCTGTGAGAGGGATTGTGTGTGAGATTGTTTGTGAGAGGGATTGTGTGTGAGAGGGATTGTGTGTGAGAGGGATTGTGTGTGAGAGGGATTGTGTGTGAGAGGGATTGTGTGTGAGAGGGATTGTGTGTGAGTGGGATTGTGTGTGAGAGGGATTTTGTGTGAGAGGGATTGTGTGTGAGTGGGATTGTGTGTGAGAGGGATTGTGCGTGAGAGGGATTGTGTTTGAGTGGGATTGTCTGTGAGAGGGATTGTGTGTGAGAGGGATTGTGTGTGAGTGCGATTGTCTGTGAGAGGGATTGTGTGTGAGAGGGATTGTGTGTGACAGATTGTGTGTGAGAGGGATTGTGTGTGAGAGGGATTGTGTGTGAGTGGGAATGTGTGTGAGAGGGATTTTGTTTGAGAGTGATTGTGCGTAAGAGGGATTGTGTGTGAGTGGGATTGTGTGTGAGAGGGATTGTGTGTGAGAGGGATTGTGTGTGAGAGGGATTGTGTGTGAGAGGGATTGTCTGTGAGAGGGATTGTGTGTGAGAGGGATTGTGTGTGAGAGGGATTGTGTGTGAGAGGGGTTGTGTGTGAGAGGGATTGCGTGTGAGAGGGATTGTGTGTGAGTGGGATTGAGTGTGAGAGGGATTGTGTGTGAGAGGGATTGTGTGTGAGAGGGATTGTCTGTAAGAGGGATTGTGTCTGAGAGGGATTGTGTGTGAGTGGGATTGTGTGTGAGAGGGATTTTGTTTGAGAGGGATTGCGTGTGTCAGGGATTGTGTGTGAGAGGGATTGTGTGTGAGTGGGATTGAGTGTGAGAGGGATTGTGTGTGAGAGGGATTGTGTGTGAGTGGGATTGAGTGTGAGAGGGATTGTGTGTGAGAGCCATTGCGTGTGAGAGGGTTTTTGTGTGTGAGAGGGATTGTGTGTGAGAGGGATTGTGTGTGAGAGCGATTGCGTGTGAGAGGTTTTTTGTGTGTGAGAGTGATTGTGTGTGAGAGCAATTGCGTGTGAGAGGGTTTTTGTGTGTGAGAAGGATTGTGTGTGAGAGGGATTGTGTGTGAGAATGATGTGAGTGAGAGGGATTGTGTGTGAGCGGGATTGTGTGTGAGAGGGATTGCATGTGAGAGCAAGTGTGAGAGGGATTGTGTGTGAGCGGGATTGTGTGTGAGAGGGATTGTGTGTGAGAGGGATTGTGTGTGAGAGGGATTGTGTGTGAGAGGGACTGTGAGTGAGAGGGATTGTGTGTGAGAGGGATGGAGTGTGAGAGGGATTGTGTATGAGAGGGATTGTGTGTGAGAGGGATGGAGTGTGAGAGGGATTGTGTGTGAGAGGGATTGTGTGTGAGAGGGATTGTGTGTGAGAGGGATTGTGTGTGAGAGGGATTGTGTGTGAGAGGCATTGTGTGTGAGGGGGATTGTGTATGAGAGGGATTGTGTGTGAGAGGCATTGTGTGTGAGAGGGATTATGTATGAGAGGGATTGTGTGTGAGAGGCATTGTGTGTGAGAGGGATTATGTATGAGAGGGATTGTGTGTTAGAGGGATTGTGTGTGAGAGGGATTGTGTGTGAGAGGGATTGTGTGTGAGAGGGATTGTGTGTGAGAGGGATTGTGTGTGAGAGGGATTGTGTGTGAGAGGGATTGTGTGTGGGAGGGATTGTGTGTGAGAGGGATTGTATGTGAGAGGGATTGTTGTGAGAGGGGTTGCGTGTGAGAGGATTGCATGTGAGATCAAGCGTGAGAGGGATTGTGTGTGAGAGGGAGTTTGTGTGAGAGGGATTGTCTGTAAGAGGGATTGTGTGTGAGAGGGATTTTGTGTGAGAGGGATTGTGTGTGAGAGGGATTGTTTGTGAGAGGGATTGTGTGTGAGAGGGTTTGTGTGTGAGAGTGATTGTGTGTGAGAGGGATTGTGTGTGAGAGGGATCTTGTGTGAGAGGGATTGCGTGTGAGAGGGAGTTTGTGTGAGAGGGATTGTGTGTGAGAGGGAGTTTGTGTGAGAGGGATTGTCTGTAAGAGGGATTGTGTGTGAGAGGAATTGTCTGTAAGAGGGATTGTGTGTGAGAGGAATTGTTGTGAGAGATATTGTTGTGAGAGGGATTGCGTATGAGTGGTATTATATGTGAGAACATGTGTGAGAGGGATTGTGTGCGAGAGTGATTGTGTGTGAGAGGGATTTTATGTTAAAGATTATGTCTGAGAGGGAACAGGTGTGAGAGAAATTGTGTGTAAGATTGTGTCAGAGACTTTGTGTGAGAGGTTGCAGGATTAAATTTGAGAGATAGAGAGTGGGTTTGTGTATCAGAACATATGTGTTTGTGAGAGTGTGTGCACCTGTTTGTGAGAGAGGGAGGGAGCGATGCGTGTGTATGTGCGTTTGTGTGAGGGGGAGAGAGAGAATGTGTGTGTGTGTGTGAAAGAGAGAAATATCTGTGAGCGTGAATGTGTGTGGGAGGGTATGTTAGTCTTTTTATGTGTGTGTGACTGCATGTATGAGAAAGTACATATCTGTGCAAGTGTGTTTATATGAGAGAGAATGTATATATGTGTGTGTGTGTGAGAGAGCTTGCAAGTGTGTGAGTTGGTGTGTGTGTGTGTGTGTGTGTGTGTGTGTGTTTGTGTGTGCGTATGAGAAAGAATATATCTGTGTGGGTGTATGTGTGAGAGAAAATGTATGTGGTATGTGCTTTGTGTGTGATAGAATATGTGTGTGTGAATGTGTGTGTGAGGTTGTGTGTGTTTGTGTGTATGAGAAAGAATATATCTGTGAGTGTGTGAGTGAATGGGTGAGATAGAGAATCAGTGTCTGTAAGAGAGAGGATATGTGTGCGGTTGAGAATGTATCTGTGTGATTGTGACTATGTCTGTGTGAGCATGTGTATGAGAAAGAATATGTCTTTGTGAGTGTGTGTGAGAGAGAGAGTGTGTATGAGAAATAATACATCTGTATGGCGTCAGCGTGAGAGAGAATGTGTGTGTGTGGATCCTTTCTTAAAGTTTAAAATGAGGGGGATTCCTTCTCCATCTTTAAAATGGAGGGTGATCCGTTCTCCATCTATAAAATGGAGGGAGATCCCTTCTCCATCTTTAAAATGGAGGGATATCTCTGTCATAGAGTCACAGAGGTCGAGAGCACAGAAAAAGGCCTTTCAGCCCATCAACTCTGTGCTGATCGAACAAGAACCTAACAATTCTAATCCTATTTTCCAGCACTAGGTCCACAGCCTTATATGCCAAGGTATCGCAAGGGCACATCCAAATATTCTGAAATGTTATGAGGGTTTCTGCCTCTTACCCCCTTTCAGGCAGTGACTTCCAGATTCCCACCACCCTCTGGGTGAAAAAATCCTTCCCCATTTCCCCTCTAAACCTCCTGCCCCCTGCCTTCAGTCTATGCTCCCTGGTCATTGTTCCCTGCACCAAGGGGAAACGTTCCTTCCTGTCTACCCTATCAATGCCCCTCATAATTTTATTCACCTCAATCATGTCCTTCCTCAATCTCCTCTGCTCCCGGGAAAATCATCCAAGTCTATCCAATCTCTGCTCATATGTCAAATTCTCCAGCCCAGGCAACATCCTGGGAAATCTCCTCTGCTCTCTCTCTAGAGCTATCACATCCTTCCTATAATGTGGATTCCAGAACTGCACACAATACTCTAGCTGTGGCCTAACCAGCGTTTTATACAGTTCCAGCATGACCTCCCTGCTCTTCTATTCTATGTCTCGGCTAATAAAGGAAAGTATCTCATATGCCTTCTTAACCACCTTATTTACCTGTCCCGCTACCTTAAGGGACCGGTGGACATACACACCAAGGTCCCTCTAATGCCCATTAGATCCCAGGGTCCCACCATTCATCATGTATTCCTGTGCCTTGCTTGTCCAGCCCAAGTGCATCACCTCACACTTATCCGGATTAAAGTCCATTTGCCACTGACCAGCCCGTCTATATCCTCCTGTAATCTAAGGCTCTCCACCTCACTATTTACCACCCCACCAATTATCGTATCATCCACAAACTTGCTGATCAATCCTCCTACATTGAAGTCTAAATCGTTTATACATACCACACACAGAGGGAACCCACACCAATCCCTGTGGAACCCACTGGACACAGGAATCCAGACACAAAAACACCCCTTGACCATCACCCTCTGCTTCCTGCCTCTCAGCCAATTCTGGATCCAATGTGTAAAATTGCCTTGGATCCCATGGGCTCTTACCTTCACTTTCAGTCTCCCTTGTGGGACCTTATCAAAAGCCTTGCTGATGTCCCACTAGGCTACGTCTTCTCCATCTTTAAAATGGAGGGAGATCCATTCCCTTCTTTAAAATGGAGGGAGATCCATTCCCATCTTTAAATTGGAGGGAGATCCATTCCCATCTTTAAATTGGAGGGAGATCCATTGCCCAACTTGTGAGGTGGAAGTGCTGGAACCTACAATGGAGGAAAGAGTGAAGCTTATTCGAGAATGAAAAGTTAACCTGCGTGTGTATCACTGAACGGTTACAACACAGAAGGAGGCCATTCAGCCCATCAATCTACTTTCCACACTCTGCAAGGAATGTTCCACTGGTCTCACTCGTCCGCCCTTTCCCCGAAACCCTTAATATATTTTCCCTTCCGCTTCACACCCAAATTTTCCTCAAAAGGGAGACTGGGGGTGGTGGGGAGAGGGGGAGAGGGGGAAACTGATGGGGTAAGAGAGAGAGAGAGAGAGAGTGGGGAAGGTAGAGAGACAGAGATGGTGAGAGAGAAACAGATTGAGATAGAGATAGAGAGACAAAACGCACCAAGAGAAATAGAGACAGGGCGAGAGAGAGAGAGACGGGCAGAGAGTGGCAGGGCAATGGAGTGAGAGAGACAGAGACAAGTGAGGCAAGAGAGAGAGAGACAGGCAAGAGAGAGACTGAGTGTGTCAGAGAGACAGTGGCAGAGCGAGGCAGAGAGAGAGTGACAGACAGACGTGGCGATGGGTAGAGAGACGGGATGATAGAGAGAGTGTAAGAGAGTGGCAGAGAGATAGAGACAGAGACAGAGAGAGGGTGAGAGGCAGAGGGATGCGTAGAGAGAGAGAGAGAGATGGACATAGCCACAGTGAGATACGGTGTGAGAGAAAGAGAGAGAGGGTGTGAGAGAGATAGAGAGAGGCGAATGAGTGAAAGAGAAATGTATGGGTTGTGAGAGAGAGACAGACAGAGAGGGGAGTGAGTGTCGGAAATAGAGATGGGGTGAGAGATAGAATCAGAGAGACAAGTCGAGGAAAGGCAAAAGCGGTAGGGAGAGAGAGAGCAGACGAAATGGAGCGAGAACCATCCTCAATATTTAAAATGGAGGCAAATATCTTCTCCATCTTAAAAACGGATGGAGATCCCTCTAACATCATTAAAATGGAGGGAGATTCCCTCTATGTCATTGAAATGGAGGAAGATCTGTTCTTAAAACTTTAAAATTGACGGAGATCACTTCTCCATCTTAAAATGGAGGCAGATAGCTTCCCCATCTTTAAATGGAGGGAGATCTGTTCCACATCTTTAAAATGGAGGGAGATCCCTTCTCCATCTTTCCAATGGAGGGAGATCCCTTCTCCATCTTTAAAATGGACGGAGATCACTTCTCCATCTTTAAAGTGGAGGGAAGCCCCTGCTCCATCTTAAAAGTGGAGGGAGGTCCCTTCTCCGTTTTTAAAGTGGAGGGAGATCCCTTCTCCATATTAAAAATGGAGGGAGATCCCTTTTGCATATTTAAAATGGAGTGAGATCCCTTCTCCATATTTAAAATGGAGGGAGATCCCTTCCCCATCTATAAAATGTAGGGAGATCCCTTCTCTATCTTTAAATTGGAATGAGATCGCTTCCTCATCTTTAATTCGGAGGGGGATACCTGTGCCTCTGTCACGTTGAAAGTACTAATGTCCCATTTGTGAGGAGTCAACTCTGTCATAAATGTCCCAGTGCTGTGGGGACATAAAATGGTCACTGTGAACAAACCTGAAATGGCTGCCTGGTGTTTGGGGATTTTTCTTACAGAATCTGGGAGAGAGAGAGAGAGAGAGAGAGAGAAGACGCAGAATGAGGGAATGTTAAAGAGAGAGACACAGAGTGAGAGGGGATGAAGAGGCAGACGATGAAAGATTGAGATCGATCATAGCTTTGGGACAGTTATGACTGAGATGATTTATGGCAAACTTGTGTCATTCTAACCTCAAACTGTTAATAAATCCCGAGATACTGACACAGACACGGGCTTTGCAGCAGCAGAATGAATGTGAAACATTCCATCCCGGGGGATTTTACTTCCAGATTCAGTTTTAGAAAATTCAGGATTCAAATTCACAACAGCAAAGTGTGGGACTGAAAGCTCGGATCCTTCAATATTCCAGGGAATACACAGGGAATTTATATCTCCATACCTGTGTCTCTGTCACGTTTAAAATACTAATGTTACATGAGAGAGTGGTCAACTCTGTCATAAATGTCCCAGGGCTGTGGGGACATAAAATGGTCACTGTGAACAAACCTGAAATGGCTGCCTGGTGTTTGTAGACTAGATTCTCAGAGGAAGAGAGGCAGGGAGAGAAGACACAGATCGAGTGAATGAGAAATAGAGTCTCTCAGACTAAGTGGGTGACTGAGAGCCAGAGAGTGAATAAAGGATATTGGTCACAGCACATGGAAAGTGAAAGAGGCCATTTCACCCTCCAAACCTGTTTCCCCTAGAGTAATAGATACCCAGGAGTGAGTTACAAACTGGATCTAATCAAGGGGTCCAGGGGGTTTGTATATAGAAAAATAGATACCCAGGAGTGAGTGACAGACTGGAATCTAATCGAGAGGTTCAGGAGGTTTATATATAGAATAATAGATACCTGGGAGTGAGTTACAGACTGGAATCTAATCGAGGGGTTCAGGGGGTTTATTTATAGAATAATAGATACCCGGGAGTGAGTTACAGACTGGAATCTAATCTAGGAGTTCAGCGGGTTTACATATAGAATAATAGATACCCGGGAGTGAGTTACAGAGTGGAATCAAATTGAAGGGTTAAGCGGGTTTATATAAAGAAAAAGAGATACCCAGGAGTGAGTTACAGACTGGAATCTAATCGGAGGGTTTGGTGTGTTTATATATAGAATAATAGATACCCGGGAGTGAGTTACAGACTGGAATCTAATCGGAGGGTTTGGTGTGTTTATATATAGAATAATAGATACCCGGGAGTGAGTTACAGATTGGAATCTAATCGGAGGGTTTGGTGTGTTTATATATAGATAATAGATACCCGGGAGTGAATTACAGACTGGAATCTAATCGATGTGTTTGTGGGGTTTATATATAGAATAATAGATTCCCGGGACTTAGTTACAGAATGGAATCTCATCGAGATGTTTGTGGGGTTTAAATATAGAATAAGAGATAGCTGGGAATGGGTTACCGACTGGAATCTAAATGAGGGTTTTGTGTGGTTTATATATAATATAATAGATACCTGGGAGTGAGTTACAGACTTAAATCTAAACGAGGTGTTCAGGTGGTTTATATATAGAATAACAGATACCTGCGGGTGAGTTACAGACTGGAATCTAATCGAGGGGTTCAGGGGGTTTATATATAGAATAATAGATACCCGGGAGTGAGTTACAGACTGGAATCTAATCGAGGTGTTCCGGGGGTTTATATATAGAATAATAGATACCTGGGAGTGAGTTGCAGACTGGAATCTAACCGAGGGGTTCAGGTTCTTTATATATAGAATAATATATACCTGGGAGTGAGTTGCAGACTCAAATCTCATCAAGAGGTTTGTGGGGTTTATATATAGAATAATAGATACCTAGGAATGAGTTACAGACTGGAATCATTGACCGTTGAAAATATCATTTTTCTTGTGATGTGCTGAAGTGCAGGTTACAGAAGATGATTCAGGGAATGTGCAGTGTGAGTTTTTAACCAGCTTTCCCCCAAATATCAAATTGAATTTCTCATTGGAACTTTTTGATGTTTTCTTAGACAAGACACAAGTGGATCGGGACTCTTTGGACTGATTGCAGCTTTTCACCATTTATAATGAAATATGGTCCATCCTTATTAAACTGAGCAGCCACACATTTGCCTACAATGAAATCCATCTTGAACTATTTCACCCATTCACTTGAGGCGTTCATATCTCTTTTGAATTTGAAGTGCAGGTTACAGATTGGATTGCAACTTTTGCTTTCTGAAACAGTAACCAAGTTTCACAGAGTAAAACATTAAAACTGACATACTGAAACAGGAGAGGGCTCCACAACTTCAATTCTGTGATTCTCTGGCATCTCATGATCTGTATCTTACAATATCTCTGCCCCCTTCATGTCTCTGAAGACTTGGAAAGTGATTCAGACATTGGGGAACCATTTCATTGTCTCGGGACATTTCCTCTGAAGCATTTCATTGTCTTGGGACATTTAAAGTAAATGATTCCTTCAAAGGACATCATTAAAATTCACTCTTTAATCATCCAAAACCTGTTGTCCATTCAGACTCTCTGGCCCTACACCCTATTGTTTCAAAGGTAACTTACATTTCACAATGTAGGAATGTGTGAATGCAAACACTTACTTCACACATTTCCACAATAATAAGGCCTCACACAATTCAGGATGAAATTTTCAAGGCAACATTCATCAACTGACAGATTCCCAACTCCAAATGAAAGCTTCAAGACACAGAAATGAAACCTCTGATTTATCTGAATCTGCACCCGTTATTGGAAAACGCAGGGTTAGTTAGGAAGTAAAGTTGTTATTAAAGTGTCCCCATCAAACACTTCCAGAACAGGTACAGCACGGGGGTCGATACAATATAATCCTCCCTCAACACTTGGGTTATGAGATTAAAAAGCCTCATTCACCTTTGAATTCGAGTTGAAATTAAAAAGTGTTCAAATTAAAAGTTCATCAGCTGGAGAAAAGGGTAAAGTTCCAAATACTTTTCAACATGCCTGGATATAAAAAACATTATCCTGTGACATATCCTTTTCCCCATCTTTAAAATGGAGAGAGATCCCTTCTCCATCTTTACCACTGTTATCCACTCTCTTCATTTCCATTATTATCTTGAAGCGTTTGAACAAATCACCCCTCAACCTCAATCCAGTGTTTAAGAGAGAAGCTTTGACTACAATGTTCATCAAACACTCCCAACCCAATTACAGTATGGGGTTCGATACAGAGTCAAATTCAAAAAAATGTTTCATGGGTGACAGGGGGAGAGACAGAGTGAAGGTTTTGGGAAAGGGATGAAGGGGGGATGTGGTGAAAATCTTTTTAAATCAGCGAGTGGTGATGACCTGGAACCCGTGGACAATGCGGTGTTTCGGGGATGAGTGTTTGATCAGTGTCTCAGTGTCTCCATAGCTGTGTCTCTGTCACGTTGAAAGTACCAACGTCACATTCCTGAGGAGTCAACTCTGTCAGAAATGTCCCAGTGCGGTGGGGACATATTGTATCCACTGTGAACAAATCTAAAAGGCTGACTGGTGTTTGTGTAATTTATATAGATTCTGAGAGAGAGGAAGAGAGAGAGAGAGAGACAAACCGAGTGAGAAGAGAGAGACACAGATCGAGAGGGAGACCGAGAGACAGATTGAGGGAAGGATATTTCTCATAGCACATGGGAAGAGGAAGATTCCATTTCTCCCCACACTCAATCCCAGAGATGATGAAGCAGGGGCAAGATACAGAGTAAAGCTCCCTCTGTACTGTGCACATCAAACACCCCCAGCGCAGGTAGAGCACGGGGTTAGATACAGAGTAAAGCTCCCTCTTTTCTGTCCCCATCAAACACTCTCAGGACAGGTACAGCACGCGGTTAGATACAGAGTAAAGCTACCTCTTTACCGTCCCCATTAAACACTCCCAGGACAGGTACAGCATGGGGTTAGATACAGAGTTAACCTCCCTCTATACTGTCCCCATTAAACACTCCCAGGGCAGGTACAGCATGGGGTTAGATACAGAGTTAACCTCCCCCTATACTGTCCTCATCAAATATTCCCAGGACAGGTACAGCACGGGGTTAGATACAGAGTAAAGCTCCCTCTACACCGTCCCCATCAAACACGCCCAGGACAAGTACAGCACGGGGCTAGATACAGAGTAAAGCTCCCTCTACACTGCCCCCATCAAACACTCCCAGGACAGGTGCAGCACAGGGTTCGATATAGAATAAAGCTCCCTCTATACTGTCCCCATCAAACACTCCCTGAGCAAAATAGAGGCTGAGAAATGGGTTGAGAAGGGATTTCCATCCTCTCTGACTATCTCTCTCTCATCCAAAATTGGAGAGAGCACGGGAAAGAGAGAGCATGGGGGTTGGTGGGAGGAATGGTGCACAGAGAGAGTTTGGGGTTTGGGAGAGAATGATTTGGGGGGTAAGCAGAGAGGGTGTGGACCAGGTTGATGAGGGGAGAGAGAGTGTGTGTGAGGGACAATGTTTGTATGTGTGAGAGATATGGTGTGTGTGCTTGTGAGAGTGTGTGTGGGAGAGATAGAGAGTGAGAGCGAGTGTGTGCGAGATTGTGTGTGACAGATTGTGTATGAGAGGGATTGTGTGTGAGAGGGATTGTGTGTGTGAGGGATTGTGTGTGAGAGGGATTGTGTGTGACAGATTGTGTATGAGAGAGATTGTGTGTGAGAGGGATTGTGTGTGACAGGTTGTGTATGAGAGTGATTGTTTGTGAGAGGGATTGTGTGTGAGAGGGATTGTGTGTGAGAGGGATTGTGTGTGAGAGGGATTGTGTGTGATAGGGATTGTGTGTGAGAGGGATTGTGTGTGAGATGGATTGCGTATGAGAGGGATTGTGTGTGAGAGGGATTGTGTGTGTGAGGAATTGTGTGTGAGAGGAATTGCATGTGTGAGAGATTGTGTATGAGAGGGATTGCGTGTGTGAGTGATTGCATGTAATAGGGATTGCGTGTGAGAGTCATTTTGTGTGGGAGCAATTGTTGTGAGAGGGGTTGCGTGAGAAAGGGATTGCATGTGAGATCAAGCGTGAGAGGGATTGTGTGTGAGAGCGATTGCATGTGAGAGGGATTGTGTGTGAGAGGGATTCTGTGTGAGAGGGATTGTGTGTGAGAGGGGTTGCGTGTGAGAGGGAGTGCATGTGATTTTAAGCGTGAGAGGGATTGTGTGTGAGATGGATTGCATGTGAGAGGGATTGTGTGTGAGAGGGACTGTAGGTTAAAGATTGTGTGTGATTGGGATTGCGTGTGAGAGGGATTGTGTGTGAGAGGGATTGTGTGTGAGAGGGATTGCGTGTGAGAGGGATTGTGTGTGAGAGGGATTATGTGTGAGAGGGACTGAATGTTAAAGATTGTGTGTGAGAGGGAACGGGTGTGAGAGGAATTGTCTGTAAGATTGTGTGGGAGACTGTGTATGAGAGATTGCAGGAGTAAATTTGAGAGATGGAGAGTGTGTTTGTGTATCAGAACATATGTGTTTGTGAGAGTGTGTGCACCTGTTTGTGAGAGAGGGAGGGACAGATGCGTGTGTATGTGCGTTTGTGTAAGGGGGTGAGAGAGAATGTGTGTGTGTGTGAAAGAGAGAAATATCTGTAAGTGTGAATGTGTGTGGGAGGGTATGTTTGTGTTTTTATGTGTGTGTGCCTGCATGTATGAGAAAGTATATATCTGTGCAAGCGTGTGCCGGTGTATGTGTGTATATGAGAGAGAATGTATATATGTGTGTGTGTGTGAGAGAGTGTGTATGTGTGTGAGTTGGTGTGTATGTGTGTGTGTGTGTGTGTTTGTGTGTGCGTATGAGAAAGAATATATCTGTTTGCGTGTATGTGTGAGAGAAAATGTATGTGGTATGTACATTGTGTGTGAGTAAGAATATATGTTTGTGTGAATGTGTGTGTGAGGTTGTGTGTGTTTGTGTGGACGAGAAAGAATGTATCTGTGAGTGTATGTGTGAATGGGTGAGATAGAGAATCAGTGACTGTAAGAGAGAGGATGTGTGTGTGTTTGAGAATGCATCTGTGTGATTGTGACTATGTCTGTGTGAGCATGTGTATGAGAAAGAATATGTCTTTGTGACTGCGTGTATGTGAGAGTGTGTGTATGAGAAATAATATATCTGGCGTCATCGTGAGAGAGAATGTGTGTGTGTGTGTGTGTGTGTTTGGGTGTGTGAAATAGAGAATATATATGTGTGAGTGTGTCTGTGTGTGAGAGGTTATGTGTGTATGTCTGCGTGTATGAGAAAGAATATATCTGTGCAATTGTGTGTTTGAGAGTGTTTGTGTCCAAACTGAAATGTAGGGAGATCCCTTCCACATCTTTAAAATGGAGGGAGATCCCTTCCACATCTTTAAAATGTATGGAGATCCCTTCTATCTATTTAAAATGGAGGGCAACCCCTTCTAAGACTTAAACTGGAGGGAGGTCACTTTTCCCTCCTTAAAATGTTGGGAGATCCGTTTTCAGTCTTTAAAATGTTGGGAGATCCTTTCTCCATCTTTTAAATGGAGGGAGATCTTATCTCAATCTTTAAAATGGAGGGAGATCTTATCTCAATCTTTAAAATGGAGGGAGATCTTATCTCAATCTTTAAAATGGAGGGAGATCCATTCTATGTCATTGAAATGGAGGAAGATCACTTTGCCAACTTTAAAAAGGAGGGAGAAACTTTCTCGATCTTTAAAAAGGAGGTAGATCCCATCTCCATCTTTAAAATCGAGGGATATCTCTGTCATAGAGTCACAGAGGTCGACAGCACAGAAAGAGGCCTTTCCGCCCATCAACTCTGTGCTGATCGAACAAGAACCTGACAATTCTAATCCTAATTTCCAGCACTAGGCCCACAGCCTTATATGCCAAGGTATCGCAAGTGCACATCCAAATATTCTGAAATGTTATGAGGGTTTCTGCCTCTAACCCCCTTTCAGGCAGTGAGTTGCAGATTCCTACCACCCTCTGGGTGAAAACATCCTTCCCCACTTCCCCTCTAAACCTCCTGCCCACTGCCTTCAATCTATGCTCCCTGGTTATTGTTCCCTCCACCAAGGGGAAACGTTCCTTCCTGTCTACCCTATCAATGCACTTCATAATTTTATTCACCTCAGTCATGTCCTTCCTCAATCTCCTCTGCTCCCGGGAAAATAATCCAAATCTATCTATTCTCTCCTCATATGTCAAATTCTCCAGCCCAGGCAACATCCTGGTAAATCTCCTCTGCTCTCTCTCTAGAGCAATCACATCCTTCCTATAATGTGGATTCCAGAACTGCACACAATACTCTAGCTGTGGCCTAACCAGCGTTTTATAGAGTTCCAGCATGACCTCCCTGCTCTTCTATTCTATGTCTCGGCTAATAAAGGAAAATATCTCACATGCCTTCTTAACCACCTTATTTACCTGTCCCGCTACCTTAAGGGACCGGTGGACATACACACCAAGGTCCCTCTAATGCCCATTTGATCCCAGGTCCCACCATTCATCATGTATTCCTGTGCCTTGTTTGTCCAGCCCAAGTGCATCACCTCACACTTATCCGGATTAAATTCCATTTGCCACTGACCAGCCCGTCTATATCCTCCTGTAATCTAAGGCTCTCCTCCTCACTATTTACCACCCCACCAATTACCGTATCATCCACAAACATGCTGATCAACCCTCCTACATTGAAGTCTAAATCATTTATACACACCACACACAGCAAGGGACCCAACCCCGATCCCTGTGGAACCCACTGGACACAGGAATCCAGTCACAAAAACACCCCTTGACCATCACCCTCTGCTTCCTGCCTCTCAGCCAATTCTGGATCCAATGTGTAAAATTGTCTTGGATCCCATGGGCTCTTACCTTCACTTTCAGTCTCCCTTGTGGGACCTTAAAAAAAGCCTTGCTGATGTCCCACTAGGCTACGTCTTCTCCATCTTTAAAATGGAGGGAGATCCATTCCCATCTATAAAATGGAGAGTGATCCATTCCCATCTTTAAAATGGAGGGAGATCCATTCCCATCTATAAAATGGAGAGTGATCCATTCCATTCTATAAAATGGAGAGTGATCCATTCCCATATTTAAAATGGAGGGAGATGCATTCCCATTTTTAAAATACACGGAGATCCCTTCCCCATGGTTGGTGTGAGAGGGAGAGAGGGTGGGGGTGAGAGGGAGAGAGGGTGGGGGTGAGAGGGAGAGAGGGTTTGGGTGAGAGGGAGAGAGGGTTGGGGTGAGAAGGAGAGAGGGTTGGGATGTGAGGTTGAGATGGTTGGGTGAGAGGGAGAGAGGTTTGGGTTGATAGAGAGAGAGGGTTGGAGTATTAGGGCGAGAGGGTTGGGATGTTAGGGAGAGAGGGTTGGGGTGTTAGGGAGAGAATGTTGGGGAGAGAGGGAGAAAGGGTTGGGGTGAGAGGGTGAAAGGGTTGGGGTGAGAGGGTGAGAGGGTGGGGCTGTGAGGGAGAGAGGGTTGGGATGTTAGGGAGAGAGGGTTGGGCTGTGAGGGAGAGAGGGTTGGGGTGTTAGGGAGAGAGGGTTGGGGTGAGAGGGTTGGGGTGAGATGGAGAGAGGGTTGGGGTGTTAGGGAGAGAGGGTTGGGGTGTTAGGTAGAGTAGGTTGGGGTGAGAGGGAGAGAGGGTTGGGGTGTTAGGGAGCACCCTTTTTTAGCACCTTTCCAGCCCACAACCGCTACCATCTTGAAGGACAAAGGAAGCAGGTAATGTGAACACCACCACCTGGATGCCTACATCCCACGAATGAACTGTAAAAGGAGATATTTCTCATGATCAATCCATCTCTCACACACCCTGTCATCCTGCCCAATCCCTCCCTTGCTTGTGACATTCATCCATCATTTCTTCTGTTTGCGGCAGCTCCAGAAGGATCAATGTCTAATCGGCTTGAAGCGGGAAGACATTCAGTGTACAGGTGTGGAGCATCCGGAACCGTGAAAGAGATGGAGAGGGTCACCGAGCAGCTGTGATCCCATCTCCGTGTGTTTTACAAACTCGCTCGATGACGGCTCTGCTTTAACTTCCGCATCTTTAACACAATGAACCTGTCAGCAAAGTGATCATCTACAGCTAGACATGTGTGATTCTGTTACCCCTATTGATTCAGCTCCACACTGCAAGGGTGGGGGGCAGTTGTTCAGCTTTTTCTTTGTTAAATAGAGAATGATATCCCTCTTTTAAATTGGTGACCGCTGGTCAGGCTGAAGCCAGACTGACACTTCCAGCTCCGGCCTGTTCCAGGAATGAAGTGATCTCCTGTTTAATGAAGGTGTTCGATTTAAGATCTCCCAATGTGTACAGGTGCTATAACCTCATGGAGTTGTCAACACTGAGAATGGGCACAGGGACAACAGAAAGACCCTTGCTGAAGGTCAGCCTCTGGGAGGATATCATGTTTTTACTCAATGTTTCTATAGAATGGGGGAATAATTGGGTGCTGAGATTCGCAGAATGAAAAATAGATTCAGAATTCACGATTGTATTAGATATTAGAGTAATTGTTTGTCACAATAGCTGTGTTAGACCTGCTGTATAAACATATATTGATGCTGGTGTGATATGAAGAAAATGTGAGGGTAGCAGCTGAATTAACTGAATTAACTGATAACAGGTGGATTGATTGACATATTCCTGACAGAGAATTAAATTCCTGAGGAAGTGAGAAGCGAGAATGTTTTTTTTTACATTTTCACTGACGATCATCAATAGAAATGTTGTGAAATGATCCATTGACACTGCAGGGTAAACCTGTCAAACTGCACATGTCAGCAATCAAGGCTTCCATTGATGGACAATCAGACAAGGAAATCTCTCCGTTAGAAAGGCATCAATAAAGGGGCAGAATGCAAGGAGCATTCCAGTTGCAAGGATTTCAGTGGGTGAATACTGAGCTTACAACTGGAACACGCTGGAGTCTCTGATAATCCGCTCTGATGGTAAATCTGATTCTTTTTATACTTTGTGTGTAATTGTTATTATTTGAATTTTGTGCCCAATAAATTCCTCAACGCGTTTCGCTGGTTTGACGTTAAAGTGTCCCAATGCCGCCCGCTGTTGGCTCTCTGATAATCTCTGAAGGTAAATCTGATTCTTTTAATACTTGGTGTAAATTGTTACTATTTCAATTTTGTGCTGAATAAACTCTTCAACGCTTAACCTGAACGGTTCGAAACGCTCCAGTTTCCAGGAATGGCTGTATCATCAAAACATTTTTACGTCCCTTTCATTTAAGGGCCGCTCACTGAGTGGTGAGGGTCAGCATCAGACAGGCTGGGAGTGTGAGTGTTTCGTTGGTTCCAAAATCCCACCTCGCAAGATCGCATCCTCTTCTCAAACCCGTTTTGCTGGTATGAGATTAAAGTGAGCCAATGCCACCCTCTGCTGGCTGTTCACCGCCACTACAGGCACTGCTCTTTGCCAGTCTCAGAGAAGTTCAGTTACTGCGTCTCTGCCTTTGGGAACAGATTGATCAAGAGTGCATAATGAACAATACTGTCAGGGATTGGAGTTTGCGGCAAGGTGCTGAGTGCCCTCGGCTACTGCATTCAAACTTATAACACCTGATCTTCTACATGAACTCCTTCCTCATTCCTATTGGAGATATTGGCTGGAGAATGGTATTTGGGGATTATTTCAGATTGCTATGTGCACATTCGGTACTGTTATCAAACTCTAATCCCAATCAGAATGGAAGGAGAAAAACTTTGCTGTACATTGTAATTCCTCTGCAATACATTTGCAATATTTAACCCAACGTGTTGGATCTTGCCATTTTTTTAACATTTCCAAGATAATTTTCTCAATTTCTCTTAGCTCCTTTATCGATAGAAAATATATTGAAAACACGAAAAGTGTGTGGGACATGATTTATTGTTACATTTAATTATATAAGTACCCCATCCATCCACATTCCTCGTATATCTCACTCTTCCCCTGTGAACCTGCAGTATCAGAAAACTCGCCCAGACTCCCAGGCATGGTTACCCCCCTCCTGTTCTTATTTTCCTGCAGGAAAAGGGTGACATTTAACCCGACCCCTCCCCCTTTTACATCTAGTCTCCAATGTATGAGGTCCCAAGAGGGAGAGAGCTGACACCAGGAATGGGATTAGGCAGTGGCCGATCCAGGAACCATGAAGTCGGGTATTATCTTGGCTCTGCCCCCAAAGAGATAGGGCCCTCCCCAAACTGTTACCAGAGATCGAGTCTCCGCTCGCCCGTCTGCCAACAGAGTGAGAGGAAATGCCCAGTTTTGCTGACCACAGCAACAGGTCCTGCCTCTCACTGGCACCATAGCGAAGGCCCCAGCCTCACTGTCCCTAGAGCAGCAGAGCCCTGCCCGCTCTCTAATCATAGTCACAGTATCCACCATCCGCTCTGTCACCTGAGCGATAGGCGACAACCCACTTTGTCACAAGACGGACAGTCCCTGCCCCTCCACATTTTACAATGGGGACAGGACTGGCCCCCACTTTGTCACAACAGAGGCAGCTCATCTGCCCGCTGGAAGAGAGAAATCAATGTGGTAAAATATTGGAAAATCTCAGTGATTCAATTCTTCAAATCCGCGAAAACATCGGAGAATAAGAGTAAAGGGATACTTCAGCACATTCTTCAACTGCTCCCTGAACTTAGTCTGGGTCACGGCGTAAATCCCAGTGTTTGTGCAGCACCTCAGCAGCTGCAGCATGAAGCCCAATTCCTGCACATAGTCACCCATCCATACAGAATAAGACACCATATAATAAACCCGTCTCCATATAGAATACACCATTAACACCGCCCACAAGAGAATGAAATTGGCCGAGATAACAAACAGTAAAATGATGGATTTCCTCCGACTCTCCATCTCTGGGTCTCTGGGCCTCTCCCCACTGCTGTGAGCCTGGAGTCTCCTGCGGGCTCTGCTGCTCATTAAAATGTGTCTGACGGTGAGAACATTGAGCAGCAGAATCAGGACAAATGAGACACAAGGAGTAAGAATGTGATGGAGAATTTCGATGACTACCCAGACCGGAGATATCTCAACTTGAAATATTATGCCGGAAAACCATGGGTTGTTCCTCAGCAAATACCAATCTGATAACATAAAATACCAGAAAATATTCTTTAAGAAGCTCAGCACAGTCACTGATCCGAGAACCACAGTCGCCGTTTTCTCAGTGCAATACTTACTTCTTAACTTCTGGCAACAAATGGCCACAAACCGATCAATGGTGAAAGAGACGGTGAACCAGACAGAACAGTCAGTGGCTGCATACAGCAGGACAGCATGGATATTACACACATGCATGGCCCACAGGAAATTAAAATATTCCCAATAAACAATTGGAATGTGTCTCAATATCAGGTCGAAAATAATGACCAGTAGATCCGCTGCTGCCATGGACACCAGGTAGCGAGTGACACAATCGGAGAGACCACAATTTCTCCGAATTAAGACCGCAGCCGTCAATAGGTTTGCTGTATGGAACAGTGAAAACAGTGGAATTATACAACATGCTCAAATTTAATGAAATATATATGTTTGGCTGAAGGTGCTGAACTTTTCCATTATGTTGCTGCATCAAGTGATGCATTTAAACTGCTGTAGATACACTAATAAACGGAAATGTCTGTTATACGGAGGAAGTTAGAAGAGAATGTATTTGGAATGAATTGTGGAAATCGTTGATTATCATAATCTTTTGTCTCATCATTCCTGAAGTGGTTGAAACATTTAGCAATCACAAGACACTTCAAATTTTGTTGGAGGAGAGTAATGCAGTCAAACATGATTTATAGAAATAATAACCATATAGAGTAAGACTTACCAGGGACGCCAATAATAGCAAGGATTGGATCGTAACGCGCCTGAATAAGCTGGAACGCCCACTGGACTCGGCGTTCCAATGATCTACCCTCCATAGTAACATCAGAAGTAATGGTGTTCGCTGATAATTGCACACTGCTCAGCACTATTCATGGCTCCTCAGATACTGAAGCAGTCCATGCTCACCGTCTCAAATGCACAAGTCAGGAGTGTGGTGGAAAACTCCCCAGTTTCCTGGATGAGTTCAGTTCCAAAAACACTCAAAGCGCTTGCCATTTGCATCCACAAATAGTCACTCTCTCCCACACTGACGCTCAGTGGCAGCAGTGTGTACCAACTATAAGATGCACTGCAGGAATTCACCGAGATTCTATAGGCTGCATTTTCAAGACTCCACGACCGCTACCATCTAGAAGGACAGCAGCAGCAGACACATCAGTAGACCTTCATGTTTGCGTTCCATCCAACTGCAGCTCCCCAGACCTCCATGTCACAGACCACCCTCACCTGTGAATATATTCCCGTTCCTTCAATGTCGTTGGGTCACAATCATGGAAACCCATTGCTACCAGCACTGTGGGTGTATCTACACCGCATAGAATGCACTAGTTCAAGAAGGCAGCTCACCCCCACCTTCACCAGTGCAATTTGGGGCGGGCAAAAAAATTATGGCCGAGTTAACGAAGCCAAGATGTCATTAATGATTTAACAAATAAAGTTATATACCAAGGTGACTGATAAAATTAAACATGATAGCTGAATAAAGATAACTTCCGTGAATCCTTAGGAACAAACAAGAAACAATTAGTGATAAAAATGCTATTGGAAGTAGTGCTGTTTTTTAGAGTTAATAAATTAATACAGAGACTCAACTGCAGAGTAAATGACAATAATAGTGATCTAGTTAAACATGATTTATTGAATTAATAATTGCACAGCGGGACATACCAGGCACTCCAACAATAGCCAGGATGGGATAGTAAATGTGTTGTATAATGTAAAGCACGAACCGAATCCGATGATCTAAGGTTAACCACCAATCATCTGTGGAAAGCTGGACAATCCAAAAGGATAAATCCCTCGCAATTGTTGTAAAATTCCAGTTTATTGTCCTCAGATTCGGATCTATTTTTGTTACAACGCCATCTATTTGTCTCAGATTCAGATACATTGTTGGAGCTTTGCAACCTATTGTTCTCGGATTGTGATCTCTCCTCTCCGTCTCGCTGGAGGTGCTGATCACAGTTAGTGACGGAGGTGATGTTCCCGCTGACACTGTGGGATAACATGTTGAAATGAGCCTCTTATAAATAGAAGCGGGAACCTTCTAATGCAACAATTACTATCCTTGGAGGCTGACATTAATTACAGGCACTGAGCACACTGGTTCTCTTAACCCCTTTCAAACCAAAACATTTTATAGCACACTAAAGTTTATTTTTTCCCCAGCCAGAATGGGATGTATGAGGGTCACTGCGGGAAGGAATGATGGAACTAGCAGAGGCACTGACCATAATACATCATCCTGCTTGGTCATGGGAGTAGCACCAGAGGATTGGAGGGTTTGTCTGTTCTATACCGTTTATCAAAGGAGAGAGGGATATACAATGGACCTATGAAACTGTTCAGGCATGTTAGATTCTACTTGTGAAAAGATGCCGTTATCAATACAGACTGCAACACAGATAAGTTAATGAGAAATCATGTCTAATGAATCTGATCGGATCATTTGTTGAAGCAAATGGAAGTTTTGATGAAGATAACGCTGCTGAATTGTCTATACTGAATTTTCAAAGCTCTGTGGTCTAATTTCCTTTCATAACTTTAAAAAAAAAACGTATGCACTAGATTGATCGGTATGGTTTTTATCATATATACAAAATATCCATATTCCAATATGGGCTACAGCCCCTTGCTGATCATCCTTCCATATCTCCTCGGTGACATCCTTGACCCTGTCACCAGGGGGGCAACACACCGCCCTAGAGCCACATCTCGGCCAGGGAAAGGCCTGCGTTCCCATAAATAATGAATTCCTGAACACTAAACCTCTTCCTTACCTCTTGCTTCCCATCCCCCGTACAGCCGAGCCCCTCCTGATGCCACAAACCTGGCTCTGACTGCAGTCCTCTGAGGAACCAGCACCCTCACCAGCTTGCTAGACTGTGTTCAAGAAAATGCTTTACATCAGTATGGGCATCAGCTCTTTTACCTGGAAGTTCAATCAGATCAAAACTCATGAAACATGGATTATCCTTCCTATTATAACTTTCACATTTCCGGAGGACCACTAGAGCAGCTTTGTTTTTTAGGCTGGTAGATTCATCAATTTGAATGGAAATTTTACCTTCGATGACATTGGTAGCTGGAAAATTCTCTTCCTCATGTGAGTGGCCATGAATTCACAAACTGTGTGCCTCACTGTAGTGGGAATGCACCCCAGTTCCTGTCCGAAATCCACACTCACTTTGACGTTCCAGCAAAGTCAGAGGGGTCAGAGTAAGTCCTGTTGCTTGAACCAAGTAGGATGCTGGGGGAAACCTGCACAAGCCACTTTTTGATGAGAGGCATTCAAGTTGACACAATATTTTTCCCAAGAGTGGTTGCCTCTGTATTGTCAGCGGCTTGTTGAACAGTTTTGTGTGTTTCAACAATTTGACTTCTACATTCTTGTCTCAAAATTTTAATCGTGGAATCTGGCTGGTTCCATTATGTGTCGTTTGGGGAAAACAATCATTCATTCGAAAGTCCCGATTGCTTAGTTATGAAATATGATCTGCTACTAATAGTATCAGTTACACTATTTTGTTCCAAGGCCATTGTGTTACTATTAGGCAGTTACAAAGATATGTTTAGTTTATCCACCAATTACCTGTACAGCAGACACTTGGATTTGCAGATTATGAAAATTTCCCTGTTCTGATACGGACGTTTATGGGACCATTGCACAGGCTAACCGCAAGGCTGTTCTCATTTCAGCCTGAATGTCAGCTGCCTAAAGAGGTGTATAAATGTCGTGAGGATAACCTGCTTATAGCATCAGAAGCAACCAGGCCCGAACAATCTTGGGAATTGACCGTCCTAAGAAGAGACAGATGGACATGAAACGTTGACCATGTCTTTCCTTCCACAGGGGCTGACAGGCCCGCTAAATCTTTCCAGCAGCTTTTGCTTGTGTGAGAAATGTCCGATTGTCCCACCCAGTGGACATCTTTGAGAACCGGGATTCACACCTGCGAGAGAGCCTCTGAGATGTGTGGAACAAGCCATGCATGTCGCGATCTACGTGAAACGGTGAAATCGACTAGATTATCTCACCTTTAATTACAGAATATTCTGATGAGGTTATAGTGCGGCCTTCAAAAACCTGAAAGAATTTTACAGTCAGGACTTCAGTTGCAAGAGTGTAAGTTATCAGGCGGTAATGATGTGAGACGTTGCTGAGTGGAACAGGAGATTCTTGTTGAAACTGGGCTTTTACGCGGAACTCTCTAGATCTAGCAAAGAGAGTGCATGTGACTTTGCTTTTCTCTTCGACCTCAATTTTTATCTCCTCAAGGGAAGTGTTCACATACCATAAGGGATGTACAAGTTCAGGAAAGGCACGGAAGAAGGGGAAGGGTGATGGATGAGTCGCTTTTGATCTATGTTTTTACTTTTCCAATTTTTTGAAGGTAATGGAAATTGGCGGGCCTTCAAATGTCCTTTGTTCTCTGAGTTTGCCGGTTAAGAGCTCACCTAAACGCATTGCGCTCATGTCAGTTTGTTCTCTGTCCATCAGGACTTACTCAGTCTTCAACAGCCCCGGGCTCAGGCGAGCAGGAGCTGTGATCCTGCCTGGAACTTGTTGCCGTCAGTTGGCCCTGGATCCTCAATTGTGGGAGGGATGTGAAGTCAGTCGGCCTGATCGAATATCACAAAGTCTGGTTTGATTTGTACCCAAGCATGTTGTTTTATTAAAGTGCCCTGGATACACACAGGGATGTGTTACATTGAGTAAACGCTGCGACGTCTAGAGGATGGAAGGGTTAATGGCCTGTACCCACAGGTGATTTCGAGAAACTGAACTGGCCAGAAAATTTGCTCCTGGTATATACTTGCGGAGGTGCCCTCTGTCTGAATTGCTGAATCGGTGTTCTTTCGGTCGATCGCCATGAGGAAATGAAAACCCATTTGCGACTCAAAGGGGTGATCACGGTATCCACTGCACGCAGTTCGAGCAAGGACTTGTCTCCTCGTCGGGGAATGAAACCCCGGTCTCCCGCGTGACAGGGGGGATATTCACCACTACACTAATGGGGAGAGGCTGGCTACTCTATTCCACAGGAGATAGTGAGATCCCAATTTACCCTGGGATTTCCAGCTTGAAGCAGCAGTTACCCAGTTTCCCTGCACAATTCAGACATTTACCTTGTATCGGATTAAACCTGATGCATCATCCTTCTTGAAAACCGTTCAACCGCGTCAGTTTTGCCCGTTATCCAGAGGTAAAGATGTTTCTTCGTCAGCTTTTTGCCTCATTTTGTCACTCGCAATGTCTCGCAAAGAATTCGCTTCAGACACCAATCTCCTGCAGCCAAGCTCCGCGCTCCATTTCCTTAATCCACACAATACCAGTCAGGGAGACGGTTTCAAAACATCACATGTAACTGGGAAAAATAAGATTTTGTCTTAATTTCCGTTCAGCAACGTTAGCAAAGTTGTCAGAAGCAACATTTCCGAATCACGGGTTGCAACACTCTGGAATGTAAATCCTTCTTGTTCCCTCTTCAGGGTCCATGTAGGAAAGGCGGGGAGTGCGGGGGAGGAGGGTTGGGGGGGGGGGGGGGGGGCATGCAAGATGAAAATAAAATGCTGGAATTCTCATAGTCAGCTTTCAGCACAGAAGTAAAACAAGGCGCTCGATCGCTAGTTTTCCGTAATCCGTTTATTTCAGTTTGTGCTCTGTCCATCACAGCCTTTCTTAAGACTTTAACAGCATCGGGCTCAGGCGAGCTGGAGCGGTGACCCTGACTGGAACTTGTTACCGTCATTTAGCCCGAGGTCCTCAATTGTGGCCCGGTTGTCCAGTCAGGCGGCCTGGTCGCTTATCACAAAGTCGGGTGTGAATTTTGATTTTTAATCCAATTTGGCCCCTATTCAGAAATGAACGCTTAGAGCAGCAGTTGGATCCATGTAGGAAGAGCGGCGCCATGCAAATGAAAATAAAGTTTTGAATGTTCATGGTCAGCTTTCAGCACAGAAACAAAACAAGGCGCTCGATCGCAGGGCTGGAAATCACGTATTTCTTGAGGCCTGTAGTTGCAGAAGCGAGAACAAGCAGCGGGCGATGTGTTCAGGGAAGCAGAGGCTGCATGAGGAAAGCGTGTTTTGATACAGACGTTTCTGTGACCATTGCATAGGCTAACCACAATGCTGTTCTCATTTCAGACTGAATGATAACTGCCTAAAGAGGTGTGTAAATGCGGTAAGGATAGCCTGCTCACAGCATCAGAAGCAACCAGGCCCGAGCAATGTTGGGAAATGACCTTTCTGAAGAACAATCCGATGGATTTGAAACGTTGACCTTGTCTATGTCACCACAGAAGCTGTGAGACCCGCTGAGATTTTCCAGCAATATTTGTTTTTGTGAAAAATGTCCGATTGTCTCAGCCAGTGGACATCTTTGACACTTGGGCTTCTCATTTGGGACAGAACATCTTGGTTGTGTGGAACGAGCCATTCGTGCTTCATGTAAAGCTGTACTCGAATATTTTATCTCACCTTTCAGCACAGTATATTCTGAAGAGGTTATGGAGCGGCCTTCAAAATCCCGACACAATTTTGGAGTCAGAACTTTAGTTGCAGAAAGCAGAGTTATCAATCCATAATGATTTGAGGCGTTGCTGAGAGAAATAGGGGATTCTTGGTGAAACTTTGTTTTCACGCTAAACTATCTTGACTTAGCTGCATGCGAGTTTGGTTTTCTCTTCGATCAGAATTGTTAAGTCCTCAAGGGAAGTGGTCACATACCTTAAGGAATGTACGAGCTGAGGGAAGAGGTGGAAGAAGGGGAAGTGCGATTGAATGAGCAACGTCTGATATCAGTTTTTACTTTTCCTATTTGTTGCGCTTAATGGAAATTTGCGTTCCTTCAAATGTTTTTTTTTATCCATTTGCCAGTTTGGAGCTCACCATAACGCATTCCGTTCACTTCATTTAGCGTCTGTCTAGCATAGCCTTACTGAAGTCTTGAACAGCATCGGGTGCAGGAGACCAGGAGCTGCGATCCTGCCTGGAACTTGCAGTCAGTTATCCCTAGATCCTGAATTGTGGCCGGGTTGTGAAGTACGTTGGCCTGATCAGTTATTACAAAGTCTGGTATGACTTGTAGCGATGCCATTTCTAAAGCACGTTGTTTTATTAAAGTGCCCTGGATGCACATGGGGATGTGTTATTTTGGGTAAAGCTGCGATGTCAAGAGGATGGAAGGGGGAAAGACCCATTACCCACAAGTGATGTCGATATGCTGACCTGTGCAGAAACTTTGCTCCTGGTATATATTTGCAAACCTGCCCTCTATCCGAATTGCTGAGTCAGTGTCCTGTCGGTCGATCACTATGCGGAAATGAAAACCCATTTGCGAATCAAAAGCGTGATCACGGTCTAAACCGCGAACAGTTCAAAAAAGGACTTGTCCCCCGTTGGTGAATTGAACCCCGATCTCACGCGTGACAGGCATGTATACTCACCACTATACTACCGAGGAGCGGCCGTTTTCTATCTTCCACGGGAGACAGCGAGATTCCAGTTTGCCCTGGGATTTCCAGTTTGAAGCAGCAGTTACCCAGCTTGCCTTCAGAATGCAGAAATGTGTCGTCCATCGGATTAAATCTGATGCATCTTCCTTGTTCAAAATTATTCGTCTGCATCACTTTTGCCGTTATCGAGAAGTGAGGAATCTTCCTCGTTGGCTATTTGCCTCTTTTGTTACTCGCAAAATCTGGTAAAGAATTCAGAAGGATTTCAAGTCGTCCATCTGGTGTAGACCCCATCCCCTTCGCTCTATTTACATAATCTACACAGCACCAGTCAGGGAGCCGGATTCAAAACATCACATGTAGCCTGAAAGTGAAAGTGAAGATTATTTACTCATTTCCACTCAGGAACATAAGCAAACTTGTCAGAAGCAACATTTGCAAATCACGGGCTGGCGCACCCTGGAATGCAAATGCTTCTTGGTCCCTCTTTAGATACAGGCTCAGGGCAGCAGCAGGATCCATGTAGGGAAGCGGCACCGGGCAAAATGCAAAACAAAATACTCTTAAATGCTCATCGTCAGCTTTCACCACTGAAATAAGTCAAAGCATTGGATCGGAGGCTTAAATTCACGAGTATCTCGAAACTTGGATTTGCAGAAGTGAGGACAAACGGAGGCGATGAGTTCTGGAAACAAGAGGTTGTTTTGCCAATGCCTTGACTCCAGTCCGTCTCCCAATGCCTTTATTTTGTTTGCAGGCCCTTTAGGCTGTGCGAGTTTCATCTAATAACCTTTAACTGCCGATGTGTTTGGAGATTTTAAGCACCGCATTCCCTTTCAATAATGTCTTTCTCCACTCCAACATTCTCCTGGAACAGTCCCCCTTTTGGCCCTTAGTTTATACCAAGGGAGCCAAAGATAGTCGTGCTGTCCTCCCTCTTTTAGTACCGCCACTCATTGATTCTGGCCAGGTGTCAAGCTTTGGCACGTGAAAAGTAACGGTCGGACCATCTGCATTAACTGGACCTTTAATTTAAGTCTCTGCCTTGCCAAATTCCTTCTTCATCTGTAAAAGCCCCCGCAATAGCAACTTTTTTGTAACTTCCATTTGCAATGAATCACTTATTTTAGGTACATAATCAATAGCAGCTGAAATATAACTTGAGCATGAGAGATAATCCGAATCCAGGAGAGTATTTGTCCATTTGACTCCTAGTTCCACAGGTCCTCCGACCATGTGAAAGAATCTATTTGCTCGATTTCCTCCTTTAAGTCTCTAACCTGTTGCTGTAGTGGATAGCAATCTCTGAATATCTGCTGAGCCTGTTTCCGAATTACGGTTATGTACTCGGGTAATAGTTTAATTCATGGGACAGCTGGATCAAATACTGTGTCCGCTTATCCGTAAGGCTTTCCATGACCTGAATAGGAGCCGTTCCTCTCTTGTATATTTTCAGCAGTTCCATTTTCCCTACCCTTGCCGACGTCTGTGGGTAGAGACACACTGAATGATTATGGATGGGGCTGATCCGCTTGTTCCCATATTGGATCTTCCGTTGCCACGTGGTAATACATTATCTCCCATTGCCCATGTATGCAACATGGCTCAGTTCTTTTGCAGACCATATAGTTTTCATCGTACAGTTTGTTGCTGCTCTAAATCGGCACTTAGCTTCATCTGCCTCATATTTTATTATAGTAATAATCGTGGAAACTACTGCGGTGGCCTCTATCCTACACTCTTCTAGTGTGGTGCTCACTATATTCTATCTATATCTACTGCATATGGTGGAATGTCATGATGCCTAATATAGCAATCCCTCTGTAATAACGCAATATTTTATTCTCTATTACATGCCCTGGTGGGTGTTAACACAGGTATGACGAGCATTACTAATACAATGCCTATTAGAATATGGCTTTCCTCTATACGTCCAACATTCATTCTACATACGCTTGTTAAAGCTTTGAGCAACCGGTCAAGTCATGGTCCTTGTGTCGTGAAAGATTAAATAATTGTTCACTAGTTACCCATAAAGGAAATACCCCTTCATCAATCGGTGTTATATTCTCTCGGGCTTGTTCCAGTGCCCGGGATCCATGTGCGTTGCAAAGATCATTTCTGCTTGCTTCATCTGAATTATTTTTCCCGATGTTAATCAGTTTGCTGATCCTCCCCTCATGAACTTCGAGCACTGTAGCCAGGTTTTGCATTAACTGTGTCATGTCCTGGTCTCTATTTAATTGGGTGTTATGAACCCCCTGTCCCCGCTCGAAGATTTCCTTAACCTTGGAACTCAAGGTCCGCTCCTTCTGGCCAATGGATGTCAAGTTCTGAATCAACCATTGCCCACGAGCAGATCTGTGGAGACATTAACATCGGCTCTCGTTCTCCGGGATACAGCGTGGCCAATTCTGAATTATATTTAACTCCATGTAATGCATCCATTTACTTCCCCTTCCCATATCTACAACTGCCCATGTATCACCTGTCATAATTACCTCGTAAGCTCTAGGCCGATTCGCTCCGGGCTCACCTTGACCATCACATTATTACCCAAATGGTCCGTTGTTGCTCACTAGATTTGCCTGTTTGAATATCCTTAATCACCTGTCGGTCTCTAACATCCTTCCTTAAGACATGCAATTGCTGACTTATTTTCCTCACAGAATCACGCATCATTCCTTTTAGTGTCCTACAGCTCCCAATCCTACTATGATTCCCTCGGGTAAATGCATTGCTCTCCTAATCATTATTTCAAATGGGGTGAACATGGTGGTCCTGCTTGGTTAGCCCTCAGGCCCATCATTATATTACGTATCTGTCTATCTCTTGAATAGCTTTTGTGATTAATGTTTTTTTAAACTTCAGTTCATCCTTTCCAACATCCCTGAGCACTGTGGTTGGTAGGGGATTTATTTCTATTTAAATTTTTACATTTATTTAATGATTCTCAGCGTGAAATGATTTCCCTAACCTGAATCCATCTGGATAGGCACCCTCCACTGCTTCCAGTCTACTGTCTCCTGCTGCTGTCCCACGTTGGACCTCAATTCCTTAAACTACCCACAAATCTCTACAATGCACCTTCTCATCCTATGTTTAAAGGCTCAGTATTTTCAGTTCCAGTGACGGTTCTAAGTGGGAGCTGCTTAGTTCTGTCTGTCATCATAGTGTTAACCGTGTGGTCTTACTTTTTGTAGCTCACAGGCACATTACTACAATCAGTAATAGATCTATTTAGCCTTTTTACAGGTTTCCCTTTAATTATATCCACATTGTGGTAAATTGTAGTAAAGTATTATTGCTCCTTCCATTTCAATTCCTGAACTATAAATGCCTCATAGGGTTACCTCTAAATTCTTTTTCCCCCCACCAGAATCATCATAAGATTCTTTTGAGGACAGTTTCTCTATTGTCTCAAGTTCTGTCGAAGGGTCATGAGGACTCGAAACGTCAACTCTTTTCTTCTCCGCCGATGCTGCCAGACCTACTGAGTTTTTCCAGGTAATTCTGTTTTTGTTTTAGATTTCCAGCATCCGCAGTTTTCTTTGTTTTCATCTCTATTGTCTTGATTATTTATACTGTTTCCTTGCAATTTAGGCTTTATTAACTATTCCGTATCAATGAAGATCTCTGCCTCCTGATCTTTGCTTATCTCCCTGTGCAGGTCCAATGTCTCAGTTGATGGCCAGATTATCAAATTGAGTTCTCTTAAAGCAGATTGTCTTTTGTGTCCTCTTTCCCTAACTCTTTATCCTACTTGGCTCATACCATTTTACACATACAAGAGACTACAATCTTATCTTGTTCAGATGTGTGAAGGGAATTTAAAATCCAGTAAAGTATTATGATAGCAGTTTAAAAACAGAAACCAGGCATTGACATGTTTTGCTTTCTTATCTTCTTCTTAAATAACATTTTTTGTCCCAAATGAAACCCACTAAATTGTGCCTAGCCTGTTTCTTTTAGAATTATCACAGATTCATTACTTCGACCAAAAATTGGATTTCTGCCAAACTTTGTCAAGGTCTTGAGCTTGTGTTCATATTTTGGGGATTGGCTTAAAAATACGAAAGCCTGCACGATTTCCATCATTAACAACTGTTGTCAAACCTTTTAAAATTAAAATACTCTTTTGAGAGAGTATCAGGAACCAAACCTCAAATTTCAAACTTTATAAGAAAAGTAATTTAAACTATCAAAATTAAAACAACCTGTTTTCCATGTGCAGTGAATTGAATCCTGATTGGAATTCCCATCTGTTTATCGACACGTTCTTTATCTATGGATAGCATCCTCGGTATTCAAAGTAACCTGTTAAATTACACTGCACTTTACATCTCAATATTGTCCAAAATTCAAATTGCAGTGTTGTTGAAATGCAGATTTCCTTTAATATTTAATTCACCCCTTGAAAAGAAACCCCTTTTTGTTCATCGGAAGTACTTAGGCTTTGTGTTTCTGGCTTTTGGTTTCCCTAGAATCGTTTTGAATTTCAGGTAAACTTTCTATTTTCCTTCATAATTTTAGCATATCAACTCGTATGTGTCAATCGCAATCAGCCTGGAAGCTGGTGATACTAGTCAGCAAGGAGGTGGTCCAATTGTTGGTTTATCTAACCCTGTTTAGCTTTATGTGACCTTCAAATTACGATATTTCTTTACCACAAATCTCATTTCAAACCTCAGGCAGAAAACTTTCTAATGGTTCAGTATACTATTCCATTAATTTAGCATGGGGCTTTCAATGCTAAAGTGCTGAACTGCACGCACAGATAACAATTTCTGGAAGAAATCACATTCAAGCTCACATACAAATGCTTCGTGTCCATAAACAAACTAATGTTCAGGGGTAAGTGTTTATTTTCCTCTATCCTTAAATTGACTTGAAACTCTTATATTCTAAACGAAACTTCAATTAGCAATGGGGGAAATAAAGGGATCTTGGAGGCTCCAACTTTAGGGACCACCAAACTGACAACAGCTCACATTTCCCCTACTCCTGCTTGTCAGTGGTTATTAACTCCCTAGGGGTACATCATTTTACCCCTTTTTCTCTCTGACTCTCTTCACACAAGCATCTCTTGTAACTTAGATGAATTATACAGGGAAAGAATAACCATCGCCCCTTTCTTTGCCTTATCCTTATAATTCTATGCACCACTGCTTATGTTCTCCGAGGGTTCCCTGTGGATTCCAGCCCACTTTCTGCATTTCTGTGATTAATCTTGAATGTTGTTCCGCTATGTACCTCGTAATGGAGTCCGCGGTTCCCCTGTCGAGTTCCATAGAACTATTCTGTTCAGCTGACGGCCTTCTGTTCATATATCCCCATCTGTCTTGGTACGTTAGGTTCCCGCGGCCCTAATAATTTAGTTATTTCAGGTATTAGTGGTCTAATTGTTTAACTGGCATCTGGCCTGCGCGGCTTCGACTAAGTTTGTTTCTCAAAATCTAACCCGCATGCACGGCTCTGCCTACTATCATCCCCTTCTATCTCCTGTCCTGAGTCGTCCTTCTGATTATTTTGAAACTTGACCGGACCGTTCTCGGGTAAGCTTACTGCACTAACTACTGGTGGTAAATGAAACAGACTCGCCCACTTTGCAGAGCCGCCCCGAAAGTCGGATCTGAGTATCCTGCCGACTATGCCAAACTGTGTTTACTTTGACAAAAGGACCACAAGGGACTCAGGTAAAGGTCACCATCGTTTATTCGAGCAATTGCAAGGCGTGAACCATCTCAAAGTAGCTTGAGTTCGCTCTCTGATAAGTTACACGTGTTCAACATATTTTTACATTATTAATCACATTCACGAACAGTTTCCAGATTCCGATCTCATCTACATATAGGTTCACCTTAAGTATACATCTCTGGTAAATGGTACATACATCGGATGTCCCTATTTTTTCACCCAGGCAGAAACCTTGACTCCTATCTAACATAAGTATTACCGATCTACAGTGCTCGATTTCTATCAAGCCAGTTTTCAACATGTGTTTTCTGACCATCAGTACCCCTCAGGTCAGGTGACGTCGTATCTGCTAGAGCTCCATATAGTATCTAATGTTTGAGTCCGCAACTACAATCAGCTATTATTATGATGTTACGGTTTATTTTAAATAAAAAAATATTCTATGCCACTCAAGTGCAGAAGGTCTTATCTGTTCCTTCTCACTGTTTCGATTTCTCCGTTGTATTTTACTCATCTCCATGTCTCTGTGCTTTTCCTTTCTCAATTCTTCCAGTGGATATTCTGAATGGTGACTGAGGTGACTATGAAGGAGAAGGGGACTTCTCCAGCTCTCTGTCACCAACATTCCATGGATAGTGTTCAGAGCTCTCAGGCTTTGCCAGGTTATGTTTTGCTACACTATTGTCTTCTGGTTCTTGAACTTAAGCTCCACCTTCTGGTTCACAACAAGGTTGAGCTTCATCCATTTTCATTAAGAATTACAGGCATCTCCAGCACTGTAGGCGTTTGTAGTCTGCAAATTTCAGGCACTGAAATTATTAAGGAACATTTAATCAAATAGGCCCTTTACTTCCACCAACCCAAGGAACTAACAAGGTCCAAGATGCTAATACAGGACTTGAAACTATTGCAGATTCTACGATTAATGTCGAGGCTGAAACCTAGAGAGCCGATGACACAAGTGTGTTACTGAAATAATACAGACATGGAAACTGATCAGGACCATGCAATTAATACAGGTCCAGAAACTTATAGAGCCACTGAATCACTTACAAGCCCTGAATCTAATACAGCTACTTAAACTAGCACAGGCACTTAAACATAAACACAGTTAAACTAATATATTCCATGTTAAGAATAGAGATAGATTAAGTATATTAAATTTGAATTTGTGGAAGTTACGATGCGTTTTAGCATTACAGTTTAATTTTGATATGTATTTCTCTATCTGTGTGTTTTAAGAGAGGACAAACGGAACGTTTGGTTACATTTTTAAATGTTGCTTGCATTTCAAGCCAAGAGTATATTCTGCTCTTACGTAAAGGTAAAGACAGAAGATTAGACAAAAAATGGTATTGCGGAGCAAGAAGGAGCCAGCTAGGCAGGTTCCTCCCACAGAGATACACACAGTAATAAGGAAACTGGAGTTTTAAGTTCACTTGGAGCCAGTACCCCAGAGAGACTGGGCACCGGGACAGGGAGCTGCGGATTCCCCAGGAGGACAAAAACGTATCAAGCAAAAGTAAAACCCTGAAAGCCGGAACAGTGAATGTCTAAAAGTCCAAAGGAGAAGTTATAGCTAAAGGAACTTGTAGAACCACAGAAAAGGTCCTGTTAATCGGAGGTATTAGTGAGGGGCAGAGTGAAAGGCTCCAAGATTTAGATTAAAAGTGAGAGAAGTTTGTAAAAAGCAACAAGGTTCAAAGAGACAAATGAAGGTCTGTAAATATTTGCTATGAGCATGTGAATCAGTGGTGTACTGTTAAAGTTAAGTGTGTGAGAGAGAGTGCTTGGAAGACAGCTTGAATGCATGTGGTGAAAAAGGGAAGAGAAACATCAGACGTGTGGTTCTAAACCGTGGACCTGACCCCTTGTGGAAGGTGTCTGCGAGAAAATGTCAATTTGGGAGAAGATTCCAAGGCGAGGTATTGGAGAATGAAAATGGGAAATCCTCGTCAAAAGGACAGAATTCAGTGAGACTAGTTGGCTCACAATGTAACAGTTGTATGGAGCGAAATGAAGGGAGAACCATAGCATCTGGTAGAGATAACATCTGTCAAATGAGGACAGAGTGTGGTTTGTCTGACCTTACATTTACATGTCAAGAGCGGAAACCAAAACACTCAGAAAATCATGAAGTCCCTGAAACTAATGCAGATCCCGAAACTAGTACAGAAACTGAAACTAATACTGATCCCGAAACCTTTAGAGACACTGAAGCTAATACAAGGCCCTGACAGTAACACCGGGCCTGGAATTAGCAGAAACTCTGAAACAAGTACAGACACTGAATTAAAAAAAAAATATAGCTCCAGAGTGTAATCCAGGCTGCAAAAGAACTTACGGACTTACACATTTAAGTCTGAATGTCTTAGACTGTAAACTCTGATTCTCTTTATCATTAAGAATGTATTGTTCTGGCAATGTTCTAAAAGGTGTGCCCTGTCATCTTTAACGCATTGTTTATGACCAACCAAACTTTTCTATTGAGCAACTCCGATATTTTCCCGACTTTCTACTTCTCAATCCTGTCCTTGCACTGTTCTGTATCTGACAAACCCTCATACACTCCAGCTAGTCCTGGTAAATGTACCACTTCAGGTGGGTGCGCGAATAATTGGATTGAAAGGGTTAACTGAACCTGCTTGTTCAGTGGCTGGAATTAATATGAGTCTCCATGGATCCTCCCGCTGCTGTTAATAAGGGAGTCACCTCAATCAATTAGTTCACAGTGTCGGTGGAAGCTTCAGCTCTCTCACGAAAAGTGACTTGCTGTTCCAAGAGAGAGGGGTGGCGGGGATTATATCACAGTCTGAGAGCAAGAGATTTGAATGTTCCAAAAATGGATCAGAATCTGAGATCAATAAATTCGAATGATGCAACAATGGATCAGAATCTGAGAACAATAGATTGGAATGTTACAGCAAAGAGCAAGAGTTTATTGGAGGCACTTTATGAAATTTCTACATATTATAAGTGGATGCAATTGGAAAGCCGGGTCTATTGGGCGCTCCAGGTTATTCAGGCGGGTTACTATCCTTTCCTTGCTATTACTGGCGTCCCTGGTAAGTCTTACTGTCTACGGATATTAATTCTATAAATGATGTTTGACTGCATTACTCTCCTCCATCAAAATTTGAAGTGTTTCGTGATTGCTAAATGTTTCAAACAGTTCAATAATGCTGAGAAAAAAGATTATGATAATCATGAAGTCCTGCAATTTCACTACAAATTTAATCTCTTTCGTCTTCCGCCATATAACAGACATTTCCATTTATTAGTGCATCTACAGCAGTTTCAATGCATCACTCGATGCAGCAACATAATGGAACAATACAGCGACTTCAGCCAAACATATGTATATTTTCACTTTGAGCATGTGGTATAATTCCACTGTTTTCACTGTTCCTTACAGTAAACCTATTGACGGCTGTGATCTTAACCCGGAGAAATTGTGGTCTATCCAAATGTGTCAGTCACTACCTGGTGTCCATGGCAGCAGCGGATCTACTGGTCATTATTTTCGATCTAATATTGAGACACATTCCAATTGTTTATTGGGAATATTTTAATTTCCTGTGGGCCATGCGTGTGTGTAATATCCATGCTGTCCTGCTGTATGCAGCCACTGACTGTTCTGTCTGGTTCACCGTCTCTTTCACCTTTGATCGGTATGTGGCCATTTGTTGCCAGAAGCTGAAAAGTAAATATTGCACTGAGAAAACGGCGGCTGTGGTTCTAGGATCAGTGACAGTGCTGAGCTTCTTTAAGAATATTTTCTGGTATTTTATGTTATCAGATTCGTATTTGCTGAGGAACAACCCATGGTTTTGCTGGATAGCATTCCAAGTTCAGACATCTCCGGTCTGGATAGTCGTCGAATTCCTCCATCACATTCTAACACCCTGTGTCCCATTTGTCCTGATTCTGCTGCTCAATGTTCTCACCATCAGACACATTTTAAAGAGCAGCAGAGCCCGCAGGAGACTCCGTGCTCACAGCAGTGGGGAGAGGCCCAGAGACCCAGAGATGGAGAGTCGGAGGAAATCCATCATTTTACTGTTTGTTATCTCGGCCAATTTCATTTTCTTGTGGACGATGTTAATGGTGTATTCTGTATGGAGACGGATGTTTTATATGGGGGCTTATTCTGTATGGATGGGTAACTATGTGCGGGAATTGGGCTTCATGCTGCAGCTCCTGAGCTGCTGCACAAACACTGGGATTTACGCCGTGACCCAGACTAAGTTCAGGGAGCAGTTGAAGAATGTGCTGAAATATCCCTTCACTCTATTTCTTCAATGCTTTCGAGGATTGAAGAAATGAATCACAGAAAGTTTCTAATATTTTACCGCTTGTTTTCTCTCTTCCAGCGGGGAGATGAACTGCTTCCGATGTGACAGAGTGGGGGCCAGTCCTGTCCCCATTGTAAAATGTTGGGGGGCAGAGATTGCCCGTGCAGTGACCAAAGGGTTGCTGCTTATCTCTCTGGTGACAGAGGGGATGGTGGATACTGTGACTATGGTTAGAGAGAGGGGAGGAATCGGCTGCTGTAAGGACAGTGAAGCTGGGGCCTCTCGCTGTGGTGACAGAGGGGATGGTGGATACTGTGGCTATGGTTAGAGACCCAGGAGGGCTCTGCTGCTATAGGGACAGTGAAGCTGGGGCCTATCTCTCTGGTGACACAGGGGATGGTGGATACTTTGACTATGGTTAGAGAGCGGGGAGGGCTCTGCTGCTCTAGGGACAGTGAGGCTGGGGCCTATCACTCTAGTGACAGAGGGGATGGTGGATACTGTGACTATGGTTAGAGAGCGGGGAGGGCTCTGCTGCGAGAGGGAAAGTGAGGCTGGGGCCTATCGCTCTGGTAACAGAGGGGATGGTGGATACTGTAACTATGGTTAGAGAGCGGGGAGGGGCTCTGCTGCTATAGGGACAGTGAGTCTGGGGCCTATCGCTCTGGTGACAGAGGGGATGTTGCATACTGTAACTATGGTTAGAGAGCGGAGAGGGCTCTCTCTGTTCCTTCTCTCTCTCTTTGTTCATTCTCTCTCTCTTTGTTCCTTCTCTCTCTCTCTGCTCCTTCTCTCTCTTCTCTGCTCCTTCTCTCTCTCTCTGTTCCGTCTCTCTTTCCCTGTTGCTTCTCTCTCTCTCTGCTCCTTCCATCTCTCTGCACCTTCTCTCTTTCCCTCTGCTCCTTCTCTCTCTCTCTGTTCCTTCTCTCTCTCTCTGTTCCTTCTCTATCTCTCTGTTCCTTCTCTCTCTCTCTGTTCCTTCTCTATCTCTCTGTTCCTTCTCTCTCTCTGTTCCTTCTCTCTCTCTCTGTTCCTTCTCTCTCTCTGTTCCTTCTCTCTCTCTCTGTTCCTTCTCTCTCTCTCTCTGTTCCTTCTCTCTCTCTGTTCCTTCTCTCTCTCTGTTCCTTCTCTCTCTCTCTGTTCCTTCTCTATCTCTCTGTTCCTTCTCTCTCTCTGTTCCTTCTCTCTCTCTCTCTGTTCCTTCTCTCTCTCTCTCTGTTCCTTCTCTCTCTCTCTCTGTTCCTTCTCTATCTCTCTCTGTTCCTTCTCTCTCTCTCTGTTCCTTCTCTCTCTCTCTGTTCCTTCTCTCTCTCTCTGTTCCTTCTCTCTCTCTCTGTTCCTTCTATCTCTCTGCTCCTTCTATTTCTCTGCTCTTTCCATCTCTCTGCACCTTCTCTCTTTCCCTCTGTTCCTTCTCTCTCTCTCTGTTCCTTCTCTCTCTCTGTTCCTTCTCTCTCACTCTCTGTTCCTTCTCTCTCTCTGTTCCTTCTCTCTCTCTCTGTTCCTTCTCTCTCTCTGTTCCTTCTCTCTCACTCTCTGTTCCTTCTCTCTCTCTGTTCCTTCTCTCTCTCTGTTCGTTCTCTCTCTCTCTGTCCCTTCTCTATCTCTCAGCTCCTTCTTTCTCTCTGTTCCTTCTCTCTCTCTCTGTTCCTTCTCTCTCTCTCTGCTCCTTCTCTCTCTCTCTGTTCCTTCTCTCTCTCTCTTTTCCTTCTCTCTCTCTCTGCTCCTTCTCTTTTTCTCTGCTCCTTCTCTCTCTCTCTCTGCTCCTCCTCTCTCTCTGCTCCTTCTCTCTCTCTGCTCCTTCTCTCTCTCCCTTCTGTCTCTCTCTCTACCTTCTCTCTCTCTGCTCTTTCTCTCTCTCTCTCTGTTCCTTCTCTCTCGCTCTGTTCCTTCTCTATCTCTGTCTTCCTTCTCTCTCTCTCTCTGTTCCTTCTCTCTCTCTGTTCCTTCTCTATCTCTGTCTTCCTTCTCTCTCTCTCTCTGTTCCTTCTCTCTCTCTCTCTGTTCCTTCTCTCTCTCTACTCCTTCCCACTCTCTGGCGCATTCCCTCTCTCTCTTTCCCGCTGTCTGTATCCAACCTTCTTAACGCCCCACCCTTACCCTTGCATATCAGCCCACAATTCCCCCCTGCAATTTCTACAACCCCACAAATTTCCCCCCCCCCACAAATTTTGCCCCTGTGCAGAATTACCCCCTGCAAATTTCTTCGCCCTGCACATTCCCCGCACCGCTAATTTTGCCCCCCTGCAATTCCTTCCACACATTTACCCCCCATGCATATTTCACCCCCACCAAATTCGCACCGCGCCAACATCGCCCCCTCAAATTACCACACCTGCAATTTTCCCCACCAGAGATTTTGCCCCCCTGCAATTCCTCCCACCCATATTTCCCCCCATGCAAATTACCTCCCCCACAAATTTCCACTCCCACAAATTTACCCACCGCAAATTTACCCCCTCTGCAAATTTTACCCCCGCGCAAATTTCCACCCCGTGCAAATTCCCCCACCACTAATTTTTCCCCCTGCAATTCCTCCCATGCAGATTTTGCCCCCCCCCGCAAAATTCCACCCCCACAAATTGACCACCACCGCTAATTTACACCCCCCCGCAAAATTAGCCCCCCTGCAATTCCTCCCATGCATATTTCCCACCATGCAAATTTCCCCCCCCCGCAAATATCAACCCTCACAAATTTACCCCAACCCCAAAATTACCCACCGCAAATTTCTGCCCCCTGCACATTCCCCCCACCACAAATTTTGCCCCCCTGCAATTCCTCCCACGCATATACCCCCCATGCAAATTTTCCCCCTGCCAAATTCGTGCTCCACAAATTTCCCCCCCGGAAATTACTGCACTCACAAATTTCCTCACAGCAAATTTTGCCCACCTGCAATTCCTCCCATGAATATTTCCCCCCATGCAAATTAGCTCCCCCTGCAAATTTCCAATCCCACAATTTTCCCCACCACAAATTTAGCTCCTCCGCAAATTTTGCCCCCGCGCAAATTTCCACCCCGTGCAAATTCCCCCACCACAAATTTTGCCCCCTGCAATTCCTTCCATGCATATTCCCCCCCATGCAAATTTCCACCCCCACAAATTTACCCCCACCACGCAAATTTCCGCCCCGTGCAAGCTCTCCACACTGCAAGTTTTGCCCCCGTGCAATTCCTCCCATGCATATTACCCCCCCCCCCGCATATTTCTACCCCATTCAAATATACCCCTACCACAGATTTACCCCCACAGCAAATTCACCCCCACCGCAAATTTACACCCTCCCCGCAACTTTTGCCCAGTGCAAATTTTCACCCCGTGCAAATTCCACCCCCGCAAATTTACCCCCCACGCACAAATTTTGCCTCCGTGCAAAATTACCACACCCCGCAAATTTCCCCATCGCAAATTTCCCCACCTCAAATTACTGCACCCTGCAAATTTCCACCCCCCAACAAATTTACGCTCCCTGCAAATTACCGCACACCGCAAATTTCTGCCCCCCCCCGCAAATTTTGCCCCCCTGCAATTACTCCCATGCATACCTCCCCTATGCAAATTTACCCACCCGCAAATTTCCACCCCCGAAAATTTACCCCCACCGCAAATTTACCCCCAACGCAAATTTTGCCCCTGCGCATATTTCCACCCTGTGCAAATTCCCCCCACCGCAAATCTTGCCCCCCTGCAATTCCTCCCATGCATATTCCCCCCCCGCAAATTTCCACCCCCACAAATTTACCCCCCTGCAAATTTACACCCCACACATTAGGCACCCGCGCAAATTTCCGCCCCGTGCAAATTCCCCCCTGCAAATTTACCCCCCCCCCGCAAATTTTGCCCCTATGCAAATTACTGGACCCTGCATATTTCCCCATCGCAAATTACCACACCCCACAAATTTCCCCACTGCAAATTACCGCGCACTGCAAATTTCCCCACCGCAAATTACCTCACTCTGCAAATTTCCACATCCCTGCAAATTTCCGGCCCCTGCAAATTACCGCACCCCGCAAATTTCTGCCCGTCCCCCCACAAATTTTGCCCCTCTGCAATTCCTGCCATGCATATTCCCCCCATGCAAATTTCTCCCACCCCACCAAGCAAATTCCCCCCCGCAATTTTTCCCCCACAAATTCCCCCACCCCCTGCAATTTTTCACCCGCAACAGATCCATTGCTATTTACTGGTCTCTTTAGTTCCTGTGTGATGACTCCTGACGGTGAAATGATTCTCTCTCTGCATCGTCTGAAGCTGCAGCTTCCAAATCCATTCTCCCTGGGACAGAGAGATGGACAGGAATGGAAATTGATTCAAATAAAGCATAAAGATGATTGAAACACAAAAACACACAGCAAGATGCCAGGACTCACTCACATCCACAATCTCGCTCAGTAGGATGAGGTGAGGGAAACATTTTATACAAACGCCCCCTGTTATTAAACCCACACACTGGGGGCAAAAGATTCCAAATGAGATGAAGATGCACAAACACTGATTATGCCCCCCTCATTGTCCCTCTCCTATTCACTGCCCCCACCCCCTCTCACTCCAGGGCTGCTGCTGTTTGCACACTAAATATTCACACTGAACTTTTACATATTCACTTCTAACACTGTCACCTCTCTCCCCCTCTCCTTCTCTCTCGCTGTTTCTATCCCTCTCTCCCTGTACCTATCTAGCCTCCCCCCCATCTCTGCTCCATTTTTCCCTCTCTCCTGCTCAATAACCCGTCGCTATCTCTGTTTCTCTTCTCTTCCTCGGGATCGATCTTGATTGAAAGGCACTCTGGAAAGTTTCAGTCTCACCTTTTTAAATAAAGATGATGACTGCTATGCACATTCAGATACAGAGACGTATTTTTTTCGTTACCTTATTAACATCCAGTCTTTCTGTTGCTACATTCTTACCTGTCTTTTTCCTCTCTCTCTGTCGGTGCATTCGTGCAAGTCTCTGAAACTAATTTCTAATTTACTGTTTGCCTGTCCTCCCTTGTCACGACAGCTTGATTTGTTGCAGCTACCCAGGTATAATCCCAGAAATCTCCCCCCACTCCCCATATCCGACCTTCCCTGCTTAGATTAAAACACTCTCTATTATTTGCATATGTGGCTCACCAGAACAGTAATCCCAGTACGGTTCATAGGTAGACAGCATCAGTCCACAGACCCAATTTCCACAGGACTCCTGCAGTGCCCCATCAATAGGAACACAATTATCCCGCACCAGTCCAAACCACCCGAAAGCGTGACTGAATCATGATTCCTCATAGCTTATTTTTCCTATTCAAAGTAGTGTGCGCCTAAGGAAATAATCCAGAGGGTATTATTTTAGTGTTTGCCCTAGCATTATAGTTACTCAGCACAGAAGCAGGCCTTTTGGTCCTTTGTGTTTCTTGAGTTGTGCCCTGATTCTCATCCTCAGTATACATGCATTCTTCGCTTGCACTTCCTATGACCTTGGTACCTACATGGAACACGGTAACTGGATTTATCTCCTCCCATTACGAGTTCCTATCCAGCCACGAGCAGGTATCCTTAAAGCTGGCAGCGGCCAAGCAAGGCACTTCATGAATTCTCGTCATCAGCTGCAGAAAAGAGTGTCACTCACCATCAGCATAATGCCCATGTAGTCCCACTGCATTCCTTTGTGATCTCCCTATTTAAACGGCTTCCTAGATCATGGTGCCATGGCCTGTCTGCTCATCCTTCTTGCACACCTCGCTGTTAGATCCGTGCTGTATTACAGGGCCCACTGAGCTCAAGTGTTGGCTCCAGGGTTGCCCACAGAAGCAGTGGCTGATGACAAACGTACAGCGGCCTTAGACTGCAGCACAGCGACGCGATAGTGAGGCTCGTGCAGCAGTTTGCATCTTGGTGGAGCAGACCATCAGGACGCTGACACTGCTCCTCCCCTCCTGTTCTCTCTATCTGCCTTTTATGGCCACACCATTTTGTCCCTCACTGCTAAACAGAAACAAAGGATTTAATTCTAGAAGGTGTGAACATTTCTGGAACAAAGTACCAAGTTATTCCCCTCACCACCCGCCCCCCCCCCACTCCTATGCGTTGCATTGATTGCCGTTCACCTTCCAGAGCAATAATCCTGACCCGTAATCCCTTGAACTGCTTCCAAATTCTGCAAATGTGTTTCTGCTGGATTACTTTGGTATCCGAACGCTCACACATTCAATGTAAAAAACTCTACTGCTATTGATACTGATGTCATTTCGTTAAATTGATTGTACTACTTCTTAACTAACTTCGGATGAATCATATGAACACTGGAATTTACTATGTTTATTAAACACTAGTACAACATACAATTAACTAGCTCTGTCACGGGCATGTTTACATGCATGGCAGGGTCTCCGCGATCTCCTGCAAACACTTTGATATTGTTCTGTTTGGTTTATGTTGCCTCTCCCCACCCCACGTGTCAATTGACATCACCTCACTCTATACTCTATTATCATTCAACTAACATGTAGCTGGGTTTTCCTCTGATTTACCCATTGTTAATTTTGTCTTGAGGATATTTTGTTACATCTCTCATTAATTCCATCATCATTTCATTTCGAAGTTTATCTGTGCCTTCCTTCTTTTACTTTATTTCCTCACACTCTGGCTTTCTTTCGCCGTCTTCTCCTTTATTCTCATTCTATTTATTTAATTGTTTTCACCTTAAATTCCATTTCTTGCTCTCCTCCCTTTATTCAGCCAGGAACTTTTATTATCAGCTATTTTTTGGTTGTTTTAACGGAACATATAAATCCAGACACTCATTAATCACGTGTAAGTATATATTTCCCACTGCTATTCTCCCTTTATATAATCAAAAATCTGTTCCATTTATTCTGCACAATTTACATTCTGATTGCCACAATACCAGCTCCTCACTGTCTTGTTTTATTGATGAGAATTTTTCCCCTTACATATTTCACAATGGTTACCAAAAATATGTAATTATATTCCGATTGATAGTGCCCCTATTTCATCCTAAACGGATTTATCAAACCTGTTTGAGTGATTTTTCAAAGCCTAGTTTTATGGTCACTGCTTTAGGGGATTTCCCATCTACGTTGTAAGCAATGCGGCCTGTATTACTCATGAACTACCTCACTTTAAATTAGCTCCAAAATTAGTTTGGCTGCACAATGACCTCTGCATAATTTAAACTGTCTCTGATCCTCCTTTGGTCCAACGACTTGTCTCCCACATGGAAATACATTTTCCATCAGTAATCAATCACTCGACAAATATTTAAAAGTTGAATATAAGTGTGCACTCTGACGTTATCTCTTCAGTTACAGAGACAGGCTGAGAAAAATAAGGGCAGAACGCACAGAAGATGACTAAAGACAAACACATTGAACTCATGTAATCATCGGGACATAAGATATAGACGCAGCAGGACCTTTTGACATTTCAGCTTGCAGCCCCATTCAATTAATTTTCTACCTAATCATTTACTTTTTATTTCAAACACTTTCCACGAAGCCTTTTATCCCAATCGCATCAAAAAGTTTCGTTAAAACATGCCCTGATTGTACCCAATGTCCGAGCAATCTTCTGCTTTCTGTGGCAGAAAGACCCAAAGCTTTAAGTGTCAAAACATGTTTGCAACTTAATCATGAAAGGCTGACTCTTGTTCCCTATGTCCAGGGTTTAGATTACCCTAAAAACCTGCTTACATAAGCGAGCAGAATTACACCCCAGTAAGGTGAAATATAGCAAAACGAGCTCAGGGATGGAAGTGGGTGAGATGGTGAGGCAGACCTGCGGCAGAATTTAAAAGCAAAAGGAATCTTTCCTCGACAGAATTGAAAGAAAGTTATCTTGCCGCGGGAACAAATGCTGAGGTCGTCGTGTTAAAAGTGTTCAGTGGGTTTCTGTGGACTTCAATGAGACAAACTTTTCGTATGTTAGGATGTAGGCAGCGAAGCTGGGACAGACAAACAGACAGTCAGGCAGAGACAGTGAGAGAGAGAGAGAGAGGGGTAGAGAGAGCGGGAGTGACGTCGGATGAAATATCTCTCAACAAAGATAATCCAAATGGTTGATAATGAAACAACAGAATGATTAAAGGAATCAGAAGGACTATATAAATGAAGGTGTGCATCAATCACTAAGCCGAAGGGTGAAAATGAACAGCAGGAGGAAATGCAGATCAAGAAGTTAGGGAATAATTTGTAAAAAGAATGGCAAAAATAAACTATGGCAGTGATTGAGAAAGGAATAAATCAAATAAACCTTCTGATATCCTACAAAACATGACAACATATGAATAAGAATAGTCACAGCGACAGTATAATTCCATTAGAAATAATAAAGTCTGTAAACATGGGCAAAGATATTCGATGTCTCTCTGTTTCTCTCTGTCCTTCCCTCTATACTTCTCTATCTCTCTCTGTGCCTCCTTCTCTTTCTATCTCTCTCTCTTCTCAGTCAGTATTATTACTGCATTATTACGCACATAGAAGAAAATTTGCACACGGTAGCCTAGCAAGCACACTGAACATTTTTAAGCTGAGAATATCAGATTCCAGAAAACATTTGTGTGTTTTAAATATCAGTGAATTAATGGAAGGGGACATCAAACGTGCTATCAAGCGGCACTTGATTAGAAATAACCTGCTCACTGATGCCCACTTTGCATTCCACCAGGTAAACTCGGCTCCTGAACACGTTACAGCCTTGTTTCAAACATGGACAAAAGCTCTGACCTCCCGAGGTGTGGTGACAGTGACTGTCCTTGACCTGAACGCAACATATGACCGAGTGCGGAACCAAGGAGCCCCAGCTAAACTGGAGTCAATGAGCATCAGTGGGAAAACTCTCCACTGGTTGGGGTCATACCGATCACATAATAAGATGTTTGTGGTTGTTGGAGATCAGTCTGAGTTGCAGGAGTTACTCAGCGTAGTGTCCTGGGCCCAACCATTCTCAGCTGCTTCATCAATTACATTCGTTCCATCATACGGTAAGAAGTGGGGATGTTCTCTGATGATTGCACAATATTCAGCACCATTAACGGCACGTCAGATGCTCAATCAGTCTATGTTCAAATGCAGCAGGACCTGGATAATATGCAGTCTTCGGCTGACAATTGGCAGGTAACATTCACGCCACACAACTGTCAGTCAATGGCCTTCTCTAAAAAGAGAGAATCCAACCATCGCCCGTTGATTTGCAATGTCATTAGCATCATTGAATGTCCCACTATCAACATCTTGGTGGTAACCATTGAACAGCAACTGAACTTAACTATCCAAGTGAAAACATTCTCTACAAAACCATGTCAGACGAAATGAACCGTGCCAAGAGCAGCTCGCCTCCTGACTCCCCAAAGCCTGTCTATCATCTACAAGGCACAAGGCAGGAGTCTGATGTAATATTCCCCACTTGCCTGGATGAGTACAGCTCTGACAACACTGAAGAATCTCGACGCTGTCCAGGACAAAGCAGCCTGATTCATTGGCACTCCATGCGCAAACGTTCACTCTCTCCACCACCGACGCACATGAGCAGCAGTGCTGGAATCCTCGAAAGCATCGAAGACTTGGAGTAAAAGGATATGTCACTACATTCTTTAACTGCTCCCTGAAATTAGTCTGTTTCACAGCGTAAATCCCACTGTTTGTGCAGGAACTCAGGAGCTGCAGCGTGAAGATAAATTCCTGCACATTTTGAGAGACCAAAATTTCCCTCATTTAATATCACAGTTGTCACTACATTGTAAGGAACAGAGAAAACAGTGGAAATATACATGAAGATTAAAGGAAAATATATCAGCTTGCCAGAAGGTGCTGAATATATCCACGATGCTGTTGCATCCAGTAACACACTGAAACTATTGTACAGTAAATACTAAACTGAAATGACTGTGATATGGTTGAAGACAGCAGAGCTTAAATAGGGATACATATGATACCGAAATTGCTGAACTCGATTTTAATCATTATTCTGTCATCTTTGCTCTCCTGAGCTATTTTTAAAAAATATTGCCTTCTCGGAATAACTCAGATTTTGGTGAAAGGGAGTAATGCAGTTAAACATGGCTTATTGAACTAATCGTCCTATATAGTGAGACTTACTATTCCACCCATCCCTGTTTCCCTGTCAAGCACTTTTGCAATCATTCTTCTCGTTCCTGACACGGGTTCCAGGATCACCAGCCCCTCGTTATTTACTCTATCAAAGCCCATCATGAATTTAAAAGTCTCCATTAAACCTCCCCTGAATTCTCTCCACCTAATTCAAGCCCCTCATCCCTGTTGCAAATCCAGTAAAATTCCTCTGCACCTTCTCCAAGGCCCTGACATCCTTCCTGAAATGGGTTCCCTAGAATTAGACAGGATAATTCAGCTCAGGCTTCACCAAGACTTATAGATTTATATATTTTGTGTCTGACTGTCTTATTTTTGTAAACTCTGGTTCCATTTCTCAATAAAAATATATTGTTATTTTAATAATGTTAAATGTGTGTCCTGCAATATTTAATGAATTGCTTATGTCCACCCCATCTTTTGCATTTACCAAGTCATTTAATTGCCAGATTTTCTACTTCTCAATCCTCTCTTCACAGTATTCCACTCCCTAAAAACAGGCGTACACCCCAGCTGGACCAGCTAAATGTACCACTTGAGTGGTTTGCAAGAGGAATTTGGATTGAAAGAGTTAACTGAACCTATTTGTTCAGTGGCTGGAATGAATTCTAGTCTCCATGGATCTTTCCCGCTGTTGTTAATAAGGGAGTCTCCTCAACGTGTTAGCTCACATTGACAGCAGAATCTTCAGCTCTCTCACTTACAGTGACCTGCTGTTCAAGACAGAGGGCAGACTATATCACAATCTGAGAGCAATAGATTAGAATGTTCCAAGAATGGATCATAATCTGAGAACAATAGATTGGAAAGTAACAACAATGGATCAGAATTTGAGAACAGTAGAATGGAATGTTAGGGCAATGAGCAGAAGTTTGTCAACGGCGCTTTATCAACTTTCTACATATTATAAGTGGATGTCATTGGAAAGCCGGGTCTATTGGATGCTCCACGTTATTCAGGCGGGTTACTATCCTTTCCTTGCTATTATTGGCGTCCCTGGTAAGTCTCAGTGTACATGGCTATTAATTGTATAAAACATGTTTAACTGCATTACACTCCTCCATCTAAATTTGAAGTGTTTCAAGTTTGCTAAGTTTTTCCAACCAGTTCAGGAAATGTGAGACATCAAGATTATGACAATCATCGAGTTCCGCAATTTCAGTGCATATTTCATCTAATCTGCCTTCCAATATATAACAGACATGTCAGTTTATTAGTGTATCTGCAGCAGTTTCAATATGTCACTAGAAGCAGCAACATAGTGGAACACTTCAGCGCCTTCAGCCAAACAGATTTAAAAATTTAAGCATGTTGTGTAATTCCACTGTTTTCACTGTTCCTTACAGTAAACCTATTGTCGATTGTGATCTTAACTCGGAGAAATTGTGGTCTCTCCAAGTGTGTCACTCGCTACCTGGTGTCCATGGCAGCAGCTGATCTACTGGTCATTATTTTCGACTTGATATTGAGACACATTCCAATTGTTTATTGGGAATATTTTAACTTCCTGTGGGCCATGCATGTGTGTAATATCCATGCCGTCTTGCTTCATGCAGCCACTGACTGCTCTGTCTGGTTCACCGTCTCCTTTACCTTTGATCGGTTTGTGGCCATTTGTTGCCAGAAGTTGAAAAGTAAATATTGCACTGTGAAAACGGCGACTGTGGTTCTCGGATCAGTGACTGTGCTTAGCTTCCTAAAGAATATTTTCTGGTATTTTATGGTATCAGATTCGTATATGCAGAGGAACAGACCATGGTTTTGTTTGGTAACATTTGAAGTTCAGAATAATCCGGTCTGGATAATCATCGAATTCCTCCATTACATCCTTACCCCCTGTGTCCCATTTGTCCTGATTCTGCTGCTCAATGTTCTCACCATCAGACACATTTTAATGAGCAGCAGAGCCCGCAGGAGACTCCGTGCTCACAGCAGTGGGGAGAGGCCCAGAGACCCAGAGATGGAGAGTCGGAGGAAATCCATCATTTTACTGTTTGTTATCTCGGCCAATTTCATTTTCTTGTGGGCGGTGTTAATGGTGTATTCTGTATGGAGGCGAATGTTTTATATGGTGGCTGATAATCTATGGATGGGTGACTATGTGCGGGAATTGGGCTTCATGCTGCAGCTGCTGAGCTGCTGCACAAACACTGGGATTTACACCGTGACCCAGACTAAGTTCAGGGAGCAGTTGAAGAATGTGCTGAAATATTCCTTTACACCAATTCTACGATGCTTTCGAGTATTTAAAGAAATGAATCACTGAGAGTTTCCAATATTTTACCACTTGATTTCTCTTTTCCAGCGGGGAGATTTGCAGCTTTTGTTGTGACAGTGTAGGTGCCAGTCCTGGCCCCATTGAAAAATGTGGGGGGTGGGGGTTGGGCAGGGACTCTCTGTGTTGTGACAAAGCGTGTTGTCGCCTATCGCTCTGGTGACAGAGGGAATGGTGGATACTGTGACTATGGTTAGAGAGCTGGGAGGGCTCTGCTGCTACAGGGATAGTGAGGCTGAGGCCTATCGCTCTGATGAAAGAGTGGATGGTGGATATTATGAAAAGGGTTAGAGAGAGGGGAGGACTCTGCTGCTGTAGGGAGAGTGAGGCTGCGGCCTATCGCTCTAGTGACAGAGGGGATGGTGGATACTGTGATTATGGTGACAGAGCGGGGAGGGCTTTGCTGCTATAGGGACAGTGAGGCTGGGGGCTATTTCTCTGGTGACAGAGGGGATGGTGGATACTGTGACTATGGTGACAGAGCAGGGAGGGCTTTGCTGCTATAGGGGCAGTGAGGCTTGGGCCTTCGCTATGGTGCCTTTGATAGTCAGGGCCTGATGCTGTGTTGGGCAAAACTGGGCATTTCCTCTTACCCTGTTGCAGTGCGGCCACTGGAGACTCTGTCTCTGGTAATAGAGTGGGGAGGGCCCTATCTCTATGGGGACAGAGCACAGATAATACCCGACTTCATGGTTCCTGGATCGGCCACGACCTAATCCCATTCCTGGTGTCAGCTCTCTCCCTCTAGGGACCTCATACATTGGAGACTAGATGTAAAAGGGGGCGGGGTGGTGTTGAATGTCACCGTTTTCCTGCAGGAAAATAAGAACCGGAAGGGGTAACCATGCCAGGGAGACTGGGCGAGTTTTCTGATACTACAGGTTCGCTGGGGAAGAGTGGGATATACCAGGAATGTGGATAGATGGGTTACTTATAGCATTAAATGTAACAATAAATCATGTCCACAAACTTTTCATGGTTTCAATATATTTCTATCGATAACGGATCGGAGAGAAATTGAGAAAATTATCTTGAAGGCTTTAAAAAAAATGGCAAGATCCAACACGTTGGGTAAACATTCCAAATGTATTGCAGAGGAATTACATTGTACAGCAAAGTTTATTTACTTCCATTCTGACTGAGATTAGCGTCCGATTACTGTACCGAATGTGCACATAGCAGTCTGAAATAATCCCCAAATACCATCTCCAGCCTATATCTCCAATGGGAAATGAAGAAGGAGTTCATGTAGAAGATCAAGTGGTGTAAGGTTGAATGATCCTGTCGATGGCACTGTGCACCTTGCTGCAAAATTCCAATACCTGACAGTATTGTTCAATATGCACTCTCTGTTCCCAGATACAACCATGCAATAAATGAACTTCTCCGAGACAAGCACAGAGCAGTGTCTGTAGTGGCGGTGAGCTGCCAGCAGAGGGCGCCATTGGCTCACTTTAATCTCATACCAGCAAAACGGGTTTGAGAAGAGGCTTCGACCTTGGGAGTTGGGATTGTGGAACCAAATAAGCACTCACACTCCTATCCTGCCTGATGTTGACCCTCACCACTCATTGAGCAGCCCATAAATGAAAGGGAGAGAAAAAGGTTTATGATGATAGAGCCATTCCCGGGAATAGGGAGCGTTTTGAACCATTCAGTTAAGCGTTGAGGAATTTATTGAGCACAAAATTCAATTAATAACAATTACACACAAAGCATTAAAAGAATCAGATTTACCATCAGAGCAGATTATCAGAGACTCCAGCGTGTTCCAGTTGTAAGCTCAGTATTAACCCACTGAAACCCTTGCAACTGGAATGCTGCTTGCATTCTGCCCCTTTATTGATGCCTTTCTAACGGAGAGATTTCCTTGTCTGATTGTCCATCAATGGAAGCCCTGCTTGCTGACCTGTGCAGTTTGACAGGTTTACCCTGCAGTGTCAATGGATCATTTCACAACATTTCTATTGATGTTTGTCAATCAAAAAGTAAAAAAAAAATCTCGCTTTTTATTTCCTCAGGAATTAAATTCTCTGTCAGGAATATATCAATAAATCCACCTCTTATCAGTAACTTCAGTTAATTCAGCTGCTCCCATTACATATTCTTCCTATCACACCAGATTCAATATATGTTGATACAGCAGGTCTATCACAGCTATTGTCACAAACAATTACTCTTACATCCAATACAATCGTGACTTGCGAGTCTATTTTTAAATCTACAACTCCCAGCACCCAATTATTCCCTCCTTCTACAGATACATTGATTAAAAACATGATATATTCCCAGAGGCTGACCTTCAACAAGGGACTATTTGTTGTCCCTTTGCCCGTTCTCAGTGTTGACAGCTCCATGAGGGTTTAGGACCTGCACACAGTGGGTGATCTTTAATGGAACACCTTCATTAAACAGGAGATCACTTCATTCCTGGAACAGGCGGGAGCTGGAAGCGTCAGTCTGGCTTCAGCCTGACCAGAGGTTACTCATTTAAAAAAGGGACATCATCCTCCATTTAGCAAAGAAAAAGCTGAAAAAACTGCCCCTTTCTCTTGCAGTGTGGATTGAATCTCATAACGGTATCAGAATCATACTTGTCTAGCTGTAGATGATCACTTTGCTGACAGGTTCATTGTGTTAAAGAAGCTGAAGTTAAAGCAGAGCCGCCATCGAGCGAGTTTGTAAAACACACGGAGATGGGATCACAGCTGCTCGGTGACCCTCTCCATCTGTTTCACGGTTCCGGACGGTCCACACCTGTACACTGAATGTCCTCCCGCTTCAAGCCGATTAGACATTGATCCTTCTGGAGCTACCGCAAACAGAAGCAATGATGGATGAATGTCACAAGCAAGGGAGGAATTAGGCAGGATGACTGGTGTGTGAGAGATGGATTGATCATGAGAAATATCTCCTTTTCCAGTTCATTCGCCAGATGGGGGTTGCAGGTGGTGGTGTTCCCATTACTTGCTGCCCTTGTCCTTCTAGATGGTAGGGGTTGATTGTTTGGAAGGTGCTAACTAAGGAGCCTTGGTGAGGACTCTTTTTTGAATGCGAACTCTGTGTTCAGTGTAGTCTCTGTATTCAGAGTGAGCTCTGTGTTCAGTTTTGTGCTCTGTGTTCAGTGTGGGCTTTGTATTAAGTGTGGGCACTGCGTTCAGTGTGGGCTCTGTGTTCAGTGTGGGCTCTGTATTCAGTGTGCTCTCTGTGTTCAGAGTGAGCTCTGTGTTCAGTTTTGTGCTCTGTGTTCAGTGTGGGCTCTGTGTTCAGTGTGGTCTCTGTGTTCAGTGTGAGCTCTGTGTTCAGTGTGGGCTCTGTGTTCAGTATGGTCTCTGTGTTCAGAGTGCGCTCTGTGTTCAGTGTTGTGCTCTGTGTTCAGTGTGGGCTCTGTGTTCAGTGTGAGCTCTGTGTTCAGTGTGGGCTCTGTGTTCAGTGTGGGCTCTGTGTTCATTGTGGGTTCCGTGTTCAGTGTGGGCTCTGTGATCAGTGTGGGCTCTGTGTTCAGTGTGGGCTCTGTGTTCAGTGTGGGCTCTGTGTTCAGTGTGGGCTCTGTGTTCAGTGTGGGCTCTGTGTTCAGTGTGAGCTCTGTGTTCAGTGTGGGCTTTGTGTTCAGTGTGGGCTCTGTGTTCAGTGTGGGCTCTGTGTTCATTGTGGGTTCTGTGTTCAGTGTTGGCTCTGTGTTCATTGTGGGCTCTGTGTTCAGTGTGGGGTCTGTGTTCAGTGTGAGCTCTGTGTTCAGTGTGGACTCTGTGTTCAGTGTGAGGTTTGAGTTCAGTGAGACCGTGTGCATTTGAAATCATTAATATTGTTAATAAATGTTTAATTTAACTTTAGGAAAACCTTGATTCCTTGGTAGTATTATTACATTATTAAAGGCAAACATCTCAAATTCTATACAAACCTCAAAACAAGTTGTGGCAGTTGTTTAAAGTTCCCTTTGGGATTTTAACAAGTCAGCATTCACCATCAGCTGTGTTGTAGCAGTCCATCTGTGTGCAATGGGTGATGTTTTGTTTGGGTGAATTATTTTTAAAAATGTCAAAGCCTCTGTTCCACAAAATTGTTTTTCTATCCTGTGATTTAAGACGTACAATTTCACCCACTCCTGACGTTTGTATATTCCCATGGTCAGAGGGAGGAAATTATCCGGGGTTCACTAAGAGCGAGCTCAGTATTGCACAGCTTCCATCAACAATGACAGGAGCGTGAAAACAGGCACAAGTTCAGTGTGAGATTAGAGCGGTGATCATTGTTTGATGGAACTCTGTGTAAGGAGTTCAATAACATCTGACGCCACTTCAGCGAAAATATTTATCGACATGTCAATTAATGGCAAACTGTCATTGTGCATTTGGTGTGGTCTAGATGGATTTATTCAAGGCTTTTGACAAGGTCACAGAAATCAGGCAGGTGAAAAAAAATCCCTGGAGATCCAGGGGGATGGGTCAAGCTAGATACAAAATTTCGGACCGACTACAGGAAACAAAGCATCATGGTTTATAGCACCTTACTTCAGACACCTTACGTCACATCAACAATTTCCAGTTCCCTGGCTCCAACCGCTTCCTCTTCACCATGGACGTCCAATCCCTCTACACCTCCATCCCCCACCAGGATGGTCTGAGGGCCCTTAGCTTCTTCCTCGAACAGAGGCCCTAACAATCCCCATCCACCACTACTCTTCTCCGTCTGGCTGAACTTGTTCTCACGTTGAACAATTTCTCCTTCAACTCCTCTCACTTTCTCCAAATAAAAGGTGTGGCTATGGGTACCCGCATGGGCCCCAGCTATGCCTGTCTCTTTATGGGATATGTGGAACATTCCTTGTTGCAGTCCTACCCCGGCCCCCTTCCACAACTTTTTCTCCGGTACATCGATGATTACTTCGGTGCCGCTTCATGCTCTCGTCGGGACTTGGAAAAATTTATTAATTTTGCTTCCAATCTCCACCCCTCCATCATTTTCACGTGGTCCATCTCTGACACTTCCCTTCCCTTCCTTGACCTCTCTGTCTCAATCTCTGGTGATAGACTGTCCACCAATATCCATTACAAACCCACCGACTCCCATAGCTACCTCGACTACAGCTCCTCACACCCCGCTTCCTGTAAGGGCTCCATCCCATTCTCCCAGTTCCTTCGCCTTCGTCGCATCTGTTCCAATGATGCTACCTTCAAAAACGGTTCCTCTGACATGTCCTCCTTCTTCCTTAACCGAGGTTTTCCACCGACGGTCGTTGACAGGGCCCTCAACCGTGTCCGGTCCATCTCCTGCGCATCCGCCCTCACGCCTTCTCCTCCCTCCCAGAAACATGATAGGGTCCCCCTTGTCCTCACTTATCACCCCACCAGCCTCTGCATTCAAAGGATCATCCTCCGCCATTTCCGCCAACTCCAGCATGATGCCACCACCAAACACATCTTTCCTTCACCCCCTTATCGGCATTCCGTAGGGATCGCTCCCTCCGGGACACCCTGGTCCACTCCTCCATCACCCCCTACTCCTCAACCCCCTCCTATGGCACCACCCCATGCCCACGCAAAAGATGTAACACCTGCTCCTTCACTTCCTCTCTCCTCACCGTCCAAGGGCCCAAACACTCCTTTCAAGTGAAGCAGCATTTCACTTGCATTTCCCCCAACTTAGTCTACTGCATTCGTTGCTCCCAATGTGGTCTCCTCCACATTGGAGAGACCAAACGTAAACTGGGCGACCGCTTTGCAGAACACCTGCGGTCTGTCCGCAAGAATGACCCAAACCTCCCTGTCGCTTGCCATTTTAACACTCCACACTGCTCTCTTGCCCACATGTCTGTCCTTGGCTTACTGCATTGTTCCAGTGAAGCCCAACGCAAACTGAAGGAACAACACCTCATCTTCCGACTAGGCAACTTACAGCCTTCCGGTCTGAATATTGAATTCAATAACTTTAGGTCGTGAGCTCCCTCCCCCATCCCCACCCCCTTTCTGTTTCCCCCTTTTTTCCCCTTTTTTTCCCTATAAATTTTATAGATTTTTCTTTTCCCACCTATTTCCATTATTTTTAAATATTTTTAAATCTTTTATGCTCCCCCCACCCCCACTAGAGCTGTACCTTGAGTGCCCTACCATCCATTCTTAATTAGCACATTCGTTTAGATAATATCACCAACTTTAACTTTAACACCTATGTGTTCTTTTGTCCCATTGTCACTGACATCTTTTGATGATCTGCTTCTATCACTGCTTGTTTGTCTACACAAGCACCTCTCTCTCTCTATCTCTCCGCCCCCCACACACACACCTTAAACCAGCTTATATTTCAACTCTTTCTTGGACTCGAAATCAAGTTCTGTCGAAGGGTCATGAGGACTCGAAACGTCAACTCTTTTCTTCTCCGCCGATGCTGCCAGACCTGCTGAGTTTTTCCAGGTAATTCTGTTTTTGTTTTGGATTTCCAGCATCCGCAGTTTTCTTTGTTTTTATCTATGGTTTATAGCAATACTGGGGAACAAGAAGAAAGAATAAGGATGGTGGTGCCGGAACTGAAAGCTATTGACCGTCATGAAATCTTGAACATGTCTTTTCTAAGGAGCATCAGCACTGTGCAACTCAGGAAAAAAAGTTATATGTTACAGTGAGTGCATCATTCACTCTAAACTCGGGGGAATATTATGCTATGCTACTCGATTTCTCCTCATAGCACAGTCCCCTCATCTTCATTGTTGGATTATGGTGTTAACGTTATAAAAGGCTCCCACGGCCCTGGTTGTGGAAGTGGACCTGGTATGGAAGATTGTGGGCATGGTTAAATTTCCACCACCCCTCTCCCTGTGTTAGTATTGCAGTAGGCAGGATGAGCAGAGGTGTAGTGATTTCAGACCATGTAACGTAACCTCACAACCTCACTGTACCTGAACTTATGACTGACACCAACACCCGAGACACTGTGACTTGTTTCCCCTACAATCTCCCCAGTTATCCCCATCAGAACGCTTCACTCTCTTTATCTCTGCACCTCTCCCCATCGATTTCTCTATCCCTTACTTTCTATCTCTCTCTTTCTCCCTCCCTCGACTTGTGTCTCTGTCTGCCTCTTTCCCTTTCTCTGTCTCTCTCTCCCCCCCGCCCCCCACTCCCACCCCGGTCTCTCCCTCTGTATACCAATCTCTGTGTCACTACTTATCTATCTCCCGCTCTGCCTCTTTCGCCCTGTCTCCCCCACCTCTCTGTCCGTCTCTCTCTCTCTTTCTCTCAATACTCCCCTTTCTCTCTCAATATCCCTCATTCCCTCAATTTACTTCTCTCCCTCTCTCTTCCTCATTCACTCCTGCTTGCAACTTTGTCTCTCCTAACCTCTGCTCCCTTCTGTGTCTGTCTCTCTCCCTATTCTTCTTTCAGGCCTTCCCTCTTGATGTTTCAATCAGAAACTCTCCATTTCTCAGTTGCTCCCCCTCATTCTGCGGTGCTGTAATGTTCTGCGTCTCTGCTTCTCTTTCCCTGTGTTTCTCTCTCCCCTTCCATCCTTTTCCCTCACACTCTCTGTGTGTAAGAAAATCTCTCTCACGAACTATATCTCTGCCTCCCTCTCAATCTCTCGTTGTGTCTCACACTGTCCCTCTCCCTCTCTCTTCCCCACTGTCACTCACTTTCACTCTCTCTCAATTCTTTTCAATTTCTCTCTGTCGCTTTCTGCCTGTCACCCTCCCTCCGTCTCTGCATCTCTCTATATCTCTCTCCCCCTCACCATGGCTACCTCTCTCGCTCCCATTCTGTCTCTGTCTTTCTCTCTCTCCCTCACCTGCCTGGACATCTTTCTCTTACTGTCCGTCTCACTCTCACTCTCACTCTCTCTCTCTCTCTTGCTCTCTCTGCTTCTCGCCCTGTTGCTCTGAATGTCCCTCTCCCTCTCGAGGTCACTCTATCTCACACTATGTATATCTATCCTTGTAGCCCCTTCATCACCCTCTCTCTCTCACACACACACACTCCCCTGATATGTCTGTCTCTAAATCTGTTTATGTTTATGGCTCCTCCTCCCTCTGTCCTTCTTTCCTTTGTTCCCTTTCTCGGCCTTCCCCTCTGTCTCTCTGTGTCTCTCTAAATGTCTTTCTCTGTCTCTCCCTTCCTCTCCCTCTGCCTGTATCTCTATCTCTGTCTGCTGTCACGATCAAAGGGGATAGTGTTCTGTATCACAAGTCCAACTTTTCCCAGATCCGTGAATATTGTGAACAGTTTGGCCGAACGACCACATTGACCAAATTCTCTTTTAATGTTTAATCTAGATTAAAGGAATACCAGCACCAGGTTTGTAAACCTAAGAAGTAAAGAACTATTTATTGAAAACATACTGTCTTTAACGAGTTGCAAAAGAAACAAATGTGAATTGCCAACTTCTAACTCAATAACTCACACTCCACCCCTTCTTTAACCCCTGTACACACACACACACACACAAAAAACGCACAAACACACACACACAACGCACACACACACACACACACACACACAAACACACACACAGAAACACACACACACAACGCACACACACCCACACACACACACACACACACACACACACACAAAACGCACAAACACACGCACACACAAACACACGCACACACAAACACACGCACACACAAACACACACACACAAACACACACACACACACACACACACACACACACACACACACAGAGACACACACTCACACACCCACACAAAACGCACAAACACACGCACACACAAACACGAAATGAAAAGAATGGAATTTAAGGGGTGAGGTAAAGCTGTTCAATAACATCAATCCGGAGTACAGGCTTAAATGGATTGCTTTTGATTGAGGTCATCCAAATTCCTTGCGTGTTTTTTGTTAAGGACACGAGCTGGTCACCCAGCATCTTCCCTCTGCTGCTCACTGGTTGAAAACCTTGCTTTTAAAGTCTCTACCGGTGAATTCCCCCTTTGCAGTTTTACAAAGTTTTTCAGAGAAATCAGGTTACAAATTGTGAGAAATAGCCGGCTAGCTGCTTACTGTAATATTAAAAAAAACACAGGAGAGAGAATTTCTACATCTCCCCTCTTTGCAGGCTAGGATCTGAACTGCCAGCACTGTTACCACACAAAACCCTGACACCTGGTCAGAAGCTAAGTCAAATGTTGGCGTCAGGCAATTCCCATTAGTCCAGCGATAAAAGCAAAGAACTGCGGATGCTGGAAATCCAGAACAAAAAACAGAAACAGAAATACCTGGAAAAACTCAGCAGGTCTGGCAGCATCGGTGGGGAGGGTCACAGTGGACATTTCGAGTCCTCACGACCCTTCAACAGAACTGTTATCCAGGGATCCTTTCCAGAACAATCCTCTTCTTTTATGACACGCTATTTCCCACGAAAGCAAGTTTGTAGTAATCCTCATTCCATTCCAGTGAACTTGCCTTTAAACGGTAGCCATGCTGATTTTTAAAGCCGCAGTGCACATTTAAAGCGACAGTCCAAGAAAAATAACTTTCTTTACATCTCTAGTTCTCTCACTGTCTCCCTCTCTCTTTCCCTATCTGTCACCATCTCACCCTCGATGCCTCTTTCTCTGTATCTCTCTGACCGTCTCTGTATCTCTGTCTCTCTTTAACTCTCTCTTTATCTCTGTCTATGCCACTCCGTGTGTGTGCTGTCTATCTCTGTCTATGTCCGTTTTCTTGTTTCTTTCTGTCTGTCTCCCTCAATCACTGTCTCCCTATCTCCCAGCCTCTGGCTCCCTCTGTCACTGTGTCTGCCTCAGTCTTCCTCTTCATTTCTCCTTCTCTATCTCTCTCTCTCTCTCATTCTCTCTCTCTCGGCCACCATTTCTTTAGGCGTCCCTCTCATTCTCTGTCTCACTCTTTCTGTATAACCCCCAATCAAAGTCTCTCTCTTTGTCTCTGCCTGATTTCACCAGTCTCTCTCTGCCCCTGCCTCCCCTTCCTCTCCAACCCCCTCTCTTTATCTGTCTCTCGTGCTTATTATTTTTCCATCTCTAACTCTCTCTTTCCCTCTCCCTGACTCTCTATCTCCCTTTCTCTCCCTCTCCCGTGAGGTCTGTCCCTGATTTTCTCGGTGAATTTCCTGCTCTCCCTGTCTGTATTTATCTCTGCTTCTCTCTTTCAATCTATTTCTATCCCTCCCTCTCTTCCTCTCTTTGCATCCCGTTTGCTGTCTCTGTCTTTGCCTGGGCTTGTCTCGCTGTCTCTCTCTCTCCTTCACTCTGAGTCGTCCTCTATTTCCCAGCCGTCATCCCGCTCTGCCTCTCTTTCTCTTCCTCTCATTCTCTCTCTCTCTCTCTCTCTCACTTGCTATCTCCTCTCTCTGCCTCTCCCGTTCTGTTGCTCTATCTCTCTCACTCTGTCTCCAGCGCTCCCTCTATCTCTGGCGCTGGCAGCCGTTAGATGTCTCTCTGCCTTTCTCTCTGGCAGTCTCAAATTATTTCTCTCTCAACTCTGTTGGTCTTTATCAGCTCTGTGAATCTCAGTCACTGTGTCTCTCTTTCATTCTCTGTTGCTGCCTTACTCATTTATCTGTCTCTCTCCATTTCACCCTGCCTGTATCTCCCTCCCTTTGTGAATATCTTGTGCAATGTGTATTTCTCTATCAGTCTATCTCTGCCACTCTATCTTTTTGCCACTGCCCTTGTATCTCTCTCGCATTTTCCCATTTGATAACCCTCTCTAACTAACACTCTCTATATCTCTGTTTCACACTATTTCTCTCTCTCTTTCTCTCTCAGACTCTCTCCCAGCCACCCCCGCCACCCCCACACACCCCACCGACTCTGCCTGCCTGGCTCCATCTCTTATCATTCTATCTGACAACTTTTTGTCTGTCTCTCTATTCCTTTCTCTCTCTTTATCCCTAAGTCTCAGTTACTCTCTCTCTCTCTCTCATTGACTCTGTCTCTGTCATTCAATCTGCGTCTCTCTCTCTCTCTCTCTGTCTCTGTCTCTGTCTGGGTACTGATGTAGTGCACCATTCGGGAGTGCCAGTGATGAGGATTTGGTTGTGCCTGGTTAAACTGTTCGGCAATAAGTACGGCGGAGGTGCTGCAACGTATGAAGACCAGTTCTAATTGTGCACCGCACTGTCAGAGAACCATTACCATGGGACTGATCGAGCATTGCACTGCCAAGTTTTCAGTGCAGGGGGAGTGCTGAGCTATCATGATGTCAGCTTTGCAAGCACGCACCTTGTCAACCGGTTAGTACTGAGGGAATGCCACAATGTCAGAGAGCCGCTCCTGAAGGAGCACAGCACATTTGGAGGGTCAGTGCTGGGGTACCCCCGGAGTGAAAAAAGGGTCAGCTCTGAGGGAGCGATGGACTTTCGAATGGGCAATAATGCGGGAGCACTGCTGCACACTGAGAGTGTGCTGAGCTGATAGAGGGTGATCCATTAAGCTGAGCGGCAATGTGTGTGGGAGTGCAGCTGCACTTTCATATAATCAGTACTGAGGGAGTGTGCATCTTAGAAACCAGCCCGGAGGGATGACTGAACAGTCGGACGGTGAGTACTGATGGAGCGCTGCACAGACACATGATCAGTACTGGAGACACCCTGCGCTCTTGGAGGGTTTGTATTCATACAGAATCGCAGAATCACAGTGCAGAAGAGGCCCTTCAGCCCATCGAGTTTGCAGCGACACGTGAGAAGCACCAGACCTACCTACCTAATCCCATTCACCAGCACTTGGCCCATAGACTTGAATGTTATGAAGCGCCTAGTGGTCAACCAGATACTTCTTATGGACTGCTGGGCAACCCGCATCCACCACCCACCCAGGCAGCTCATTCCAGACCGTCACCACCCTCTGGGTAAAATGGTTTTTCCCCGCATCCGCCCTAAACCTCCTGCCCCTCTCGTTGAACGTGTGCCACCTTGTCACAGACTTTTCAACTAAGGTGAACAGCTGCTCCCTATACATCCTGTTCATGCCCCTCATAATCTTGTACACCTCGATCAGGTCGCCCCACAGTCTTCTCTGCTCCAAAGAAAAAAAACCAAGCCTATCAACACACTTTTCATAACTTCAGTGTTTCACCCCAGGCAACATCCTGGTGAATCTCCTTTGTAAGCCGCCCCCAACCCCACCCCCTCCCCCATTCCCAGTGCAATCACATCGACCAGAACTGCACACAGTGCTCCAGCTGTGGCCTCACTAAGATTCTATACAACGCCAACGTCACCTACTTTTGTAATCTGTGCCTCGATTGATAAAGGCAAGTGTCCCATAAACGTTTTTCACCACCCCACTAACATGCTCCTCTGCCTTCAGAGATCTCTGGACACACACGCCAAGATCCCTTTGTTCCTCAGAATTCCCGCGTGTCATGCTGTTCATTGCAAACTTCCTTGTCAATACTATGGGTGTACTTGCACCAGATGGACTGCAACGGATCAGGAAAGCAGCTCGCCAGCATCATCTCAAGGGGGCAATTAAGTATGGGCATTAAATGCTATGCAGCAAGCGAATCCCACATCACCTGAATGAATCTCAAGCAGAGCTGGTGAGTGTGGCATTGGGCGCAGTCAGCAGGCAAAGGAGAATTCCTGTCCGTGTGGATTCCAGAAAGGTACAGTATGCTTCGATGAACAGCTTTCAGCGTGGCGGTAGGAAGGGAGGCGTCCGGGGTGGATGTGATGGGCATGCGGGGAGGGGGGTGTGGGAGTGGGGGTGGTATGTGGCGGGTCAAGGTGGGCGGGTGTTAAGATTGATGGTCACTTCTTATAGATATTCTGTCCATTTGAAATTGTGACTCCTGACGGGTTTTGTTGATGCATATGTTTTCCACTTTCTCTCCCCTTGTTAACTATTGGATAAGTTTGAGTTCATTGAACAAGTGGATTGTTGAGTCTTTGATTCATTGAAAAGTGATCGATTTTGCATCACTTAACATAGTATTATTCCCTTATTTAGTTTCTGAGATTAAAACTGATGTTTCTGTCTCTGTTTACTTGAATCAGTTTGAAGGGTTAATTCAGGTTGCACTGATTAGACTGTTCACTGCTAAATTTAATTTAGTCTAAATTTATAACAACAAAGGATCATTTTTAAAAGTACAGTGTGAGATTCGCCACCTCCTGCTCCTACTTACAATGTTCTTCAATGGTCCGTTCAGTGAGCTAACTCAAGGGTACAGGGCAGTTTTCCAACTGCCCCCACCCACACTAAGGGACCATTGTCAATATTGAGCTTGTGTGATGGAGACAGGTCCTATGATTTGCAGATTTGAATGCTGCACACGGTCTATCAGGACAAAGATAAAGTCAGCCCATAAATATTTGTGAGTGTGCTGCGTTTGGCAGCGGCTGCTCATAACAGAGGTGGAGATAAGATCTATCAGAAATCACACCTCCAGGAACATGTACAAACAGGAGAATGGGAAAAGAGAGTTGTTTGAAATATCAAAACAGGAGAATGTAATTCATTCCCCTCGCCTTGTTCCAGTATTTAGGGGATTGACAGCACATTAACATTTCTACAACAGTGATCCAGCTGGTACACAGAACCTTCAATATCCTTAAGTAACACTGACCCATCACTGTGTGTCTTGACATTCCCAATTGCTTTCTACTGGCTTGTGTGTGATTGTATTATTCCTGAAATTAACCCTCAATGCGCAGATCTAATTGTAAGTCTCTGTTCCTCGGTAGCAGAACACTTAGTTATCTCAATACACAACAGATTGTTCGTCCATATTACAGTCGCAGCCACAGTACTGACCATCTGAAAGTGCAATCATCCATCAGTACTGATCCTCCGGCAGAGCGGCACTCCCTCAGAATGTATCCTCCAACAATGCTGCGCTCTCTCAGAATTGACCCTCTGGCAGGGCAGCACTTCCTCCATGCTGACTTTCAAACAGTGCGGCACCCCCTCCATACTGACCCTCCAGCAATGCGGCACTCCCTCAGGACTGAACCTCTGACAGTGCAGTGCTCTCTCAGTCGTAACTGTCCGAGAGCGTGGCACAGGCTATTGACTAACCTTCTTCCAGTGCGGCACCCTGCCAGGGCACACTCTCTGACAGGTTATTAAGCTAAATAATAATGAAATGTTTCAATGAAAATAATTGAGAATAATTAATGTAATGTTGATAACAGACTAAGAGTAATTAATTGTTTGTGCTTTGATAAATATTTGAGATTGTTTGATAATAACGAATTTTAAAGGTATGTTATTTAGTTGTAAAATAGATACACAAATAATAAATCATTGACATTAATTCATCATTAGATGTACTAGAGTTAGAATAAGAATATTTAAGAATTGGATTTTTATCTATAATGTATTGTTCTACTTGATGACTAATTAGGCCAATAACTGACATAATATTTTTAGAAATTAATTGATAATTAGATGGTTAATTTAAAATTAATATTAAGACTTTTTAATTCATAATTGAAAGTAATAATTATACCGGCAATTCATAATATGATGTTGAAAATAATTAATAATCAGTTGTATTATTTGATACTACATGTTGAACTTAATTAGTATTTAAACCAATTATACATAATATGCTGATGATTAAGTTAAACTTTGGATGTACTAACTTTAATATTTTGTAATTTATTAATAATTTAACGTGTTAATTAAAAATATGTTTTTGAAATTAATTAATAGCTATACCTACGAACATAATACTTAGGAGCAGGAATAGGCCATTCAGCCCACAAATCCTCCCCGCTTTACAATAAGATCATAGCTGATCTGAATTCAACCTCAACCCCACATTCCCAACTCTCCCCGATAAACTTTCACCCCCTTGTTACTCGAGATTCTATCTCGCTTGGCCTTAAAAATATTCAAAGACGCTGTTCCCAGCACATTTTGAGGAAGAGAGGCCATTAACCCACGACGGTCTGAGAGGAAATGCTCCACCTCATCTCTGAATGAATACTGAATATTGGGATGTTGAAACTGTTTATTCTGATCATATGTTGAATAAAACATGATCCACAGCTTAGAAATATGGCTGCTGGTGAGAATGGATGTACAAAAAATAGTGACTCGGTCGATATTTAACAGAAAATTACAACCCTCTAATTATCAGAGGGCGGGCTGCACATTCGGAGGATAACTGCTGAGGGAGTCCCACACTGTTGAAGGGTCAGCACTGAGGTGGAGCAACACTTTTGGAGGGCCAGTGCTGAGTAAGCACCGCACTGTCGGAGGGTCAGTAATGTTGGAGTCCAAAACTGTTGGAGGGACAGCACTGACGGAGCCCCACACTGTCAGAGGGACAGTGCTGATGTAGCGTCTAGCTGTCTGGTGTTCAGTACTGATGATGTGTTCCACTGTTGACGAGTCAGTATGGAGGGAGTTGCGAGCTGTCTGAGGTTCAGTAATGAGGTTTTCCCACCTATCAGAAGGGGTAATACTGAGAGAGTGCAGCACTGTTGGAGGGTCAGTGCTGAAGATGCACCTCGCTGTTGGAGGGTGAGTGCTAAGGGCATGCATGCACTGCCGGAGGTTCAAGAATGTGGTTCTGCTGAATAATTGGAGGGCCTGTGCCATGGGTTTGCCGCAGCAGCAGAGAGACAGTAAAGAGGTAGTGAAGCACTGTTATAGGGGCAATAAAGAGACAGAGACACACTGTCAGAGTGTCACTACTGACGGACTGTCGCACTGTCAGACGGTCCCTTCTGAGGTAGCGTTGCCCTTTCAGTAGGACTGTTCTGAGGAACTGTTGCACTGTCAAAGTGTCAGTGCTGAGGGAGTTTCGCATTGTCAGAGGATCACTGCTGAGGGAGCGTCGCATTGTCAAAAGGTGAGTTCTGAGGCAGTGCTGCTCTGTCGAGGGGTCAGTTCAGAGGGGGTGCCATCTATTCAGAGTGTCAGGACTGAGGGAGTGAACTACTGTCGGAGTGTCCGTACTGAAGAAGTGCTGCACTGTTGGAGGGTCAGTACTGAGGGAATGCCGCACTGTAGAAGGGTCAGCTTTGGAGATGCAAAGCACTTTGGAGGGTCAGAACTTTGGGAGCGCTGCACTGCCAGTGGGTTTGTTCTGAGGGATTGATGCAGTATCAAAGAATCAGTAATGCGGGTGTGTCACACGCTCGGTGGGTCAGTGTTGAAGGGGTGCTGCACTGTGAGAGGATCAGCACTGAGGGCAAGCAGCACCTTCAGTGGGTCAGTATTCAGGGGGCGAATCACTGCCGGAAGTTCAGCACTGAGGAAGTGCAGCACTGTTGAAGGGTCAGTGCTGAGAGAGTGCTGCACTGCCAGAATGTCTTTACTGAGGGAGTGCTGCACTGTTGGAGTTTGATTACTTAGTGTCTGCCGCCTTGTCAGAGAGTTGCTACTGAGGGAGCGCGTCACAGTCAGAGAGTCAGTACAGAGGTGCAATGCTAGTACTGAGCGTGCGCCTAGCTGTCTGGTGGTCAGTAATGAGGAAGTGTTGATCTGTCCGAAGGTCAGTTCTGAGGGAGTGCCACACTGTCAGAGTTCCAGTTCTGAGGAAGTGCCAAACAGTAAGCTGGTCAGTACTGAGGAGCAACAAACTATCAGAGGATCATTACTGAGGTAGCGCTGCACACCTGCAGGAGCAGAACACGTCGGAGGGTCAGAGTTGAGGGAGTGCTGCACTGTCAGAGGGTCAGTGCTGAGGGAGTGCTGCAATGCCAGAGGGACAGCACTGGTGAAGCACGTTACTGCATCACTGTGCTGAGGAAGTGCTGCGCTGCATGATGTTTAGCCTCTAGAGGGCGTCGCACTGTTGGAGATTCAGTTCTGAATGAGTGCCGTCCTGTCAGAGGGTCATTACTGAGGGAGTGCCGCCCTGTTGGAGGTTAAGTACTGAGGATGTACAACGTTGTCAGAGATTCAGTACTGAGTGAGTGCTGCACTGTTGGAGTCACAGCACTAAGCGTGCCCAGAAGTGTTGGAGGATCTATTCTGAGGTAGCGCCTCAATGTCCGAGGCTCTGTATTGAGGGAGGACAGCACTGTCAGAGAGTCAGTAAACAGGAAGTGCCACACTGTCGGAATGACAGCACTGAGGGACTCCCGTATTGAGGGGGATCTGCACTGGCAGCAGATGTAGCAAGCAGAAATAACCAGTGGGCCATCTACTGAGAACACAGAATGGTCTGCTCCTGAGGAACATAACCTTAAAATTAGATTTGAGCCATACAGGGTTAATGTCAGGATTCACAAGGAAACCCATAAGCCCATGGGAAGTAGTTCAATGTTACAATTTTGAATGTCAAGTCATAAATTGATGGGGCTGTGTTACATAAGCATATTAAAGGTTCACTGCGTCAGCTGGATCACTGCTGTAATAATACAGAAGGGTGTAGACCCCCTGATTACTGGAACAAGGCGAAGGGAATGTATTGCCTTCTCCTGTTCTCATATTTCAAACAGATCTCTGTTCCCTTGCACCTGTTTGTACATGTTCCTGGATGTGTGGTTTCTGGGAGAACTTATCTCCCACTCTGTTGTAAACAGTTGCTACCAAACACAATAACGTCACAATACATATAGACAGACCTTTTCTTTGTTCTGATACCCATTGCGCAGTATTCAAATCTGCTCAGCACAGAGCCTCTTTCCATCACGCTACCACAGATTTGACAATGTCCCCATAGTGTAGGTGAGGGGGAAGCTGAAATACTACCCTGCAGCTTGGAGTTAACTCACTGAACCGGCCTTTGAAGAACATTTGAAATAGGGGCAGGAGGAGACTAATTTCACCCGGTATATTTAAAAAGCTCCGTTTGCTTTGATAAATTAGGCTTCAATTAATTTACAGTGAACAGGCTGGTCACTGGAACCTGAAATAACACTTCAGACTGACTCAACTCAACAGAGACAGAACAATCAGGGAGAGTCTCAAAGACTGAATACGCGAATAATACTGACGTTTATTGAACAGAAGCAAAATAAACAACCATGCACTTATAAAGCAATCAAAGATTCATCAACCAACTTGCCGAATTATTTATAATTTATGAAATATCTAATACCAGCAAACAAAAAGAAAAGTATATTGATCAACGTAACAGTCCCACCCTCACACTTGAAGCATTAACACATTGATGTGAATGATCGGGTGGAGATCACTAACAATTGATCAAAATGGTGACAAGGTGTCTATGACTCTGCATCACGCTCGGGATTCGGCCTATTCATCCACATGAAGATTCACGGCAGGAAGTGCCCACCCCGAGGAGATATCATCCTCGAATCGAGTGACAGGCGAAGGTGAGGGCAATTTGCTATCCGGCTTGGTGATGTGGCCAAGCTTGAGCAGGGAACACTCCGTCCCCTCATTAATTCATTAGTAAAGATTGTAAATTTGGTGAATTTGGGGATCGATAAAGATTAAGGGGGACGACGTGATGTACAAAGTGGGGTTTGTGAATGAGATGGAAAATCAACACTTCACAGGGCTAATAATCCATTCAGCGTGACTTCAAATTGCGCACCTGAGGTGTCAGGATTTTTGGTTAAAATGTCTATACATAAACAGGAAATTTTCAGGACGAATCTAGATACAGAATAAAGATCTTTCTACAATGACACCATCAAACAATGCTAGGAAAGGAACAGCATGGGGTTATATATAGAGGAAAGCACCGTTCACAATGTCCCAATCAAACACTCCCAGGACAGGTCCAGCCCGGGATTCGACAGAGAGTACTGTGCACTGTTAGAATCTCAAACAACCCTAGGAGAGGTACCGTAGGGGGTTAGATACAGAGTAAAGCTCCCTCTACACCGTCCCCATCAAACACTCCCAGGACATGTACAGCACGGGCTTAGATACATAGTAAAGCTTCCTCTACACTGTCCCCATCAAACAATCCCAGGACAGTTACCCCACGGGGTTAGATACAGAGTAAAGCTCCCTCTACACCGTCCCCATCAAACAATCCCAGGACAGGTACAGCACGCAGTTAGATACAGAGTAAAGCTCCCTCTATACTGTGCCCATCAAACACTCCCAGGACAGGTACAGCACGGGGTTAGATACAGGGTAAATGCACGATTGCACCGCCCCTATCAAACCCTCCCAGGACAGGTACAGCACGGGGTAAGATGCATATTGAAGCTTCCTCGAGTTCCAAGCCCTCCCCGCTGCCCCTCCCTGGCTTCACCTCCTTTCACAGGTGCTTTTACTTCTCTCGGTTTCGCCCAGTGAGGCCGTGGTCTCCCCAGCACTCATCGTCTCATCATGCCATTCCAAACACCACTGTTTACTGATTATAACAGATTCACCCAGGTTCAGTGTTTAATGATTAAAGTTGAATAATTCAGTGAAAGCCATTTAATATTTATTGAAGATTTGTGAATTACAATGGTGCAAGGTAAGGTTCGAAGAACTGAATGTGAATGTTAAAATGTTACTTGATATTCTAAATGCAACTGTATGTACGTTAAACTTTATTTTACCAAATATTATATTTAACATCCAAGGGCTTGATTAAGTGGAATATGGTTTTTAAATCACATAGTTAATAAATTGCAGAAAGAGAAAGACAGTTTGCAAATCAACGAGAAATATATAAGAGAGAGAGAGCGAGAGACAGCAACCCATTCTGATAATCAAGGAATTTAATGAACAAATTAAGGAGAGACAGAGATAGAGCAATCCAGAGAGCCAATAGAGGAGGTATGTAATTAGTAAATTAGAAAGAGAGAGAGCAGCAAATAGAGGAGGAACGTAAATAACCAGTTGGAGAATGAAAAGCAGAGAGGAGCTCATTGTACAAATAGAGGAGGAATTCAACTGATAAATTAGAGAGAGAGAGAGAGTGAGAGAGAGTGAGAGAAACCCAGTGTGCAAATAGAAGAGGAATGCAATAAAGAAGTTAGAGATAGACGGAGAGAGAGGAAGAGAGCAGCCCAGTGTGCACAAAGAGGAAGAATGTAATTAATACATTTTAGAGAGAAAGAGAGAGGGAGCAACCTAGTGTGCCCACAGAGGAGGACTGGAAATAATAAGAGAGATAGAGAAAGACTGAGTGTGTGTGAGAGAGAGAGAGAGTGCAACCCAGTGTGAAAATAGAGGAGAAATGTATTTAGTCAGTGTGAGAGGGGGAAAGAACCGTTTGCAAGTACAGGAGGAATGTAATTCCTAAGTTGGAGAGAGAGGAAGAGAAAGAGATCCAGTGTGCAAAAAGAGGAGGAATGAAATAGAACAGGAAAATGTTCAGTAAATTAGAGACGGAGATACAGAGAAACCCAGCGTGCAAATAGAGGAGGAATGTAATTAATCAATTAGATAGAGTCCAGTCTGCAAATAGAGGAGCAATATATTTGTTTAAAGTTAGATTAGACAACGCATTCTGCCAATAGGGAAGGAATGAAATTACTAAATTAGAGAGATTGTGCAAATAGAGGAGCAATGTAATTAATGAATTAGATGTAGCAACCCAGAGACCAAATAGTGGAGGAAAACAATTAATACATGAGAGAAAGAGAGCAACTCAAGGCGAAAATAGAGGAGGGGCGTCGCTAATAATTGAGAGTGATAGAGAAACACCTTGTGCAGAGAGGAGGAATGGAATTAATATATGAGAGAGAGTGGGGGCAACCTAATGTGCAAATACTGGAGGATTTCAGTTCATAAATAAATGGGGGAGGGGTCGAGAGCAAGCATGTTAACGAAGAGAGGATCCAGAGAGTCATACATGTCTTCAGCACAGAAAAGGGCCATTCGGCCCATCGAGCACGCTCTGGTCAAACAACTACCTAACTCTGCTAATCACATTTTCCAGCACTGGCATCGCAAGCGTGCATCCAAACAGTTCTTATATGTTATGAGGTTTTCTGACTCTACCACCCTTTCAGGCTTTGAGTTCCAGATTTCCAACACACTCTGGGTGAAAGGAATTCTTCCTCACATCCCCTCTAAACCCCCTGGCCCTTAACTTAAATCTCTGCCCCCTGGTTATTGATCCCTCCACGAAGGGGAAACGTTCCTTCCTGTCTGCACCATCTACCTCAGAACTTTATACACCACAATCATAGCCGCTCTCAATCTCCTCTGCTCCAGGATAAATAACCCCATTCTGTCCAGTCTCTCCTAATAACTAAAACTCTCCAGCTCAGACAACATCCTGGTAAATCTCCTCTACACTCTCTCGGGTGCAATCACATCCTTTCCATAATGCAGATTCCAGAACTGCACGCAATACACTAGCTATTGCCTAACTAGCGTTTTCAGCAGTTCCAGCATGACGTCCCTGCTCTTACATTCTATGTTTCGGCTAATAAGGAAAGTATCCCAGTGGCCTCCTTAACCAAATGTTCTACGTGTCTCACTAACTTCAGTGAATGGTGGACATGCACACTAAGATCCCTCTGATCCTTAGTTCTTCCAAGGGTCCCAAAATTCATCGTGTATTTCCGGGATTTGTTTGTCCTTCCCAAGTACATCATCTCAATCTTACTTGGATTAAATTCATTTTGCCATTGATCAGGTCATATGACCAGCTGGTCTATATCCTACTGTAATGTAAGGCTATCCTGCCAAATGTTTGCCAACCCACCATTTCACGTGTAATCCATGAACATACAGATTAACCCTCCTATATTGAGGTCTAAATCGTTTATTCATACCACAAACGGTAAAAGACCCTACATTGATCCCTGTGGAAACCCAATGGACACAGGAATCCAGTTGAAAAACACCCTCGACCATCATTCTCTGGTTCCTGCCATTCAGCCAATTTTGTATCCAACTTGCCAAATTGTCTTGGATCCCATGGTCTCTTAACTTTGTTATCAGTCTCCCATGCGGGACCTTATCAAAAGTCATGCTGAAGTCCAAATAGGCAAGACAAATGCACTGTCCTCCACAAACCTGGTCAATCATTGGAAAAATTCAATCAAGTTGATCTGACATCAACTCTCCTTCACAAAACCATGCTGACTCTCCTTAATTAATCCCTGCCTCTCCAAGTGTAGATTAATTATCTCCTTCAGAATTGCTTCCAATGGCTTCCCCAACAGGGAGGTTAGATTGATCGTCCTGTAGTTCCCCGCTTTATCCCTCCCTCCCTTATGAATACCGGTACCACATTGGCTGCCCTCCAGTAATTTTGGAACTCTCCTGTGGCCAGAGGGGTATTGGAAATTATTGCCTGCGCCCCTGCTATCACCTCCCTTGCCTCAATCAAAAGCCAGGGATGCACTCGATCCAGGTATAGAGAATTATCTAATTTTAAGCCTGTCAGAGCACTTAGAACCTCTTCCCTTTCTATACTAATTTCATTTATTATATCACAGCACTTCAGCCTGATTTCCATACCCATGTCCATCCTCTCACTTGCAAACACCGACACAAAGTATTCACTTTGAACCCTACCTACGTTTTCCATCTCCACACAGAAATTACAACTATGGACCATAACGGGCCCGACTCTTTCCTTAGTTATCATCTTACTCTTAATGCAACTGTAAAATAACTTGGGATTTTCCTTCATTTTACCAGCTAATGTTTTCTCATGCCCCCTTTCTGCTCTCATAATTTTCTTTTTATGCGCCCCCTCTTCATGTCCTACACTCTTCTAGGGCTACCGCTCTTCGAGCCCTTGGTATCTGCCATAACCATCCAGTTATCTCTTTATCCAATCCTGTATATGACTTGAAAAACCAGGGTTCCTTGGATTTGTTGGTTAAACTCCCTGTCTTTCCTGAAATACGTTGGCCCTGCATTCACCCTATTTTCCTGTTGAATGAACCCCACTGCTTTGACACAGATTAACCTGAAAGTAGCTGCTCCCAGTTCATTCTGTCCAAACCATGTCTGATCTTATTAAAATAGGTATTCCCCAATTTAGAACTCTTATTTATGGCCTGTTTCTTTTCAGTAACAATCTTTAATCTAATGGAGTTATGATCACTATCTGCAAAATGCTGCCTACTGATACCCCTGCTACTTGCTCGGATTCATTCCCTAATATTTTGTCAAGGATCGCTTTCTGTCTTCTAGAACCCTCTACGTACTTCCTTAAAATGTTCCCTAGGATGCATTTGAAAAATCCTGCTCCCTCTGAACTTTTCACCCTATGACCAAACCACTGAATTTTGGGGACGTTGAAATCCCCCATTATTAGCACCCTATCATTGTCATACTGCTCTGAAATTTGACTAAGCATCTGTTCCTCTATTTCTGGCTGGCTGTTTGGGGGTATATAGTAAACTCCCAGCAATGTGATTTCTCCTTTTTTGATTTTCCGTTCAACCCATAAGGATTTGAGAAGCCTTCTAAGATGTCATCCCTCCCCTTACTGCTGTAATTGATTTATTGAAAAATATTGCGAAATCTCCACCTCATTTAACTCAGTCCCTGTCTCGCCTGAAGGCCTGATATCCTGGAATTTTTTGAATTGTCAATCCTGCAAATCTCCCAACCATGTCTCAGTGGCAGCAATGACATCATTCTTCCATGTGTTGATTTATGCCCCCAACTCATGTGCCTTATGCGTCAGACGGCTTATAATAAAATAAATACCCTCCAACCCTACCAAAACTCCTTGTCCCTTAACTGTCCCATAATTTCGATGCCTTACAGACACACTTGCCCTCTCTTCTAATTTTGGTTGTGGATCTCCCCGTGCTGAACCTTCCCTCAGAATCCCACCCCGCTGCCAGGTTAGTTTAAATTCCACTCGGAGGACGAATTCAACTGAAAAATTAGATAGAGAGACAAGACAGAACCATATGCAAATAGTGGTGGAATATAATTTAAACATTAGGGAGTGAACAATCCAGTGCGAAAATAGAGAGAGAATGAAACTAAGCAATCGTAAAGAGAGCAACCCAGTGTGCATTTACAGGTTAAATGTAATTTAAAAACTACAGAGTAAAAATGCAGTGTGCACATAGAAAACGAATGCAATTTATTAATTGGTGAGAAAGGTAACAACATAGTGTGCAAATTGAGGGAAAATAAATTTAACATGACCCTTTGTGTTTTCCAGAATCTCTTACTCTGTTCATCATTGTTCAGTACTGAGGGAGCTGCAATCTGAGATCAAGAGTGCTGAGGAGGTGGTGCAATGCTGGAGTGTCAGTTTTGTGGGAGCGCAGCAATATCTGAGGGTCGGCACTGAGGGGGTGTTGCCATTTTGGATCGTCACTGCTGAGGGGGTGCCACAATGTCGGAGGGCGAGTGCTGAGGGAATGCAGCACTGTTGGATGGTAAGTAATGAGGGAGAGCCGCACTCTCGTAGGGTCAGTACTGAAGGAGCACTGCAATCTCGGTGGGTCAGTACTGAGGGAGTACTTCACTGTTGGGGGACCAGTACTGAGGGTGTGCCGCACTGTCAAAGGGACAGTAATGTGAGAGTAAGGCACTTTCAGAGGGTGAGTACCAATGGAGCGCCACGCTGTCAGTGGACAGTATTGAGGGAATGCCACACTGTCGGAGGATCAGTACTCTGGGTGTAATGAACTGGCAGAGAGTACGTCCAGAGGTACCTCAGCAGTTTCGGATGGTATGCAGTGAGGGAGTTCGCTACCGCCGGATGAATGTACTGAATCTGTTATTGTAATATGGAGGCATAATCTGTTGCCCTTCTATTGAGATCATTGAGTGATCTGCTCCCGATGGAAACATACTTCCAATTAGATCTGGGCCATTAAGTGTTAATGTCAGGAATCACAGAATCACACACTAGACAGTGGAAAGCTGTTCTTTGTGTCAATTGGGAATGTCAGGACATAGGTTGATGGCTGTGTGTTGTGAAAGGTTATTAAAGTTTCTGAGTGCAAGCTGGGTCACTGCTGTAATAATACAGATGTGTGGTACCCCCTGAACACTTGAAGAAGGCTAAGGTAATATATTACCTTCTCCTCTTCCAATATTTCAAGCTTATCTCTGTTCCCTTGCTCCTCTTCGAGCATGTACCTGGATGTGTGGTTTCTGAGAGACCTTATCTCCAACTCTGTTGTGAGCAGTTGCTGTCAAACACAGTAACATCACAACTTTTCAACCAGCTGCCATTGTCTTGTTTCTGATACATGACGTACAGCATCCAAACCAGCTCAGCACAGAGCCTGCCTCCATCACACAACCTCAGTGTTGACAATGGTCCCATGGTATGTGTTGGGAGGGAGTTGAAAAACTATACTGCACCCTGGGGTTAGCTCACTGAACCGGTCATTGAAGTGCATAGGGGCAAAAGGAGGTTAATCTTACCCTGTCATTTTAAAAAGGGGTGTTTGTTTTTATAAACTTAGACCTAGAGTAATTGAGCAGTGAAAAGGCTAATTACTGGAACCAGAATTAACCCTTCAAACTGATTTATTTCGGCAGAGCAAGAACCATCAGGCAGATTTTCAGGCACTGTATTAGCGAATGATACTGACGTTTATTGGACAGAAGGAAAATCAAACAACACTTCACTTATCAAACAATGAAAGATTCATCAATCAGCTTGCAGAATTATTTATAACTCTTCATGTAACTGCTAAGAGTGGGCAAAGAGAAAAGTATATTTATCACTGAAACCCTTAAAGGAAACACACTTGAAGCGTTAACGCTTTGATGTTAATTTCTGGGAAGAGCTCACTACCAATCCGACAAAATGGCGACAACGTATCTAACAATCTGCATCACGCGTTGAGCCGCCATCTCTTATTGATCAGGCAGAGCGGCCGCAGGGAAAGGAAGGGAAGGAAGAATATCCTGTTCTCCGGTTCCCAATACCTGGTGCGATGTCCTGCGATGTTCCCGAAGCTCTGCGGCTTTACAATCGGACTCTTCATCCACATGATGACCCACGGCAGGAAGTGGCCACACTGATGTTGTATCCTCAAATCGATGGACTAGCCGAAGATGAGGACAGTTTGCTAACCAGCTTGGTGTTGTGACCAAGCTTGGACACGGAACACTCCGTCCCCTAATTAAGTCATTGGTATAGATTGTAAATTTTGTGACAATGGGGATTGGTGAAGGTTTCTGGGGACCAGACAGTGTTCAATGGTGGAGTTGGGAGTGAGGCAGAAAATCAGAACGTCACAGGGCTATTAATACAAGGAGTTTGACTTCAAATTGCATCCCTGTGGCTTGGGAATTTGAATTTAAAAACACGCCTGTACGCAAACAAGAAAGTTATAGAGCAGAGTGAGATATACTGTAATTCTGCCTCTTCAATGTACCCATGAAACATTCCCAGGACAGGTACAGCATGGGGTTATGTGCAGAGGAAAGTTCCCTCGGCACTGCCCACAGCAAACACTCCTAGGACAGGTACAGCACGGGGTTACATTCTGAGTAAATCCACCTCTGCATTGTCCCCATCAAACACTCCGAGGACAGGAACAGCACAGGGTTAAATACAGAGTAAATCTCCATCTACACTGACCAATTCAAACACTCCCAGGACATATTGCACGGCGTTAGATACAGAGTAAAGCTCCGTCTACACTGTCCCCATCAAACTTTCCCAGGACAGGTACAGCGCAGGGTTAGATTAAGAAGTAAATCTCATCTACACTGTCCCCATCAAACACTCCCAGGTCAGGCACAGCACGGGGTTAGATAGAGAGTAAAGCTTCCTCTATACTCATTCCATTAAACACTCACAGGGCAGGTTCAGTAGGGGTGTGATAGTGAGTGAAGCTCCTTCGAGTTGCCTCCACTCCCCGCTGACACCTGCTTAAGTGGAAAATTATTCTTAAATCATTTGATTCAAAAATCACAGAGGAAGCGATAGTAACCCAATGTGCAAATAGTTTAGGAAGCAAATTAATTAATGAGGGACAGAATTGGACCAAATCTGTGTGCAAGTAGTAGAGGAAGGTAATGAATAAATTAGAGACAGAGACGAAATCATTGTGAAAGAGAGGGGCAACGTCACAAAAAGATTACGGAGATAGAGATGTAGAGAGAGAGAAAGAGAGAGAGAAAGAGAGAGAGAGAAGAACCCAATGCATAAAAAAACGACCGACTTAATAAATCAGAGAGAGATTTGAACTTAACCTTTGTGCAAATAGCGGAGAAATGTAAAAAAAATGAATTATAGAGATAGAGAAAGCAACCCGGTTTCAAAATAAAGGAGGAATGCAATTAATAAATTACATAGCGAGAGAGAGAGCAACCGAGTGTGAGAATAGTGGAGGAATATAATTAATAATATACAGAGAGAGGGAAACCCAGAGTGCATATACAGGAAGGATGTAATTAATAATTCAGAGAGAGAGAGAGAGCAACTCATTTTGTGAATGGAGATGGAATGTAATTAATAAATTAGAGAAATAACAACCAGTATGCAAAGAGAGGAGAACTACATTAATAAATTAGGAAGAGGGTGAGAGACATCAACACAGTGTGCAAATACAGGAGAATCTATTAATGAATTAGAGCGTTTGAGACAGAGGGCAACCTAATGTACAAACATAAGAGTAGTTAATAAAATAGAGAGAAAGAGAGCAACTCAGTGTGCAAATTGCGGAAGAATCGAATGTAAAAATTAAAGAAGATGAGAGAGAGTGCAACCCTGTGTGCAAATAGAGAAGTCATGCAACTAATAAATTAGAGAGAGCAATAGCACCCCAGTGTGCAAATAGAGGCCGAAATAAATTAATAAGTTAGCGAGGAAGAGAGAGAGAAACCTAGTGAGCAAATAGAGGAAGGAAGAGAGAGAGTGAAAATTAGAGAGAGAGAGTGAAAGAGAGAGAGAGATAGCAACACGTTGCAAATTGAGGAGGAATGAATTAATAAATTTGAGAAAGAGAGATTCCAACGTAATGTGCAAACATAGGAGGAAATAAATTAACAAATTGGAGAGAGGGAGCAACCCAATGTCAAAACAGAGGAGGGAATCAATTAATAAATTGGAGAGAGGGAGCAACCCAATGTCCAAACAGAGGAGGAATAAATTATTAAATTGGAGAGAGGGAGCAACTCAATGTCCAAACAGAGGAGGAAATAAATTAATAAATTGGAGAGAGGGAGCAACCCAATGTCCAAACAGAGGAGGAAATAAATTAATAAATTGGAGAGAGGGAGCAACCCAATGTCCAAACAGAGGAGGAAATAAATTAATAAATTCGAGCGAGAGACCCATTCAGTTTGCAAAATGAGCGACATAATTAACAATTTAAAGACAGAGAGAACAACCCAGAGTGCCAATAGAGGAGCAATGTAATTAATAAATTAGAGCGAGAGCGTGAGAGAGAGCATCCCAACGTGTCAATAGGGAAGGAATGCAATTAATAAATGAGAGAGAGAGAGAGAGAGAGAGAGCCAATGTTCAAAAAGTGGAATGTAATTTATAAATTGGAAAGAGCAATCTAGCGTGCAAATAGAAGATGAATGTAATTAATGGTTGGAGGGTAACCCAGTGTGCAAATAGAGAGGAATGTGATTAATTATTAGAGAGAAAGAGAAAGAGAGAGAGAGAGAGCGAGAAATAGTGTGCCAATCGAGCAGGACTGTAATTCATAAATTGGAGATAGAGCAACCCATTGTGCAAAGAGAGGGGAAATGCAATTAATAAAGAGAGAGCAAAACTGTGTACAAATAGAGGAAGATTGTGATTAACAAGATAGTGAGAGGCCAACACAGTGTGAAGAGGAGCAATTTAATTTATAATTTTGAAGGAGAGAGCAATCCAGTGTGCAAATAGAGGAGAAATGTAATTTATAAATTGGAGAGAGTAACTCAGTGTGCAAACAGAGAACGAATGCAATTAAGAAATTAGTGAGGGAGCAACTGAGTTAACAAATAGAGGAGGAAAATAAATTAGAAAATTAATAAAAGAGCAACACGGTGTGCAAATAGAGGGGTGTTGTAATTAAAAAGTTAGAGAGAGAAAGGGAGAGCAACCCAGTGTGCAAAGAGAAGAGAAATATACTTTATAATTTAGAGAGAGAGAGAGAGATCGAACAAGTGTGCAAAGAGAAGAGAAATATAATTTATAAGTTAGAGAGAGAGAGAGCAAACCAGGGTGCAAATAGAAGAGGGATTAAATTTATAAATTTGATAGCGAGAGTGCAAGCAAGTATGCAAATAGACGAGAAATGGAATTAATAAATTAGAGAGCAAAACCAATTTGCAAATAGACGAGGAATGTAATTGATAAATTTCAGAGAGAGAGAGAGGGAGAGAAAACCAGTGTGCTAACAGAAGATGAATACAATTAATATATTAGAGAGCGAGGGAGCAAGCCAGCGTGCAAATAAATGGGGAATGTAATTCGTACATGAGGGATAGAGAGTGAGTGCATCTGAGTGTGCAAATGTAGGAGGAATTCAGTTAATAAATGAAAGGGAGAGAGATTGAGAGTAAACATGTTATCAGAGGGTGAATGCAATTGATCAGTTAGGAAGAGTGACAAAGCAGGCTAGAGCACAAATAGAAGAGGAATATAATGAACAAATTAAAGACAGAGCAATCCAATGTTCAAATAGTGGACAGATGCAATTAAATAACTAGAGAGGGAGAGAGAGAGCAACTCAGTGAGCAAATTGAATAGGAATAGAATTGATAAATTAGAGAGATGGAGGGAGCAACCCAGTGTGCACATAGAGGGCTAATGCAATTAAATAAATACAGAGGGGGAGAGTTCAATTCAATGTTCAAATAGATAACAAATGCAATTAATAACTTGGGGAGATTGAGGTAAATGTGCAAATAGAGGAGAAACACAATTAATGAAACTCCATTGCTTTTCAAAATGGCTTTCTGTGTTCATCACTGGACAGTATTGAGGAAGAGCTGCACTGTCACCTGGTGGATGCTGAGGAGGTGTTGCAATGTCGCAGGGTCAGTACTGAGGGAGGGCGCACCTTCGAAGGGTCAGTACTGAAGGAGTGTCGCTCTGTTGGAAGGTTATTTCTGACAGAGTGCCACAACGGCTGCCATGTACATGGTCAATGCTGAAGGTGCTCCGCACTGTCGGAGGGTCAGTACTGTGGGTGCGCTGCTCTTCCAGATTTCGAGTGCAGAGGATGTGTTGCTATTTCGGAGGGTCAGTACTGAGGGATTGCCGGACTGCCGGAGAGTCAGTAATGTGAGAGCACTGTACTGTCGTAAGGCTAATACTGAGGGTCCACAGAACTATTGGAGGGTCAATACCTAGAGAGCAATACACTGTCAGAGGGACCGTAGTAAGGGAGCTCCACAATGTCGGAGGGACAGTAGTGATGGAGCGCCACACGGTCCTAGGGTCAGCACTGAGGGGGTGCTACACTGTTGGGGGATCAGTACTGAGGCAGCTGGTGTAACATGGAGGAATAATCTATTTGCCAAGTTTTGAGATCATTGAGTGGTGTGCTCCCGAGGTACATAACTTTAAAATTAGATTTGGGCTATTCAGGGTAAATGTTGGGAATCACACAATCACACACAAGTCAAAGAAAGCTACTCCCTGTATCAATTGGAAATGTCAAACATAGATCGATGGGTCTGTCTTAAGTAAGGTTCTTAATGTTTCTGTGTGACAACGGGGTTACTGTTGCAATAATACAGATGTGTGGTAGACCCCCGAATACTGGAACAAAGCTAAGGGAGTGTATTAACTTCTCCTGTTCTCATATTTAGAACAGCCCGCTGTTCCCTTGCTCCTGTTTGCACAGGTTCCTGGATGTGCGGTTTCTGAGAGATCTTATCTTCACCGTTGTTGTGAACTGTTACTGTCAAACAAAGCAGCCTCACAAATATTTAGAGCTGAACTTTCCTTGTTTTTGCTACACGGTGTGCAGCATTCAAATCAGATCAGCACAGAGCCTGTCTCCAACACACTACCTCAGTGTTGACAATGGCCCTTTAGTGCGGGTGTGGGGGAGATGAAAAACTATCCTGCAACCTGGAGTTAGCTCACTGAACCGGGCATCGAAGAACATTAGAAAGAGGAGCGGTAGAAGTTGAAACTCACCTTGTTGATAAAAAAGTGATGTTTGTTTTTATAAACTTAGAATTGAATTAATTGAGCAGTGAGCAGGCTAATTATAGGAACTTGAATTAACCATTCAAACTGACTTAGTTTGACAGGAATAGAACCATCAGGCAGAGTCTCGGACAGTGAATTGGCGAATAACACTGACTTTTATTGAACAAAATCAAAATCAAGCAACAATGCACTTAACAAACAATTAAATATGTATCAACCAACTTGCAGAATTATGTAAAATTTATGAAATAAGTAATGGGAGGAGACAAAGATAAAGGTGTTTTTAAGAACGAAACCCCACAGGACTCACTCTTGAAGTGATAACACATTGACATTCATGACTGGGATCAGCTCACTGCCAATCGGTCAAAATGGCGACAACGTGTCCATCACTCTGCATCACGCTTAAGAATCGGTGTGTTCACCAACATGAGCATCCTCGGCAGGAAGTGGCGACTCCGAGTAGTCTTCACCCTCGAATCGAGGGACAGGTGAAGATGAAGCAATTTGCTGTCCAGCTTCGTGTTGTGGCCAAGCTTGGACACAGAACACCCAATCCCCTCATTAAGTCATTGATGCAGATTGTAAATTTGGTGAAGATGGAGATGATGAAGATTATTGGGGAGCAACCAATGGACAATGTCAGGTTTGGGACCCAGACCGAAAATCAGTACCTTACTGGGGGACTAATCCAGATTGTGTGACTTCAAATTCCACTCCTGGGTTTGAGAACTTGACTTTAAAAACAAGTTTGCATACAAACAGCCTCGCCCAGTAAAATCCACTGACTGATTGCGAATTTTATAGGGATTTTCACAGTGAGAATTCTCTCTCTAAAACAGTGCCCATTAAGGTTTGACATCACAACTTGCCAAGGCTCTTGACAGCACCTTCCCATCTGATGAAACAAACACATGAGAAGGACAAGGACAAAAGACTCATGGGAATGCCACCACCTGCAGGTCTCCCTCCAAGTCACACACCATCCTGACTTGGTACTCTGTCAGCCAGTTCATTGGCTGTCGCTGCGACTACATCCTGGAACTCTCTCCCTAACAGCCCTCTGCGTGTACCTACAACACAGGGAATGCAACAGTTCAAGAAGGCAGCTCAGCACCACCTCCTCAAGGGCGATTAGTGATGGGCAATAAAATCTGGCCCAGCCAGCTGTTCTCATAACCCAAGAAGCAATGAAAATATATACCCGGTCCATTACACAGTGTTGTGTAGAAAATGCTCAGGCCTGGTGCCAATTTCACACCCCCTACACATTTCATGATGGACAACTGAAGGCAGGTTACGTTACAGGGAAATAAAACTTCCAAATATCAGGTGAGATGTTTCCTTGTTTTGTTTTCACAACTCCTTTTATGAAAAAAAAACTTTAATTTGCATGGTTGCTGCCGCAATGTACATCATTGCTGAATTTATCAGCCAACCAGCGTAGCCAATATTCACATGTGAATCCCATATGATGAGCGGTGTTGGATGCATTGTTGCAGTGACTGACACCACTCACAGCAGCTTGTACCTGAGAGTGAAGAAGAAGCTAACTGACTGACCCCCACTGAATCTCACACAGCAACATCTCATTTGAGGTCTCTGGTAAGCAGTTCATGTATGATCGACCTTTATAACAAGTTCCGGAATGTGTCACTTGCTGGGTATTGGCTTGGTGGTGTGTGTGCTGCTTTTCCTGTACGCAGACGTGGCTGATCAATGAAACAGGATTCGAGTATTAGCAGGGTGTCACTACAGGGGGTCTGGATAAGGAGCTAGAGAAGAGAGCAGGAATGTCAGGAACACCAATGATTTTTTAAAAAAATGGTATTTTGAGAGTTGAACAAGGAAAAGCGAAGGATTTGAATGAATGAATTGGTTTGCATTAAGGGCATGTAAGCAAGTGAACTTCACCTCTGGCTATAGAGTTCTCAATGTGAGGGGAAGGTAGAGCTTACCTCGATGTTTTGAGGTCCCTGTGAGTGGAGGAGGTAAAGCTTGCACTACCTGTTGGTGTTCCAGTGACAGGGAGAGGTAAAGTTTGCACTATATGCTGGTATGCCATTGAGAGGGGGAGATAGAGTTCACCTATTGTAAATCTATATAATCACTGTCCCACTCTCTAACTAATTTTCCCTTCCTTTCCCTAATCCATTCACTCTCCCTAATGCCAATTCTGCCTTTCACTTTCCAGAATATCACCCAGTGAGATGTGGAATCTGCTGCTGATCCTCGGCTTTCTGAGTAAGTTATATACATTGTTCTCCAGCTCCACCGTGCATGTTCAAACCAGCTATGGACAGAGAGTTCATTCATGATTTTGAAGAGGGCGGTTTCACTGCTGTGCGTGAGGCACAAGAAATTGTCAGCAATATAAACTGTATATAAAATTACAAGATATTGCTCGACACACATTTTGTCAAATGGCTTGATTGTTACGTAATGTGAGCCCATAGAGTCTGGGCCCAAAAAAGAATAAGCCAGGAATCTTTCTAAATGGTGAACATCCAGAAGTGCTGCAGGTCCACAGGAACTTGGGGAACATTTACACTGATTATGGCCTGTATTTAAGAAGTTCCCAAAATAATCTAAAAGCTTATTGGGATGCTGACCTCTATATCTGTAGTAATGGACAAGTGTGTAGACCTCATGTGTCAGATTGATAAATCCCTGGTCAGACCACACACGGAGTAATTGTGAGCAGTCCTGTGCACCAGACCTCAGCAAGGATCGATTGACCTCGGAGGGTGTGACGTGTAGATTTACTAGAACGAAACCTGGATTCCAAGATTCAAATTATTAGGAGATTTTAAACAAACTGAGGTTGTTGTCCCATTTTAGAAGGGGGGATGATTTGATCAAAATGTTCCAGCTATTCAGAGAAAGGGGATAGAATCTCTTTGTGTGACCTTGGATGTGGAGGATGGGGGGTGGGGGGGGTGGGGGTAGGTGGGAGGGGGGAGCGTGATCTAAAAAATTATATTCAGAGAATCTTGAGTGAAATCAGCAAACACCTCTATATATAACATTAGTAGAAGCATGAATTATTCTTCAGTAAAGTAATGGATGGTTAACTTCGAAATCTGGGATTGTTATATTTTTATTATCAATGATCTGAAGAGACAGGGGGAAAAGGCTGTCAGATTGAATTATTTCACAGATCAGCCATAGTCCCACTGACTGCTGGAATAAACCCGAGGGGCTAAATGGACACGTCCTCTTCCTGTATTCTCAAAACTGATTGGAAAGTTTCAAATATGAAGTGAATTTCAAAAGTCTCACATGCCTATTACTGAGACACACAATCACAAATCTGATTTAAAATATACCCCATGTATCATCGCTGTTACATACTTATCCTGCACTGTCAAATCTCCAAATTGTCAACAATAACAACTCTCAAAGTCCAGATTAAGGTGCTGTAAAAATAATTCACAAGGAAGATACCAGAACGAAGAGATTTTAATGTACCTGAAAATGCTGAACTGACTGGGACCTCTTCCTCTACTTGAGGTTGAAGAATGAGGGACAACCCGATAGAGATTTTTAATATTGTGACTGTTCTGATAAGATAGACATAGAGAAGCTTTCCTCACACGCGGGAGGGACAACAGTCAGGTCTCAAAAATCTCAGATACTCACCAGTAAATCCAAGTGGGAATTCAGGAGGGATCTATTTGCCTGGATAACGGTGAGATTGTGGATATTGATATGAGGAAATGGATAGGCCGGGTAACAGAGATGGGTTTGAGGGAAAGCTGGATAAACACACGGAGGAGAAATGACGAGGAAGGTATGTTAATGGGTTAAGTTGAAGAGGGACTGGGAGGAGGCTTGTTTGTAGCATAATCAACGACATTGAAAAATGAGCTGAGTGTGCTCTTTCTCTGCTGTAAATCCGACATCACTCAACGTTTTAATAATTTCATTTGCTCATTAATATTCTTTATTCTATCCCAGCGTTTTCTTTCCTTCATGTCCTCTTGAATCACACAATTGTTGCGGTGGAGGAGGAGGCCATTCGGCCCATCGTGTCAGCTCTGGCTCTCCCAATGAGCAGTTGAACTAGTGCCATTCAGCCCCTCACACCCTCTCCCTGTAACATCACACATTCTTCCTTTTCAGATAAAAGTCTGATTCTCTCTCGATTGCCTCGAGTGAACCTGCCTCCCCTAAAAGTTTTTCCTCGGGTCTCCATATCTTCTGTTCCCAATCCTCATCTACCTGTGTCTCTCTCATTCTTGCTCCTTCCCCCAGTAGGAACATTTTCTCCCGATTGACCGGGCCCAGATCCCTCACGATTTTGACCCATCAAGATTTTGAACACCTCAGTCATATCTCCTCTTAACCTTCTCTCCGCTAAGGTAAACAGTCACAACTGCTCCTATATATCCACGGGACTGAAGTTCCACCTCCCTGGAACCGGTCTCGTGGATCTTTTCCATGCCCTCTCCAATGCCTTCATAACCTTCAGATGCACATTCCCCTCACTCTCTGTCCCACACACTCACACACCATACCACCCCTGAGACACACATTCATACTGTCTCATTCTCTCTGTCACACTCGCACGCTACCCCACCCCCTGAGACACACAATAAAACTTTCCTTCACAAAAACTCACTCTCCCGCTGTCATCCACACACACAGTCACCACCCACCCCCCTCTTTCAAACACACACTTTGAAACTCACTTGTCTCTCTCAAACTGACACTCTCACCCTCTCTCTGTCAAACACATTCATACACTTCCCTCTCTCAATCTCAAACACTCTCTCTTCTCTCTTATACATATTCAGTCCATCTCCCTCTCGCTGTCTCACACACACAGACTCTCTCCCTCCCTTTCTCATACGGTCACACTCTCTCCCTCTCTCTGCCTCACACGCTCAGTCTCGCCCTCTCACTTTTAAAATAATTGCACTTTCTCCCTCTATCTCTCACATTCATTCCACCATCTCTCCCTCTTACAGACTCACACGCTTCTCTGCTCTCTCATGCTGACACTCACACTCTTCACCTCCTTTTCTCACACACTGACACTCTGCCTCTCTCTATGCCACACATACTCACAATCTCGCCCGCTCTCTGTCACAAATACCCCCACTCTCCCCATCTCTCTTACACACACATTCTCTCGCACTTTCTTTCACAAACTCAAACTACCCCAATGTGTCTTACGCTGACATTCACACTCTCCCCTTCATGTGTCACACATACTCACTCTCTCCCTCTCCCTCTGACGCACACAGTCTCCCCCTCTCTCTGACATTTCTACAAATACTCTCCCCTCTGCCTGTCACAGACAAAAACTCTCTCCCCTCTCTCTGTCATACAACCTCCCACTCTCCCACTCCCTCTCTCTCACAAGCACCCTCACTCTCTCTCTCACACATGCTCACGATCTCTCCCTTTCTCTTGCACAAACTCACATTCTCCCTCTCCCACAAACACAGACAATCTCCCCATCTCTCTCACATACAATCTAACAATCTTGCTCACACTCTCCCCGTCTCTCACGCTCACATTCATTGTCCCATCTCACTTTCTCACAGGCTCACACTCACGCCCTCCCTCTGTCTCACTCGTTCCTTCTCTATTTCAACCTACCATCCCCTGGTCAAACACACACACATGCAACCCCATTCTTTCGTGTACTCTCCCCCTCTGTCAAGTCAACTCACACTCTCACCCTTGTTTTGTTAGAGGGAATCACGCTAATCCGAGTCTCTCCCTGTCTCTGTGACACGGAATCACAACGAATAACCTCCCCAGCCCTCTTTCACACATACTCACCCACTCCCCTCTCTCACATACAGTCTCTCGCTCTCTCTGTCACAAATGCTCACACTCTCTCAGTCTCTGTCGTAAATACTCTCACTTTCTCCTTCTCGCTGTCACACACAAACACAGTGTCTCCCCCTCTCTCACACTTTAACTCTCTCTACCCCTCTCTGCCACTTACTAAGTATCCTCCTCTCTCTTACACACATACTCACTCACTCCCCCTCTCTCACTCACTGATTCATTTTCCCATCTCTCCCTCTGATATACTCAAACACTCCCACTCTTTCTTACACTCACACTCACACTCTCCACCTTTATCTGTCACACACACTCACATTCTCGCACGTCCTCGATCACACTCACACCCTATGCCAATAGCACTCAATCTCTCCCACTCTGTCTGCCACACACACTCAAACTCTCCCCCGTCTCTGTCAGACAATCTCACACTCTCCCCCTCTGCCTGTCATAGACACTCACAAACTACCATCTCTCTCTCTCAGACAAGCTCACATTCTCCTCCTCTCTCTGAAACAGACTCTCACACACACTCAAGCTGTCCTACTCTCTCTTTCACCTGGACTCACACTCTCCTCCTACTTTTGTCAGACAGACTCTAAGTCATCCCCTCGCCCTTTCAAAAACACTACACTCTCTCCCTCTCTCTGTCACAAAGAGTCACATACTTCCTCTCTCGATCACACACACTCACACATCTCCATTTGCTCTGTCACGCATACTCTCAATCACTTCCTCTCTCTGTCACACATGCACACCCACAAACACTTTGGTCACTCATCACAAACACTCACACTCTTCCACTTTGTCTGCCACACACTCACAATCTCTCCCAATCTCAGTGTCATATACTCGCACTCTACCACCTCTCTGTTACATACACTGACACTCTCTCCCCTTCTCTCTCACTAACTCACACCCTCTCTCTGTCAACCACAGTCACATTTTCCCAAACTATTACTCACACACTCATACTCTCTCCCACTTTGTCACACACAATCATAATCTCCCCTCTCTCTTTCACACATACACAGACTCTCCCACTCTTTCACTCTCAATTGCATTGTCCAATCTGTCTCTCACACATTCACTGTCTCTCCTTCTCTCTTTGACACAAACTCACTTTCTTCTCTCTCTCTCTCTCAAACAATCACACTGCCTACCCCTCTCTTTCAAAGATGTTCACACTCTCCCTCTGTCACACACACTGATACTTTCCCCTCTCTCTGTCACACAAATTCGAAATCTCTCTTTCTCTCACTCTCTCTCTCTGGTAAAGACACATGGACTCTCATCCAAGCTCCCTCTTGCACACTCAAACTCTCAACTCTCTACTTCACAAATACTCACATTCTCCCCCTCTCTCTCACGCACACACACTCTAAACCTCTTCCTGTCACACACATTTGCAATCTCCCCTTTCCTCTTTCACAAATACTCAAACTCTCCCCCTCTCTCATTCTTACATTCATTGTTCCTTCTCTCTCACATACTCCAGCACTCTCTCCCTCTCTTCTGCTCACACTTAAACCCTCCCATTTGTAAGTGACACACCCTCACACTCTTCCAGCACCATCACAAACACTCACACTTTCCCCCCCCCTCTCTTAATCAAACTCTCCCCCTCTGTCACACAAACTCACACACGCCACATCCATCTGTCCCACACACTCACACTTTCCCCCTCTTTCTGTCACACACACTCACACTCTCCCCCTCATTATGTTACACAAGCTCTCATTTTTCCCATCTCCCTGTCAAAGACACTCACGTTATCACTGTCCCTATGTTACAAAGAGTGACAGTCTCCATCCCTCTGTCACACACACTCAAATTCTCCCGGTCTATCACACACTCACGGCCGGCCCCTCTTTCTGTCAGACACAGACACTATCCCCTGTCTTCTCTCTCACACACTAGCACTCTCTAGGTCTCTCAGTCACACAACTCACACTCTCCATTTCTGTCTCTTACACACTCACACTCTCCACTCTCACTGTCACACACACTCATACTCTCCAACTCTCTCTCTCTGAGGCACACGCACTCTATGTTTCTCTTCCTCACGCACACTCTCCCCCACCTGTTGCACACACACAGGCTTTCCACCTCTCTGTCACACGAACACACACTCTCTCCCTCTCTCTGTCGATCACAAGAACACTCTCTCCCTTTCATCGCTGAGACACACTATCAACCTTCCACCACCCAGCTCTGTCACACACACTCACACTCTCCACCTCCTCCTGTGACATCCATTCCCTCTCTTTCAAACAAACACACGGCCACCCCTTCAGCCGGTCGCAATCACTCACTCACTTCCGCTCTCATTTACACAAACTTCACACTCTCTCGCTTTCTCGTTACACTCACTCATATTCGCCCCTTTCTCTGTCATACGCAATCACACTCTCCCCCTCATTCTGTCACACAAACTCACTCTCTCTCCCTCTCTTGGTCACACACACTGGCACTGTCCCTCTCTCTACCACATACTCACACACCCGCTCCCTCTGTTATACACACTCATGCTCTCTCCCTCGGCCTCTCAAACATACTCCCTGCTTCATTCTCTCACCCACACTCACACTCTCCCCCTCTCCCTCCCACACATACTCCCACTCTCTCCCTCACAAACATTCACACACTCTCCCTCTCTGTCACACAAAATGACACGACCCCCTCTCTCTGACAAACATACTCATAGCTTCAACTTCTCCCAATCTCACATTCATTGTCCCATCTCTCTCCCTCACACAATCACACTCCCCCATTTCTCTGTCAAACTCAAAATCTTCCCCCATCAAAAAAAACACACTATCCACCTATCTTTCTCACTCACACTCTCCTCTCTCTCTGTCACACATGATCAAACTGTCACTCTCTCTGTCATACAAACTCATACTATCTCCTCTCCCTTTCACACTTACACACACTTTCCTCCTCTTTCACTCTCACATTCATTGTCCCACCTGTCTCCTTCACACGCTCATATACTCCCATTTCTCTGTCACACTCACACTCTTCCCCATCACAAAGAATGTCACTCTCAACCTCTCTTTCTCACTCACATTCCCCCTCTGTGTCACACACACACACACACAATCCCCATCTCTATGTCACACAGGCTCACTCTCTCCCCTTCTCTCTTTCACACACACACTCTCTCCCCTGTAACAAACACTTTCCCCTTCTTTCTGTCGTACAAGCAAACTCCCTCCATCTTTCTATTCCTTGCACTCACACTCTCCCCCTCTCTCACACATACTCACACTCTCTCCCTCTCTCTGTCGCACACACCACACTCTCCACTTCTCTCTCACACAGGCACGCTCTCTCCCACTGTCACTGGCATTTACACTCACCCTCTCTCTTTCACACATACTAACAATCTCTCCCTCTTTCTGTCACACACATACACACTCTCCCCCTCACACACTTATGCTCTTCCTCTCTCTCTCGTTCAAAATTACACCCTCCCCGTTTCTCTGTCACACACACTCACACTCTGTCCCCCATCAGACAGACTAACCCACTTCAGCCCTCCTTCTAAGATACACAGTCATACCCTCCCCCTCTCAGAGCCCTGCCCTCTTCCACCCAGACCCGCTCTCTCTCGTAACCTCGCCCTACCTCCCCTGGATCTGCGCTTTCTGACAATCCCCATTCTCTATATCTGGATACATTCTTTCTTACAGCCAGGCACTCACACACCAGCTGCACTCTCTAGTCCTGGTCCCAATCCTTCACACACCGGCCCAGCTCTGTCTCCTCCCTGACCCACTCTCTACACACGGCCGCTGCTCTGCATCCCCAGTCCCAGCTCTCTATCACCCAGATAAGCTACCTACATGCCAGACCTTCTCTGCATGATGGGACCAGCTCTCTTCTACCCCAGGAATCCCTCCCTATACCCCATGGACCCTCCCTCCAACAAACTGGTCCCTGGTCTCTAAAGACCCAGCATAATCACTCTCCACGCACACCACTATCTACTCCTCGGTCCATCTCTCTCTCCCCCCAGCCCAACTCTCTATGCCCCCCATTCGAACTCCATCTCTCTCTACCACAGGTACTGTGCTCACTCCATCTGGCCAGGTTTTCTATCCCTAATAACCTCGGGCCCCACTCCATAAAACTCTGTTCTAGATCTCTCTCCCCTCTGTACCACTCTCAACCACCATGGCCCTGGTCTCTCTGCCCCAGGCGCTGCTTTCTCAAAACACGTGGCCCTGCTCTCTCAGCCCCGTGGCCCGCTATCTCTCCACATTGCCCCACTCATTCTCTCACCAATCTCCCTCACCCTGGCCCTGCTGAGTCTCGCCCTGGCCCCACTCAATCTCACCCCAAACCCGATCTCCCTCTCATCGTCCCCGCTCTCACTAACAGCCGGCCCCTGCTCTCTATCCCCCAGCCCCACTATCTATGCTCCTGGCACCACTCTCTATCTCCGTGGCACAGTTTTCTCTCCCTTCAGCCCCAGTTCTCTATCCCCCCTGCCCCACTCTCTCTCACTCTGCCATGCTCTCTCCACCTCCTGCTCCGCTTTCTCTTCCACCTGCCCTTCTCTCTCTCCCCCTTGCCCCACTCTCTCTCCTCCCAGCCCCTGTCTCTCAGCCCAAGCCTTGTTCTTTGCCACCGCAGTCCCACTCATTCTCCACCCTGGACCCGCTCTCTTTCCAAATGGCCAAGTTCTCTAACTCCTGGCCCCACTCTCTCACAGCAGATCTGCTCTCTAACCCTCTGTTCCAGCTCTATCACCCGGCCTCACACTCGCGCCCCCCAGACCTGCTCTCTGCAACCCCCATAACCACTCCCTCTCCCCCCAGTCCCAAATTCTCTCCTTCCTGTAATGCTCGCTCACCCACCAGTCCTGGTTTCTGTGTCCACCACCCCATCCCACCCTCTCACACCCTGCTTCTGTTCTCTCTCTCTGTTGCTAATGGCTCTGATCCCCCGGTACCACTCTCACTCCCCAATCTCCAAATTTCTCTGCCCCCTTTTCCACTCTCGCTCTCTCGTCCTGCACTGTCTGTACCCCTGGCACTGCTCTCTCATCCCCTTGGCCAACACTTACCCACCCCCATTCCCCGCTCTCCCATCACCCTGGGACTGCTCTCTCTTCCTGAAGCCTCACTGATTCTGTTACAAATCTCCCTCACGCTGACCCCGCACAGTATCCCCCAGGCCATACTCACTCTCTGAACTGCCATGATCTCTCTCCCCCCAGGCGCAATCTCTCTCTCCCCGAATCCGCTGAGTTCCCTACAGGAACCACTATCCCTCCCCAGGACCCCAATCTCCAAATGCCCGGCCCCGCTCTCTATAAACCCGCCTTCTATCCCCAGGCCCCACTGTCCCTGCCCCTGAACCTGTTCCCTATTCCCCGGCCCCGCTCTCTAACACCCGGCGCCACTCTCTATCCCCCAGGCCCCGCTCTCCCTGCCCCTGACCCTGCTCCCTATTCCCCTGCCCCGCTCTCTAACACCCGGCCCCACTCTCTATCCCCCAGGCCCCGCTCTCCCTGCCCCTGACCCTGCTCCCTATTCCCCTGCCCCGCTCTCTAACACCCAGCGCCACTCTCTATCCCCCTGGCCCCACTCTCCCTGCCCTGACACTGTTCCCTATCTCCCTAGCCAAGCTCACGTTCCCCCCGCCCCCTCACTATTACCCTGACCCCGCTGTCCAATCCCCGGCTCCGCTCTCTAACCCCCAGACCCCTTTTCTCTCCCCTCGGTCATGCTCTCTAAAGACACGGCCCCACTCACTCTCCCACCAGCCCCACTCTATAATAACCCGGCCCCGGTCTCTAATCCCCAGGTCCATCACTCTAACACAGCTCCACTCTCTAAAAACCGGCCCCACTCGCTAACACCCTGGCCCCCCTCTCTATTCCCTCTGTGCTGTTCTCTAACCCCTGGCCGCACTAACTATGCCCCAGCTCCATTTTCTCTATTCCTGGCACCGCACCCGCTCACCCTGGCACCAGTCTCTAACTCTTGGCCCCGCTGTCTATTCCACCTGCCCTGCTCTGTAACCCCCAGCTGCACTATCTAAACCTGGGCCCTGCTTACTGTCTCCTCCCAGCCCCGCACACACTTGCCCCTGCCCTGCTCCATATTACCCCCGCCCAAATTTCTAAAACCCCCAGACATGGTCTCTACACCCAGGCCACGCTCTCTAACCATTCGGCCCCACTCCCTCTCCTTCTCACCTCAGTTTTTCAACCCTGGCCCCGCTCTCTAACCCCCTTGGGCCCACTATACTTGCCCATGGCCTCACTCACTCTACCCCCAGCCCCGTTCACTCTCCCCCCAGTGTTTGCACTAGCCATGCTCCCTCCCCCTACTGCAATGCTCGCTCCCCATGGCTCACATCATTCTATATCAGCCCCACTCGCTCTACCTCCAGCCAGAGTCACTCATGGCCCTGGCCCCGCTCTCCCTCCATCCGGCCCTGCTCTCGACACCCCAGCCCGGTGCTCTATTCGCCCATGCCCAAACTCTAACAACCTGCCCGGCTCTCTATCTCCTCGTACCAGGTCTCACTTTTCCCAAGCCAAGCTCTCTATCCCTCCGGCTGCACTCCATGCACCTCAGCACTGCTCTCTATACCCCGAGTCCCACTCTCTATACCCCGGGTCCCACTCTCTATACCCTGGGCCCCACTCTCTATACCCCGAGTCGCACTCTCTATAACCCGGGCCCCACTCTCTATAACCCGGGCCCCGCTTTCTATATCCCGAGTCCCACTCTCTATAACCCGGGCCCCACTCTCTATAACCCGGGCCCCACTCTCTATACCCCAGGCCCCGCTCTCTATAACCCGGGCCCCGCTCTCTATATCCCGAGTCCCACTCTCTATACCACGTGCCCCACTCTCTATACCCCGGGCCCCGCTCTCTGTAACCCGGGCCCCACTCTCTATAACCCGGGCCCCACTCTCCATACCCCGGGCCCCGCTCTCTATATCCCGAGTCCCACTCTCTATACCACGGCCCCACTCTCTATACTACGGGCCCCACACTCAATACCCCAGACCCCACTCTCTATACACCGGATACCACTCTCTATACCCCGGATCCCACTCTCTATAAGACGGCCCCCACTCTCTATACCACGGGCCCCACTCTCTATACCACGGGCCCCACTCTCTATACCCCGAACCCCACTCTCTATACCCCGGACCCCACTCTCTATAACACGGCCCCCACTCTCTATAACACGGCCCCCACTCTCTATACCACGGGTCCCACTCTCTATACCCCGGACCCCACTCTCTATACCCCGGACCCCACTCTCTATACCCCGGACCCCCTTCTCTATAACATGGCCCCCACTATCTATACCACGGGCCCCACTCTCTATAACCCGGGCCCCACTCTCTATACCACGGGCCCCACTCTCTATACCACGGGCCCCACTCTCTATTCTGGGCCCCACTCTCTATACCCCGGACCCCACTCTCTATAACCCGGGCCCCACTCTCTATACCATGGGCCCCACTCTCTATACCATGGGCCCCACTCTCTATTCTGGGCCCCACTCTCTATACCCCGGACCCCACTCTCTATAACACAGCCCCCGCTCTCTATACCACGGGTCCCACTCTCTTAACCCGGGCCCCACTCTTTAACGCGGACCCCACTCTCTATAACCCGGACCCCACTCTCTATAACCCAGACCCCTCTGTCCATAACGCGGACCACACACTCTATAAACCAGGCCCCACTCTCTATAACACGGGACCAACCCTCTATAAACTGGGACCCACTCTCTATAACCCGGGCCCCACTCTCTATACCCCGAGCCCACTCTCTATAACCCGGGCCCCACTCTCTATATCCCGGGCCCCACTCTCTATATCCCGGGCCCCACTCTCTATTCCCGGCCCCACTCTCTATATCCCGGGCCCCCACCCTCTATATCCCGGGCCCCACTCTCTATAACCCGGGACCCACTCTCCATAAACCATGCCCCGCTCTCTATAACACGGCCGCCACTCTCTATACCCCGGGCCCCACTCTCTATAACCCGGTCCCTCCTTTCTGTGTCCCGGGTCCCACTCACTATACCCTGGGCCCCACTCTCTGTAACCCGGGCCTCGCTCTCTGTAACCCGGGCCCCACTCTCTATACCACGGGCCCCACTCTCTATACCACGGGCCCCACTCTCTATTCTGGGCCCCACTCTCTATACCCCGGACCCCACTCTCTATAACCCGGGCCCCACTCTCTATACCACGGGCCCCACTCTCTATTCTGGGCCCCACTCTCTATACCCCGGACCCCACTCTCTATAACACGGCCCCCGCTCTCTATACCACAGGTCCCACTCTCTTAACCCGGGCCCCACTCTTTAACACGGACCCCACTCTCTATAACCCGGACCCCACTCTCTATAACCCAGACCCCTCTGTCCATAACGCGGACCGCACACTCTATAAACCACGCCCCACTCTCTATAACACGGGACCAACCCTCTATAAACTGGGACCCACTCTCTATAACCCGGGCCCCACTCTCTATACCCCGAGCCCACTCTCTATAACCCGGGCCCCACTCTCTATTCCCGGCCCCACTCTCTATATCCCAGGCCCCCACCCTCTATATCCCGGGCCCCACTCTCTATAACCCGGGACCCACTCTCCATAAACCATGCCCCGCTCTCTATAACACGGCCGCCACTCTCTATACCCCGGGCCCCACTCTCTATAACCCGGTCCCTCCTTTCTGTGTCCCGGGTCCCACTCACTATACCCTGGGCCCCACTCTCTGTAACCCGGGCCTCGCTCTCTGTAACCCGGGCCCTACTCTCTATACCCCAGGCCCCATGATTTATAACCCTGTCCCTCCTCTCCGTATCCCGGGCCCCACTCTCTATACCCAAGGCCCCACTCTCTATAACCCGGGCCCCGCTCTCTGTAACCTGGGCCACACTCTCTATAAACCGTCCCCACTTTCTATAACCCGGGCCCCACGCTCTATAACCCGTGCCCCGCTTTCTAAAACCCGGGCCCCGCTCTCTATAACCCAGGCCCCGCTCTCTATACCCCGGGCCCCACTCTCTATTCTGGGCCCCACTCTCTATAACACGGGAACAACTCTCTATAACCCAGGCCCCGCTCTCTATAACACGGCCCCCACTCTCTTTACCCCGGGCCCTGCTCTCTATAACACGTCCTCCACTCACTATACCCCGGGCCACACTATTTATAACACGGTCCCTCCTCTCTATATCCCGGGGTTCACTCTCTATACCCCGGACCCCACTCTCTATAACCCAGGCCCCACTCTCTATAACACGGGACCAACCCTCTATAACCCGGGCCCCATTCTCTATACCCCGAGCCCCACTCTCTATAACCTGAGCCCCACTTTCTATAACCGGTGCCCCACTCTCTATAACCCATGCCCCGCTCTCTATAACCCGGCCCCACTCTCTATATCCCGGCCCCACTCTCTATAACCCGGGCCCCACTCTCTATATCCCGGGCCCCACTCTCTATTACCCGGCCCCACTTTCTATATCCCGGGCCCCACTCTCTATTCTCGGCGCCACTCTCTATAACCCAGGACCCACTCTCCATAAACCATGCCCCGCTCTCTATAACACGGCCGCCACTCTCTATACCCCGGGCCCCACTCTCTATAACCCGGTCCCTCCTTGCTGTATCCCAGGCCCCACTCTCTATACCCCGGGCCCCACTCTCTATAACCCTGGCCCCACTCTCTATAACCCTGGCCCCACTCTCTATAACCTGGGCCCCGCTCTCTATAACCCGGGCCCCACTTTCTATAACCCGTGTGCCGCTCACTAAAACCTGGGCCCCGCTCTCTATTAGCTGGCCCCCACTCTCTATACCCCGGGCCCCATGCTTTATAACCCTGTCCCTCCTCTCCATATCCCAGGCCCCTCTCTCTATACCCAAGGCCCCACTCTCTAAAACCCGGGCCCCGCTCTCTGTAACCTGGGCCACACTCTCTATAAACCGTCCCCACTTTCTATAACCTGGGCCCCACACTCTATAACCCGTGTCCCGCTTTCTAAAACCCGGGCCCCGCTCTCTATAACCCAGGCCCCGCTCTCTATACCCCGGGCCCCACTCTCTATTCCGGGCCCCACTCTCTATAACACGGGAACAACTCTCTATAACCCAGGCCCCGCTCTCTAAAACCCGGGCCCCGCTCTCTATAACCCAGGCCCCGCTCTCTATAACCCAGGCCCCGCTCTCTATAACACGGCCCCCGCTGTCTATACCCCGGGCCCTGCTCTCTATAACACGGCCTCCACTCACTATACCCCAGGCCACACTTTTTATAACACGGTCCGTCCTCTCTATATCCCGGGCCCCACTCTCTATACCCCGGGCCCCGCTCTCTATACCCCGGGCCCCGCTCTCTATATCCCGGGCCCCAAACTCTATATCCCGGGCCCCGCTCTCTATATCCCGGACCCCGCTCTCTATATCCCGGGCCCCGCTCTCTATATCCCGGGCCCCGCTCTCTATATCCCGGGCCCTGCTCTCTATATCCCGGACCCCACTCTCTATTCCGGGCCCCACTCTCTATTCTGGGCCCTACTCTCTATAACACGGGAACAACTCTCTATTCTGGGCCCCACTCTCTATAACACGGGAACAACTCTCTATAACCCAGGCCCCGCTCTCTATAACACGGCCCCCACTCTCTATACCCCGGGCCCTGCTCTCTATAACACGGCCCCCACTCTCTATACCCCGGGCCACGCTCCCTATAACACGGCCCCCACTCTCTATACCCCGGGCCCTGCTCTCTATAACACGGCCCCCACTCTCTATTCCCTGGGCCCCGGTCTCTATAACACGGCCTCCACTCTCTATACCCCGGGCCCCACTTTTTATAACACGGTCCCTCCTCTCTATATCCTGGGCCCCACTCTCTATACCCCGGGCCCCACTCTCTATATCCCGGGCCCCGCTCTCTATAACCCGGCCCCACTGTCTATAACGCGGACCCCACTCTCTATAACACCGGACCAACCCTCTATAACCCGGGACCCAATCTATATAACCCGGGCCCCACTCTCTATAACCCGGGCGCCACTCTCTATCCCAAGAAACTGCCCTCTCTCCCTCCGGCCACACTCTCTCAACACCCGGCCCCACTTTATTACATTTGCCCCTCTCTGTATCCCCTAAGCTCCGCTCCTTAACCCACCATCTCCTCTCTCTATCCTCCCAGCCGCGCTCTCTATGCCACCGGACATGATGTCTATCCCTGGGACCGACTCTCTATCCACCCGGCTCTACTCTGTATCCCCCGAGACCCCCTTTTTTTCCCCCCGGCCCCGCTCTCTATCCTCTGGGACCCGCTCTGTATTCACTTGGCCCCTCTCTCGATCCCCCCCGGCCACGCTACCTAAACCTTCGGCCCCACTCTCTATTCCCACCACCCCATCTTTCTATCCACACAAAACCACTCTCTCACCCCCTGTCCCCACTCTCTATATCCCCCGATCCTGCTCCCTGTGCTCCGGCCGCACTCTCCATCCACCCGCCCCTGCTATCTAACCCTCAGGCCCCACTGTCTATCACCCCAGCCGCTCTTAGTCTCCCCTCAGCTCCGCTTTCTAACACCAGGCCACTCTCCCTAAACCCAGCTGTCTCTCCCCCACGGGCACAGTCTCTCTCCATCCAACATATCCTCTCTATCCCCAGTGCCCAACTCTCTATCCCACCGGCCGCGCTCTCTCACCCCGATTCCGCTCCCTCACACCGACACAACACTATCTATCCCCCCAGCCCCGCTCTCTCTCCCCCCAGCCCTACTCTCTAATGCACCATCTCTGCTGTCTCTCCTCTGGGCCCCTCTCTCTCTCACCGGGTGCTATGCACCCGGTCCTGCTCTCTATCCCCAGATCCCAACTCCCTATTCCCCAGGCCCCTGCTTCCTTTCCCACCCGCCTTGCTCTCTATTCCAACGGCTCCGCTCTCTCACCCTGGTCCCGCTCTCTCACCCCGACCCTGCTCTCTCACCTCGACCCCACCCTATCTCTCCCCGCAGTCCCGCTCTCTCTCCCCCTAGCCCCACTCTCTAACGCACCATCTATGCTCTCTCTCCCCCCGGCTCCTCTCTCTCTCCCCTAGGCCCCGCTCGCTATGCACCCAGCCCAGCTCTCTATCCCTTCATCCCAGCTCTCTGTTCTCCTGGCCCCTGCTCTCCTTCCCACCCACCTTGCCCTCTATTCCACTAGCCCAGCTCTCTCTACGCCGGTGTGTTTTCCCCCCCCCCCCCACCCCCCTGACAACGCTTTCAATCCTCTGGCCCTGCTCTCCATCTCCGCACCCAGTTCTCTGTCATTCGGCCCCACTCTCTATCACCCCGGCCATGCTGTCTATCCCTTCAGGCCCACCCGCTATCACCTTGACCCCGCTCTCTCTCCCCCCAGCCGTCCTCTATATCCCCCATGCCCCACTCTCTATCCCCCCAGCACCACTCTCAATGCCTCCGGCCTTGCTCCCTATCACCGGCGCTGCTCATGGCCCCTACCACTGCACTCTATCCCCCAAGCCCTGGCCTCTCTCCCACCGGCCTCGCGCTCTCTTCCACAAGCCCCGTTCTCTAACACCCCGGCCCCGCTCCCTATCCCCTGGCCCCACTCTCTAACAACCCCGTCCCGCTCCATAGCACCCTGGCCCTGCATTCTAACACACTAGCCCCACTCCCTATCTCACTGGCCCCGCACTCTAACATCTGGTCCCCGCTCTCCAACACCCCTGCCCCACTCCATATCCCCGGCCCTGCTCATGGCGCCCACCACTGCACTCTATACCCCCAGCACTGATCTCTCTCCCACCGGCCTCGCGCTCTCTTCCACCAGCCCCGTTCTCTAAAACACTGGCCCAACTCCCTATCCCCTGGCCCCACTCTCTAACACCCTGGCCCAGCTCTCTAACACTCGGGCCCCGGTCTCTTTCACCCCGGCCCTGCTCCCTACCTATCTGGCCCCACTCTCTAACACCCCATCACAACTCTCTTACACCCCAGCCCCACTCCATATCCCCCTGGCCCAGCTCTCTAACACCGCGATCCCGCTCCCTATCCCCCTGGCCCCACTCTCTAACACCCCATCCCAGCTCTCTAACACCGCAGCCCCTCTCCTTATCCCCCTGGCCCCGCTCTCGAACACCCCGCCTGCACTCCCTAACACCCCAGCCCTGCCCTCAATCCCTGGTTCCGTTCTCTAAACCCCCAATCCTGGTCTCTCTATCCCTGGCCCCACTCTCGAAAACCCCAGCCCCGTTCTCTATCCCCCAGGCCCCGCTCTCTATCCCCACTGACCCGCTCTCTCTCTCCCCAGCACAGCACTCTATTGTCCAGGCCCCACTCTCTAATCTCCCGGCCTCCTCTGTACCCTGGGCCCCTCTCTCTCTCCCCGGTCCTGCTCTCTACCTCCAGCTTTTATGTTAGTTTGAGGTGATGTCACTGTCCTTGTAGTTTTCTGTTAGTTGAGTGTGAATGTTTAATCCAAGATAGGGAACACTGTCTGTGCACAGTGAATTAGTGGGGGAGGTTGAGCTGGGTGACAAATGGGAACCTGATTCAGAGAAGGAGGAAATATTCCAGCCTGAATTTGTGGCATTTTCAATCAGTTTGCATGGGGCGGTTGGGGCCTGGGAGTGGAAGGGGGTGTGTGTGGTGTGGGGAGGGGGATGGTGTGGCAGGAGGGATGGTGGGAGTAGGCAGATAAACTGAGCTCATTGTGGCTTTGGGGGTTACAATGAATTCGCTGTCTAACTTCAGCTCTATTTTATATTAATGTGAAACTTCTTTTGTCTCTCTGCTGCAGGCTCCGCACTCACTGACCCGTGTGAACACCACACCGTCCTGGACCAGGCATGGAGGAACATCAATTGTAAAATCTATGAGTGTTCAGGGATTTTGAGGTGTGATGGCAAACTTCAGAAAGGATGGTACCGATTTAAAAGGTAACGTTCGGGGAAACTTCCTGATTAAACTAGACAAAGAGAGGAAAGTGTGTGTGCAGACAAGGCAAGTGGAGAGAGAGAGAGAGAGAGAGAGAAATCATCAGTGATATCACTTGGGACAGAAAGAACTAAAGCAAATAAATTTTCCCTTTTTTTGATACGCGATTTGATACAACTGAGCGGATTGCTCTGACATTTCAGACTCGAGAACATTGCTCTGGGTGTGGAGTCACATGTAGGGCAGTCCAGGGAAGGATGGCAAATTTCCTACCCAAAAGATAGCCACGTGAGTTGTTGTGACAATGCTCGATGGGCTTGCTGTTGCTCAGTTACTGAGACGAGCTTTATATTCCAGATTTACTCACTGCATTTAACTTAACTGCTGCAGTGGTTGGACTTAAGCCTGTGTACCAAGGCCATGAGCCTGGCTCAATGGGTCATTTGCTTAATGACATTAGCACTGTGCCACATCCTTCCCATATGTGGACAGTAACATTCGCACCACACAACTGCCAGGCAATGCCCATCAAAACCAAAAGAGAATCGATCTTTTCTCCCTGACACCCAGAGGCATTACCATCGATTAATCCTCCACCATAAACTATGGGAATAATTCACCTCCGTAGTGCCCAAAGCCTGCCCACAAGGCATCTATCCACATCTACAATGCACAAGTCAGGAGTGTGATGGAGTAATCTCCACTTGGCTGGATTAGTGCAGCTCCAAGAACTCAATATACCTCAAGACCATTTGGAACAAAACTGCCCCGCTTCATTCACACCTCATCTAGCACTTTAAATTTTCACTTCTTCCACCACCGATGCATGGTAGCAGCAGTGTATGCCTCTACAAGATGCACTGCAGAAACTCACCAAGCCTCCTCAGGCAGGACATTCCAAACGTACAGCTTCTAAAATTAAGGAGGACAAAGGCAGCAGACACATTGGAACTCCACCACCTGGACGTTTCACTCCAGGTCACTCACCATCCTGACCTGAAAATGTATCGCTGTTCCTTCACTGTTGTTGGGTCAAAATCCTGGAGTCCCCTCCCTTACAGCACTTTCGGTGTACCTACTCCACATGGACTGCAGCTGTTTGAGAAGGCAGCTCACCATCACCTTCTAGGGCTGCGCAATAAATACTGGGCCAGACAATCATTCCCACATCCCAGAACTAATTTTTATTTACTAGGGAGGAGGCCTCATCTCAAGTCATGTATCGATTTCTGTCACCATACTTTAATAATGGTGTCAAGGCTTTGAACAGGGAAGAGAGGGAACACACTAGAATGTCTCCAGTATTTGGAATGGTGCGGGGTGGTGGACGGAGGTTGGGGGAGGATGGTGTTGAGGGGCTGGAACTACATGGGGAGAAACATGGATTGTTCTTCCTCGGGTAGAGAATGGGAATGAAGAGGTTCAGCAGAGGTGTTCAGATGCATTAAGCATTTGAAGAGATCAGAAAAGGAGGAAATGTTTAAACTGGAATAAGAACTGGAAACAAGGACTGACAGATTCAAAGATATTGGGACAAAAGCAATTACAAGCTATATGTGCATTTTGATATGAACTCGATACCTCTCCCAGTCCCATCCCACTCGGTGTCCTCTGCCAGTCCCCTCCTCCCTCAGTGTCCTCTGCCCTTCCCCTCTCCATCGCGGACACCACCCACTCCCCTGTCCTTCGGGGACATTTCCCTGTACCTTTTCTTTTGGGGACATCTCCCTTTCCAGTCTCCCTCGGGGAGCTGTTCCCTTCCCCTCCACTGGGCGGAATTTACTGCATCACCTCCCACTCGAGGATCTCTCCCTGCCCTGCTTCCTCGGGGACCTCTTCTTGTCCCATTTCCCTCACGGACCTCTTCCATTCCCCTCTCCCTCGGGAAACTCTGCATGTCCATGCCTCTGGGGGCAACACTCCCAGACCCCACTCCCTCTGGAGCAAGGTCCCCTCTCTCCATCACCTGACACCGTCCTCTCTACCTCGTGAACTGCTCCAGTTCCTATCCCAGAGAGGCAAATCCCCATACCTCTCTCTCGGCAAACTCTCCCCGTCAACTGTCCCATGGGGACAACTCCCAGTCCCCTCTCCCTTGGGGAACTTTCCCCATTCGTTCTCAAACAGAAACCTCGCTTCCTCTCTTACCCTTGGGGGACACATCCCTGTCGCATGTCCCTCGTGGGCCTCTCACTGTCCCCGCTTCCTCGTGAGCCTCTCACTGTCCTCGATCCCTCGTGAACCTCTCCCAGGCCCTGCTTCCTTGGGGACCTCTCTCTGTCCCCGCTTCCTCGGGGACCTCTCCCTGTCTCCATTTCCTCGTGAACCTCTCTCTGTCTCTGCTTCCTATGAACCTCTCCCTGTCCCCACTTCCTCGTGAACCTCTCCCTGTCACCACTTCCTCGTGAAACCCTCCCTGTCCCCTCTTCCTCGTGAACTTCTACCTGTCCCTGCTTCCTTGTGAAACTCTCGCTGTCCCCGCTTCCTCGTGAACCTCTCCCTGCCCCCACTTTGTCGTGAACCTCTCCCTGTCCCCTCTTCCTCGTGAACCTCTCCCTGCCCCGCTTCCTCGTGAGCCTCTCGCTGTCCCCGCTTCCTCTTGAACCTCTCCCTGCCCCCACTTTGTTGTGAACCTCTCCCTGTCCCCTCTTTCGCACGAACCACTCCCTGTCCCCGATTCCTCGCGAACCTCTCCCTGTCCCCGCTTCCGAGTGAAGCTCTCCCTGTCCCCACTTCCTCGTGAAACTCTCCCTGTCCCCATTTTGTCATGAACCTATCCCTGTCCCCTCTTCCACGCGAACCACTCCCTGTCCCCGCTTCCTCGCGAACCTCTCCCTGTCCCCGCTTCCTCGTGAACGTCTGGCTGTCCCCGCTTCCTTGTGAACCTATCCCTGTCCCCGCTTCCTCGTGAACCTATCACTATCCCCGCTTCCTCGTGAACGTCTCCCTGTCCCCGCTTCCTCGTGAACCTATCCCTCTCCCCGCTTCCTTGTGAGCCTCTCCCTGTCCCCCCTTCCACGCGAGCCACTCCCTGTGCCCGCTTTCTCATGAACTTCTCCCTGTCCCTGCTTCCTCATGAACCTCTCCCTGTACCCGCTTCCATGCGAACCCATCCCCTTCCCCGATTCGACATGAATCTCTCCCTGTTCCCACTTCCTCGTCAACCTCTTCCTGTCCCCGCTTCCTCGTCAACCTCTCCCTGTCCCCGCTTCCTCGTCAACCTCTCCCTGTCCCTGCTTCCTCTTCAACCCCTCCCAGTCCCCACTTCCTTGTGAACGTCTCCCTGTCCCTCCTTCCTCGGCGACCACTCTGTCTCCACTCACATGGGGACCTGTCCAATTCCTCTGCGCTGGGGGACCCCTTCCCGTTCCTTTTCCCTTGAGGAACTAACCCTGCACTCACGTTCCGTCCCCTGGTGCCAAAGCCTCTCACTCCAGGACCTCTATATATCCCCTTCCCCAGGGTAACTCTCACCGTCCCCATTCCTTCGGGCACCTCTTCTCATTCCATGTACTTTTTCCCCAGATTGTAGATGGCATTTCCGCTTCCACTCTCACTCAGCGACCTCACTCCGTTCCTTCTCCATTGGGATCCCTCTGCATTCCCGCCCACGGGGGAAATCTCCCAGTCCCATCTCAATCGGGAACCACTCCTTGGCCCCTCTCCCCATCCCCTGTCGTGGGGGGAGCTCTTAACATCCCCTCTCCCTAGGGGACCTCTCCCGTTTTCCTCTCCCTCTGGGAATTTTCCCTCGGGGACATCTCCCTTGTTGGCACTCTCTCTGGGACCTGTCCCTTTTCCCTCCATATCTGGGGCCTCTCATTGTTCCACTCACCCGACAGCCTCACCCTGTCCTCTCTCCCTCCGGGGCCTCTCCCTGCCCACGTTACCTCAGGGTCCTCTCCCCGACACATCTCCCTCGGGGACTTCAGCCTATCCCATCTCCCTCGAAGGCCTGTCCTCGTCCCCTTTACCCCAGGGATTTCACCCTCTCCCCTCACCCTCGGGGTCCTCACCACGTTCCCATTCCCTCGTGGACATCTCACCCATCACCCTTGGGAATCTCTCCCTGTCCCCTCTAAAACAGGAACCTCTCTCCATCCTCTCTCTCTTGTGTAACCTCTCCGTCCACTCTCCGTCATGTACCTCTCCTCGTCTGCTATCTCTCGGAGCACTCTCACCACCCCCTCTCACTCTCCCCACCTTGTCTCCTTCTCCCCGGCTCCTCTCCCGCTCCACACCATGACTCACCGCTGCATTCCACTCCCCGCCGCCTCTCCCTCTCCCCTCTCCCTCTCCCCACCTCCTCACCCCCTCCCTGACCTATTCCCTCTTCCCGGACCCTTCCCTCACCCCATTACCCCAATCCCACACCGTGCCCTTCTCACTCTCCCTGACCCCTCCCCATCTCCTCTCCCCCTCTTCCTCTCCCAGCACCCTTTCCATCTCCACACTCACGCTTCATCTCCCCTTCCCATAACCCGCCCCACGCTCCTCCCACTCTCCCAGCCTCCCTACCTCTGCTTTACCCCACAGCCTCTCCCAGGCAACTCTCCATCTCCCAGCCCTCTCTTACTCTCCCCCCATGCTCCTACACCCGGCTCAGTCTCCAACTCCATGACCATCTCAATCTCACTGCTCAATCTCCATCTCTCTGCCCACACTTCCCGCTCCCGCTCCCAGTCACTTCTTCCTGTCCCCTCTCGCTCTCACTGCCCCCTCGTCCTGCACCTCTGCCTTCACCCTACATCTCCCCAATCCCACGCACTCTTCCTGCCCCCACTCCCTCTCTCCCACTTCTCCCCGCAGCACTCACACACCCTGGCCCCGTCCCTGCCCCTTTCCCTCTACGCGCCATCTCAGTCTCCTTTGCCCCTCTCCCAGCTTTCACCCATCTCCCTGCCCCGCCCTCTCTCCCTGGACCCACTATCTCCCACCGTCCCCTCTCCCTCTCCCTGCTCCCTGTGCCTCCATCGCAGCCACCCCCTCTTCTTGGCACCTAACCGTAACGCCTCTCACCTCAGGCTCTCCCCGCCCCCTTTCCATCTCCCCATCCCCTCTCCATCTCCCCAGCCCATCTACTTTTCCACACCCCCTCTCACTTTCCCTGCACCATCACCCCACCCACTCTCCCTCTCCCCACCCTCCCTCCCGGCTCTCTCTCCGTTAACACTCTCCCCACACCTTTACCTTCTGCACAACACCTTTTCCACTCCACTACTCCTCTTCCTGCCTCATCACCCCGCCCCCTCACTCTCTCCACACCATCTCAGCGCGCTAACTCTCCCTTTCCCTTCGTTCTATCTCACTCTTCCCACCCCGTCTCAGCCTTCTCTCACTCTCCACATGCACTCTCACTCTCCCTGCCCACTCATTCTCCACGCCCGTCTCACTCTCTCCTCCCACTCTCACTCTCCCCGCCCACTCTCACTCTCCCTGCCCCGTCTCATTCTCCACGCCCCCTCTCAATCTCTGTGCCCGCTCTCACTTTGAAAGCCCCCTCTCACTCTCCCCAGCCCCTCTAATTCTCCATGCCCCCTCTCAATGTCTGTGCCCCCTCTCACTCTCTGTGCCCACTCTCACTGTCTGTGGCCCCTCTCACTCTCTGTGCCCCTCTCACTCTCTGTGGCACCTCTCACTCTCTGTGGCACCTCTCACTCTCTGTGGCACCTCTCACACTCCATGCCCCCTCTCACACTCGCCGCTCCCTCTCATTCTCCATGCCCCCTCTCACTCTCCACGCTCCCACTCACACTCCCCTCCCCTCACTCTCCACATCCCCTGTCACTCTCTCCGCCCCTTCTGATTCTCCATGCTCCCTCTCACTCTCCATGCACCCTCTCACACTCCCCGTCCCCTCACTCTCCACTCCCCCTCTCACTCTCCATGCCCACTCTCACTATCCCCGCCCCCTCTCATTCTCCACGAAACCTCTCACTTTCTGTTCCCCCTATCAGTCTCTCTGCCCCCTCTCACTTTCCACGCCCCCTCTCACACTCCACGTCCCCTCTCACTCGCTGTGCCGGCTCTCACTCTCTGTGCCCCCTCTCATTCTCTGTGCCCCCTCTCACACTCTGTGGCCCCTCTCACTCACCACGCCCCCTCTCACACTCCCCACCTCTTTCATTCTCCTTGCCCCCTCTCACTCTCCACCTGCTCTCCCTCTCCCCAACCCGTCTCACTCTGTCCTCCCCATTTTCTTCTCGCTGACCCCTCTCCTCATCCATTCTCCCCCTCCTCACCCCTTCCCCCTCTCCCCGCCCTCTCTCCCTGCTCCCTCTCCGCTAACACTCACCCCACACCCTCAACTTCTCCATGACACCTGTTCCATTCCAATACTCCTCTTCTTGTCACCACCCCACTCCCTCGCCCCTCTCCCTGCCCACTCTCCCTGCACCATAACCCCACCCACTCTCACTCTCCCTGCACTCTCTCCCGCCTCCCTCCCCGTTAGCACTCTCTCCGTACCTTCACCTTCTCTGTGACACCTTTCCCACACCACTACTCCTCTTCCTGCCTCATCACCCCGTCCCCCTCTCTCTCCCCATGATCTCAGCCCGCTAACTGTCCCTTTCCCTTCCTCCTAACTCAGTCTTCCGTCTCACCCGCCCCACCCACGCTCACTCTCGAAACCCCCTCTCACTCTCTCTGCCCCTCTCACTCTCCCCGCCCCCTCTCACTGTCCCCGCCCCCTCTCACTCTCCGTGCCCCCTCTCACTCACCATGCCCACTGTCACTCTCTCTACACGCTTTCACTCTCCATGCCCCCTCTCACTCTCCACACCCACTCTTACTCTCACTGCCCATTCTCACTCTACCTGCTCACTCTCACACTCTCTGCCCACTCTCCTTCTCCCCTCCTATCTACCATCCAATCTCCATGACACTATAACTCTCCCCACCACCTTTCACTCTGCCCGTCGCCGTTCCTTCTCACCACGCCCTCAGCCCACCCCCACTCCTACTCCCCTTGCCTTCCCCCCACCCCCTCTCACTCTCCCCGTGCCTATCACTCTCCCTGCCCCGTCTCCATGCACCCAAACCCTGGTCCCTGTAACACTCGCCCTTTCCCTCTACATGCCCCCTCTCCAACTCACTGCCAACTGTCTCCGCATTCTCTCCCTCTCCACGCTCCCTCTCCCTCAGCCCAACTGCTGTCACCACCCCCTGTCCCACTCCCCACTTTGTCTGTCACTCTCTACGCCCCCTCATGCTCTCTCGACCCCATCTTTCTATCAACATCCCCTCTCAATCTACCCGCCCCCTCCCTCTATCCCCACCCACTCTCTCTCTCCCCACCCCTCTACCTCATCGCGCATCCTCTCTCACTATCCATGCCCCCACTACATTAGTCTTCTCCCTCTCCCCGCCACCTCTCCATGCCCCCTCTGCAAACACCCTCTCCCTCAAACTAACTGTGCTCACAGTGTCATCTCACTCTCCCCGCCCCCTCTGCCTCTCACGGCCCCCGCACCCACTCACCACCTCCTCTCCCTCTCCCCGCCCCCTCTCCCTCTCCCCAACCACTATGTATCTCCCCGCCCCTCACCCTCTCCCCGCCCCCTCTCCCACTCCCCAACCGCTCTCCCTCTCCCCAACCCCTCTCCCACTCCCCAACCGCTCTCCCTCTTCCCGCCCCCTCTCCCTCTCCCTGCCCCCTTTCCCTCTTACCGCCCCCTCTCCCTCTCCCCGCACGCTCTCCCACTCCCCAAGCACTCTCCCTCTCCCCGCCCCCTCTCCCTCTCCCCACACCCTCTCCCTCACCCCAACCACTCTCCCTCTCACCGGCCCCTGTCCCTCTGACTGCATCCTCTCACTCTCACTGCCTTCTCTGCCTCTCACTGCCTCCTCTCCCTCTCCCCAATGCCTCTCACTTCCCCCACCTCCTCTCCCTCTCCCCACCTCCTCTCCCTCTCCCCCTCCTCTCCCTCTCACAACCCCCTCACCCTCTCCCCAACCCCTCTCACTCTCCCTGCCGCAAATCCCTCTACCCACCCCCTCCCTCTCACCGCCTCCTCTCCCTCTCACCGCCCCCCTCTCACTGTCCCCAAACACTCTCACTCTCACCGTGCCCTCTCCCTCTCCCCAACCGCTCTCCCTCTCACCGCCCCCTCTCCCCACACCCTCTCCCTCTCCCCGCCCTCTCTCCCTCTCACCGCCTCCTCTCCCTTTCCCAGCCCCCTGTCCCTCTCACCGCCCCCTCTCCCTCTCCCCAACCCCTCTCCCTCTCCCCAACACCTCTCCCTCTCACTGCCCCCTCTCCCCGCACCCACTCCCTCTCCCCGCCCACTCTCCCTCTCATTGACCCCTCTACCTCTCCCCAACCCCTCTCCCTCTCACCGCCCCCTCTCCCCGCACCAACTCCCTCTCCCCGCCCACTCTCCCTCTCATTGACCCTTCTACCTCTCCCCAACCCCTCTCCCTCTCCCCAACCCCTCTCCCTCTCAACACCCCCTCTTCCTATCCTGCCCCTTTTCCCTCCCCCCACCCCTTCTCCCTCTCCCTCCCCCCTCTCCCTCTCCCCGCCTCAACTCCATCTCCGTGGCTCCTCTCCCTCTCCCTGCCTCCTCTCCCTCTTCCCGCCTCCACACCCTCTCCCTGCCTCCTCTCCCTCTCCCCACCCGTCTCCATCTCCCCAAGCCCTCTCACTCTCCCCGCCTCAACTCCTTCTCACCACCTCCTCTCCCTCTCAACCCCTCTTTTCCCTCTCACCGCACTCTCTCCCACTCACTGCCCTCTCCCCCTCTCCCCATTCCCTCCCCCTCTCCCCATCCCCTCACCCTCTCCCCAACCCCTCTCCATCACCCCGCCCCCTCTCCCACTCTCCAACCAGTCTCCCTCTCCCCAACGCCTCTCCCACTCCCCAACCGCTCTCCCTCTCCCCGCCCCCTCTCCCTCTCCCTGCCCCCTCTCCCTCTCACCGCCCCCTCTCCCCCTTCCCGCACGCTCTCCCACTCCCCAAGCACTCTCCCTCTCCCTGCCCCCTCTCCCTCTCCCCACCCCCTCTCCCTCACCCCAACCACTCTCCCTCTCACTGCCCCCTGTCACTCTCACTGCCTCCTCTCACTCTCACTGCCTCCTCTCCCTCTCACTGCCTCCTCTCTCTCTCTCCCCAATGCCTCTCACTCTCCCCACCTCCTCTCCCTCTCCCCCCTCCTCTCCCTCTCCCCCTCCTCTCCCTCTCCCAGCCCCCTCACCCTCTCCCCAACCCCTCTCCCTCTCCCCAACCACTCTCCCTCTCACCGCCCCTGTCCCTCTCACTGCCTTCTCTCACTCTCACTGCTTCCTCTCCCTCTCACTGCCTCCTCTCCCTCTCCCCAATGCCTCTCACTCTCCCCACCTCCTCTCCCTCTCCCCCCTCCTCTCCCTCTCCCCCCTCCTCTCCATCTCCCAGCCCCCTCACCCTCTCCCCAACAATCCCTCTCCCCACCCCCTCTCCCTCTCCCCCCCCCCTCACCCCAAACATTCTCCCTCTCCCAGCCCCCTCGCCCTCACCCCAACCCCTCTCACTCTCCCTGCCGCAAATCCCTCTACCCGCCCCCTCCCTCTCACCACCTCCTCTCCCTCTCACCACCCCCTCTCACTGTCTCCAAACCCTCTCCCTCTCACCACGTTCTCTCCCTCTCCCCAACCCCTCTCCTTCTCACCGCCCCCTCTCGCTCTCCCCGACCCCTCTCCCTCTCCCTCTCCCCAAACCCTCTCCCTCTTGCCGCTCACTCTCCCTCTACCCAACCCCTCACCATCTCACCAACCTCTCTCACCCTCCCCAAAGTCTCACCCTCTCACCGACCCCTCTCCCGCTCCCCAACACCTCTCCCTCTCCCAACCCCTCTCCCTCTCGCTGCCCACACTCCCTCTCCCCAACCCTTAACCCTCTCCCCAACCCCTCCCCCTCTCCCCATCCCCTCCCCCTCTCACCGCCCACTATCCCTCTCCCCGCCCTCTCTCCCTCTCACCGCCTCCTCTCCCTTTCCCAGCCCCCTGTCCCTGTCAACGCCCCCTCTCCCTCTCCCCAAACCCTCTCCCTCTCCCCAACACCTCTCCCTCTCACCGCCCCCTCTCCCCGCACTCTCTCCCTCTCCCCACCCACTCTCCCTCTCATTGACCCCTCTACCTCTCCCCAACCCCTCTACATCTCCCCAATCTCTCTCCCTCTCACCGCCCCCTCTCCCCGCACCCTCTCCCTCTCCCCGTCCACTCTCCCTCTCATTGACCCCTCTACCTCTCCCCAAAACCTCTCCCTCTCACCACCCCCTCTCCCTATCCCGCCCCTTTTCCCTCCCCCCACCCCCTCTCCCTCTCCCTCTCCCTCCCCCTCTCCCTCTCCCTGCCTCAACTCCATCTCCCCGCCTCCTCTCCCTGCCTCCTCTCCCTCTCCCCGCCTCCACTCCCTCTCCCCGCCTCCTCTCCCTCTCCCCACCTCCTCGCCATCTCCCCAAGCCCTCTCCACCTCCCAAACCCCTCTCCATCTCCCCAATCCCTCTCACTCTCCCCGCCTCAACTCTCTCTCACCACGTCCTCTCCCTCTCAACCCCTCCTTTCCCACTCACTGCCCTCTCCCCCTCTTCCCATCCCCTCCCCCTCTCCCCAACCCCTCACCCTCTCCCCAACCCATCTCCATCTCCCCAACCCCTCTCCCTCTCACCCCTCCTCTCCCTCTCACCACCCTCTCTCCCTTCCCAACCGCTCACCCTGTCCCCAACACCTCTCCATCTCCCCAACCCCTCTCCCTCTCAACAACTCCTCTCCCTCTCAATGCCTCCTCTTCTTCTCCCCGCCTCCTCACCCTCTCCCCACCCCTCTGACTCTCCCCGACCCTTCACCCTCTCCCCAACCCCTCGCCCTCTCAACGCCCCCTCTCCCTCTCCGCGCCCCCTCTCTCTCACCAACACCTCTCCCTCTCTCTGCCCACTCTCCCTCTCCCCGCCCCCTCTCTCTCTCCCCAACCCCTCTCCCTCACACCGCCCCCTCTCACTCTCACCACCCCTTCTCCCTCTCCCCAACCCCCATCCCTCTCACCGCCCCCTCTTTCTCTCACTGCCCATTCTCCCTCTCACTGCCCCATCTCCCTGTCCCCAAGCCCTCTCCCTCTCACCGCCCCCTCTTTCTCTCAACGCCCCCTCTCCCTCACCCCACCCACTCTCCCTCTCCCCAACCCCTCTCCCTCTCGCCGCCCTCTGTCCCTCTCACTGCCTCCTCTCACTCTCACTGCCTCCTCTCCCTCTCCCCAATGCCTCTCACACTCCCCATCTCCTCTCCCTCTCCTCCTCCTCTCCCTCTCCACCCTCCTCTCCCTCTCCCTGCCCCCTCGCCCTCTCCCCAGCCCCTCTCCCTCTCCCTCTCTGCGCCCCCTCTCCCTCTCACTGCCCTCTCTCCCACTAACCACCCCCTCTCCCCCTTCCCACCCCCTCTCCCACTCACTGACCCCTCTCCCTCGCACCGCCCCCTCTCCCTCTCCCCGCCCCCTCTCCCTCTCACTGCCCCCTCTCCCTCTCACCGCCCCCTCTCCCTCTCACCGCCCCCTCTCCCACTCCCCCACCCCCTCTCTCTCTCACTGCTACCTCTGTGGCTCACAGTCCCTCTCCCTCTCACCACCCTCTCTCCCTCTCCCTGCCCCGCTCACTCTCCCCAACACCTCTCCCTCCCCCCGCCCTCTATCCCTCTCCCCAACCTCTCTCCCTGTCCCCAACCTCTCTCCTTCTCCCTGCCTCCTCTCCCTCGCACTGCCTCCTCACCCTCTCCCCATCCCCTCATACTCTCACCAAATCCTTTCACCCTCCCCACAACCTCACCCTTCCACACCCCCTCCCTCTCCCCGCCCCCTCTCACTCTCCCCGCCCTCTCTCCCTCTCACCGCCCCCCTCCCTCTCCCCAATACCTCTCCCTCTCACCGCCCCCCTCCCTCTCCCCGCCCCCTCTCACTCTCCCCACCCCCTATCCCTCTCCCCGCCCGCTCTCCCGCTCCCCGCCCCCTCTCCCTCTTCCCACCCCCTCTCCCTCTCCCTGCCTACTCTCCCTCTCCCCGCCCCCTTTCCCTCTCACCGCCCCCTCTCCCTCTCCCTTCCCCTTCTCCCTCTCCCCGCCTCCATGCCCTCTCCCCACCACCTCACCCCCTCCCACCCCTCTGCCTTTCCCTACCCCAACTCCCTCTCACCGCCCTATCTCCCTCTCCCCAAGCCCTCTCCCTCTCCCCAACCTCTTTCCATCTCCCCAACACCTCTCCATCTCGCCAACACCTCTCCCTCTCACCACCTCCTCTCCCTCTCAACCCCTCCTCTCCCTCTCACCACCCTCTCCCCCTCTCCCCAACACCTCTCCCTCTCCCCAACCACTCTCCATCTCCCCAACCCCTCACCCTCTCAACACCTCCACTCCCTCTCAATGCCACCTCTCCCTCACCCCGCCAATCTGACTCTCCCCGACCCCTCTCCCTATCCTCAACCCCTCTCCCTCTCCACCTCACCCTCTCCCTCTCCATGCCTGCATGCCCTCTCCCCACCAACTCACCCCCTCCCACCCCTCTGCCTTTCCCTATCCCCTCTCCCTCTCACCGCCCTATCTCCCTCTCCCCAAGCACTCTCCCTCTCCCCAACCTCTTTCCATCTCCCCAGCCCCTCTCCATCTCACCGCCCCCTCTCTCTCTCCCCAACCCCTCTCCCTCTCAACTCCACCTCTTCCTCTCACCGCCCCATCTCCCTCTCCCCGATCCCTCTCCCTCTACGCAACCCCTCTCCCTCTCCATCTCGCCCTCTCACTCCCCCCGCCCCCTCTTCCTCTACCCAACCCCTCTCCCTCTCCCCAACCCCTCCCCCTCTCTCTGCCCCATCTCCCTCACCTCAGCCCCTCTCCCTCTCACCGCCCCCTCTCCTTCTCCTCAGCCCCTCTCCCTCTCACCGCCCCCTCTTCCTCTCACCACCCCATCTCCCTCTCCCCAACCCCTCTCCCACTCCCCAGCACCTCTGCCTCTCACCGCCCCCTCTCCCTGCCCCCTCTCCCTCTCACTGCCCACTCTCGCTCTCACTGCCCCCTCTCCCTCACACCGCCCACTCTCCCCCTCCCTGCCCCCTCGACTCTCCCCACCCCCTGTCGCTCTCCCCGCCGCCTGTCCCTCTCCCCAAACCCTTACCCTCTCCCCAGCCCCTCTCCCTCTCACTGCCCCCTCTCCCTCTCCCCGCCCCCTCTTCCTCTCCCGAACCTCTCTCCCTCTCCCTGCCCCATCTCCCTCTCTCTCCCTCTCACCGCCTCCTCTCCTTCTCACCACCTCCTCTCCCTCCCCCCGCCTCCAGTCCCTCTCCCCGCCTCAGCTCCCTCTCCCCCCAACTCGCCCTCTCCCTCCCACCTCGCCCTCTCCCAAACCCCTCTCCCTCTCCCTCTCTCCGACCCCTCTCCGTCTTCCTGCCCCCTCTCCGCAAACGCTATCCATCTCCCTGCCTCCTCTCATACTCCTCTCCCCATCTCATAGCCCCTTCTCCCTGCCCCCTCTCACCGCCCTCTCTCACACTCCCCTCTCCCTCTCCACACCACCTCTTCCTCTCCCTGCCCCGTCTCCCTCTCCCCGCCCCCTCTCCTTCTCCCCGCCTCCTCACCTTCTCCCCTTTCCCTCTCCCACTCCCCACCCCCTCTCCCTCTCTCCACCTCCTCTCCCAGCCCCCTCTCATGTTCTCCTCTCCCTCTCCCTGCCCCCTCTCCCCCTCCCCGCCGCCTCTCTCTCTTCGTCACTTCGCCCCCCATCTCGCCGCCCCCTCTCCCGCTATCCGCCACCTCTCCCAGCCCCCTCTCACACAGACCTCTCCTTCTCCCCGTCTCCTCTCCCTCTCGCCGCTCCCTCTCCCTGGCCCCTCTCCCTCTCCCCACCCACTCTCCCTCTCTCAGCCCATCTCCCTTGCCACGCCACTCTCAATCTCCCCCCATCTCCCTCTCTCTGCCTCCTCTCCCAGCACCCTTTCACACTTCCCTTTCCCTCTCCCCACCCCCTCTACATCTTCAAGCCCCCTCTCCCCGCCAGCTCTCCGTCTCCCCGCCCCCTCTCATACTCGCCTCCCCCCTCAATGCCCCCTCTCCCTGCCCCCTATCACCACCCCCTCTCACACTCCCATCACCCTTTCCCCACCCCCTCTGCCTCTCCGCACCCCCTCTGCCTCTCTCCGCCTCCTCTCCCAGCCCACTCTCACACACCCCACTCCCTCTCCCTCTCCCCGCCACCTCTCCCTCTCCCCACCCCCTCTCCCTCTTTCAGCCCTCCCACCCAGCCCACTCTAACACCCTCTCCCTCTCCCTCTCCCCGCCCCCTCTCCCTCGCCCCCCTTCCTCTCTCAGCCTCCTCTCCCAGCCCCCTCTCAACCCCTCTCCCTTTCCCCGCCCCCTCTCCCTCTCCGCAACCCCTCTCCCTCTCCCCATTCTCTCTCCCTATCTCAGCTCCTCTCCCAGCCCCCTCTCACCCCCTCTCCCTCTCCCTCTCCCCGCAACTCTCCCTCCCTCAGCCTCCTCTCCCAGCCCCCTCTCACCCCCTCTCCCTCTCCCTCTCCCCGCCACCTCTCCCTCTCGCACTCCAATCTCCCTCTCCCCACCGCTGCCCCATCTCCCCTTCCCTCTCACCGCCCCATCTCTCTCTCTCCCTCTCCCTGCCCACTCTCACTCTCCCTCTCTCTGCCCCCTCAACCAGCCCACTCTCCCTTTCTCCGCCCCCTCCCTCTCCTCAGACCCCTCCCCGCCCCATCTCTCTCTCTCTGACTCCTCTCCCAGCCCCCTCTCACAATCCATTCTATCTCTCTACGCCCATTCTCCCTCTTCCCGCCTCCTCTCATACTCCTCTCCCCCTCTCAAAGCCTCTTCTCGCTGCACCCTCTCCCCACCCCCTCTCACACTCCCATCTCCCTGTCCCCACCACCTCTTCCTCTCCCTGCCCCCTCTCATTCTTACCGCCCCCTCTCCCTCTCCCCACCACCTCTCCCACTCACCGCCCCATCTCCGTCTCTCCACCTCCACTCCTAGGCCCCTCTCACAATCCCCTCTCACTCTCCCCACCCCCTCTCCCACTCCCCGCCCCCTCTCCCTCTCTCAGCCTCCTCTCCCAGCCCCTTCCCACCCCCTCTCCCTCTCCCTCTCTCCACCACCTCTCCCTCTCCCACTCCCCTCTCCCTCTCAAAGCTGCAAACTCACTCTGTATCTGTGCATGTGCGAATGATGCCTGTTCGCACTTCTGCAATTCGCCCCCAGTGCGCGCATGTGCAGCTTGAATTCTTTCTGCGGATGTGCAGTTGCTCCCACTCTGCACATGTGCAATTCGCTCCCATTTGGAGCATGTGCTTTTACTTTGCAGTGCGCTCATTTTGAGCTCACTCCCAATCCACTCATGAGCAGCCCACTTTCAAACTGTGCACCTTCAACTCGGTCCCATTCCACGCATGTGCAGCTCTTTCCCGGTCCGCGCATGTGCATCTCGGTCAATTTCCGTGCATGTGCAGCACTTTCCCGGTCTACGCATGTGCAGCTTGCTCCAATTCCGCCATGTGCAGCCCTTTCCCACTCTGTGAATGTGCAGCTTGCTCCAATTCCACGCATGTGCAGCCCTTTCCCTGTCCGCGCACGTGCAGCTTGCTCCAATTCCGCGCATGTGCAGCTCGGTGCCATCATGCACATGTGCAGCTCGCTCCCATCCTGCGCATGTGCAGCTCGCTCCCATCCTGCGCATGTGCAGCTCGCTCCCATCCTGAGCATGTGCAGCTCGCTCCCATCCTGCGCATGTGCAGCTCACTCCCATCCTGAGCATGTGCAGCTCACTCCCATCCTGAGCATGTGCTGCTCACTCCCATCCTGAGCATGTGCAGCTCACTCCCATCCTGAGCATGTGCAGCTCACTCCCATCCTGAGCATGTGCAGCTCGCTCCCATCCTGAGCATGTGCAGCTCACTCCCATCCTGAGCATGTGCAGCTCACTCCCATCCTGAGCATGTGCAGCTCACTCCCATTCTGCGCATGTGCAGCTCGCTCCCATCCTGCGCATGTGCAGCTCGTGCCGAACCTGCGCATGTGCAGCTCGGCCCCTGACGAGGCCAGCCCTGGAAGGAGAGGTTCTCAGTTTAATGGGTTAGAACAGGACCGAGGTGGCATTAATTGTACAGATCATTCAAAGAGTTAGTGGCAACATGATGGACCGAATGGCCTCCTTCTGAGCTGTATGTTTCCTTAACCCTATGTTGCTGTGATTGTTGTTGCAGTTCTGGTGGATGGAAGATTCCAGACTCTGTTGTCTCAGTGTCTCACTGCTCCACACATGCCCCAGGCTGGTTACATGGTAATTTCACACTTTCTAATATCAGATGTTTATTCACTGCCCAGCACTGTCCACATCGGTTACATTCTTCAATATTTATAAACCTCATTTCAGGTTCACATCCCACCGTGGGACAGGGGGTGGTAACCAGGACAGTTTGTTTTAACTTGGCTCCGAAGCCCTGCTACTGGACCCGAAAGATAAAGGTTAAAAACTGCAGCAGGTACTTCGTGTATGCGCTGAAGCCGGCGCCAGGCTGTCATGCTGCTTATTGCACAGGTACATTGCTGTTTATAATTGACACAGGAGGGTCAGTATGGATGTGCCAGGTCACTCACTGAAATAATAAAGTTCCACCTACTCCCCGTTGCATGAAACAAAACGTATAAAGGTCGGTAACATAAAGTGAACATTTCCCCATACATCTAGGGATATGAATCAGACCCTGTCGTCATCATTGAGAACAAACAGACCCACCGCTTGTTCAAGCAGTAGGTTTTAAACAGATGGTTAGAGGGGGAGAGAGGTGTGAAGAGGTGGAGAGGTTTACGGAGGGATGTCCAATGCTTAGATTCCAGGCAGCTGAACACGCCTGCCAATGATGGGTATACCGAATTGGAGGAGTAGAGATTTATTTGATGGTTGTGGACCTGGTCGGAATATTATTGTGATGGGGTGTGGGGGCTGTGGGAGTGAACTGTGGATCGGGTGGGTGCATGATCATCATGGATTTGAACACCAACATAATGGCCTGAATCCTCTAAGCTCAGAACCGTCTGAGATTTGATCCAACTGGTGAAATATGCGAGGATCCTTTGGAATGCCTCATGCACAGACAGACACAGTTAAATTGCCCGTGAGGATTAAAGTTAAGATGGGCTGATTCACATTGCTGCACATTTGCACAAATCATTATGGAATAATCACCCAGGACTTCCCAGCTCCTGTGAGTGAGGAGTCTCGTTCCAGTGAGGTACCCCAGAATATTGACGGGCCAAACCCCTGTAACTCACCACGTGAGGGCTGCACAGAAATTGCCCCAGAATATTGAACATCCGATGGATAATTTCCCTGACCCAGGAACTACCCAATTCTCTGATTTAATTTGAGTAATTTAGATGTTTCTGGGTCATTCAGCAGAGCAGTTACAAAGGAAAAGTTAGATGGATTAAAACCATTCCTCCCTGCTCAGCTAGTGTACTACTGGCTCCCACCTCAGCCGCAAACAGGAGGACTCCCTCGCCCCAACATCCCCTCTCCTCTCCTGCTCTCTGATACCTTACTGACCATTGGAGCACCTACCCAAACTCACCTCCGCTCTCCAAACCACGACCTCCTCCCTAAACGTTGACTACCCCAAAAGCCAAACTACCAACCTCACCGTTGATTACCCTCCTCATCTCCTACACCTGACTACCCTCACACACCCTCAGGTGACCCTCCACTACCCTTCCCTCCGTAACTGTACCCTGTCCCTGAGTCCTCCCAACATGAATGCCAACCTCCCCAACTCCTGACTACACTGTAGCCACACTGCAGTGCTGCCTATTTTGAGACTAACCCCCAAACACATACCACACCCCACTCCACCAACTTGTCTCCAAACCCCCTGACCACTACATGACATACCGGAAACACAGTTATCTGTGCTCCCCCCTCCCCCCATTATAAACCCCTCCACACCACAAAACCCCACATCAAGCCAAGCCATCCTTCATGCCCAAGCAACCCCATTCACACCACCACCACCAGCTCCCAGACATCAAACCTTGCATTTCTGAAAGTGGTTGGGGCCTATAAACGAATATGCCTTACGGCAGCGATTTCTGTATACAGGCAACGTGCCTGCACTTTCCCTGAAGATGCCGCCATGCACCAGAAGGACCTCAGGAGCTGCTGTGATGTACACATAACAAGAGGTTGAGGGCGGTATGTTGTAGTAACTGATGGGAGTCGGATTTAGTAATTGAGGGGAGTGGGATGTAGTGATTCATGGGGGTGGGATGTAGTTACTGAGGGGATCGGGATGTAGGGATTGAGGGAAGTGGGGTGTAGAGACTTTGGGGAGTGGGATGTTGGGATTGAGGGAGTGGGATGCAGTGACTGAGGGGAGTTGATGTGAGTGACTGGGTGAGAAATAGGAGTGAAAAATTGACATCGCTAAATTTCACTCAATATAAATTGTGAAGCACAACTTTCCTGTTGTATAAGTGATTCCTTGAGTTGCTCCACACCCTGCAATATGCCATGTCTCCTTACTCATTGCAGATCCAAGGACAACACCAACTCCGAAATCCGAGGAACACTCGTCTGAAAATTCCACTGTCCCTGCAACATCCAGCCCAACCACTTCGGAACTAGCAGGTATCAGTCTGGAGGGGATATTCTTGAGAATATTTAGAGCAGTGGGATGATGTGACTAAGGGCAGTGGGATGTAGTGACTGAGAGCAGTGGGATATATTGTCTGAGGGCAGTGGAATGCAGCGACTGAGGGAAATGCTATTTAGTGATGAGGGGAAAGAGGTGTCGCGTGTGCGATGTAGTGATTGAGGACACTGTTTCTTATTATCTGGGGTAAAGTCAGGAGAGACAGGGAAGTGTGACGTTGCTTGGTTTCAGACTGTATACATGATAAATGAATCATTTTATATAATTTCCTATCATTAAAATGTGCTCTTGAGGTGAACCAGACTCTGCAAACCCCCATATCTCCTTGCTTCATTTCAGATTCAGGGAAAACACCAGCTCTGAAACCTGAGGAACTCTCGACTCAAGAATCTACTTTCATTGCATCATCTCGTCCAGCAGGATCTGCAATAACAGGTATCAGTTTGGAGGGGAAATTCCACTGGAAACCATTAGACAAGATGATCAGGGTAATTCCATGTTGAAGAAAGTGGGATGTAGCGACCGAGGGGAGTGGGATGTAGCTACTGAGGGGATTGGGATGTAGAGGCGTGTCTTATTCAGTGAGTGAGGGGAGTTTTATTCAGTGAGCGAATGGAGTGTTATTCAGTGACTGAGGGGAATTATATGTACCGACTGAGGGCAGTAGGATGTAGTGACTGAGGGCAGTGGGATGTACCGACTGAGGGCAGTGGGAAGTAGTGACTGAGGGCAGTGGAATGTAGTGACTGAGGGCAGTTGGATGTAATGACTGGTAGCAGTTGGATGCAGCGATGTGGGGAGAGAGGTGTGTGTGGGATGTACTGATTGAGGAGGCTGTTACTTATTACCTGAGGCACAGTCAGGAGGGACAGGGAAGAGTGACATTGGTTGGTTTCAGACTGTATAAATGAAAAAGTGAATGATTTTATAAAATTTCCTATCAATAAAATGTGCTCTTGAGGTGATGCACTCTCTGCAATCCCCCATATCCCCTTGCTTCATTTCAGATTCAGGGAAAACACCGGCTCCAAAACCTGAGGAACTCTCGACTCAAGAATATCCTTTCCCTGCATCATCTGGTCCAGCAGGATCTGCGGTAACAGGTATCAGTTTGGAGGGGAAATTCCACCGAAAACCTTCAGACAATATGATCACTGTAATTCCATGCTGTAGAAAGTGGGATGTAGCGACTGAGGGGAGTGGGATGTAGCGATCAAGGGGATTGGGATGTAGAGACTGAGGGGAGTGGGATGTACTGAGTCAAGGAAGTATTATTAACTGAGTGAGTGAAGTTTTGTTCAGTGAGTGTGAGGAGTGTTATTCAGTGAGCAAGGGTAGTGTAATTCAATGATCAAGGGGAGTGTTATTCAGCGAGCGAGGGAGTGTTATTTAGTGCACGAGGGTAGTGTTATTCAGTGAGTGAGGGGAGTGTTATTCAGTGAACAAGGGGGTTGCTATTTAGCCAGCAAGGTGAGTGTTATTCAGTGAATGAGGGGAGTATTATTCAGTGAATGAAGAGAGTGATATTCAAGGATCGAAGGGAGTGTTATTCAGTGAGAGAGGGGAGTGTTGTTCAGCGAGCGTGGGGAGTGTTATTCCCCGAGCGCGGCTAGGGATAATCAGCGACCGAGAGCAGTGTTATTCAGCGAGCGAGGGGAATGATAACCAGTGAGCAAGGGGACTGAAGTTCCTCAAGCTAGGAGTGTGTTGTTCAGTGAGCGACGGGAGTGTTAATCACCGAGCGAGCGGAGCGAGTGGAGCGTCATTCAGTGAGCAAGGGGAGTGTTGTTCAGCGAGCGAGGGGTGTGTAATTCATTGAGCGAGGGGAGTGTCATTCAGTGAGCGAGGGAAGTGTTATTCAGTGAGCGAGGGGTGTGTAATTAAGTGAGCAAGGGAGTGATGTTCATCAAGCGAGGAGAATGATATTCAATAGATGAGGAGAATGGGATGTTGTGACTCAACGTAGTGGAGCATTGCACTGAGGGGAGTGGCATGTAGCACCTGTGGGGAGTGGCATGTAGCTCCTGTGGGGACTGACATTTATCGGGTGAGGGGAGTGGCGTTTATCGCCTGAGGGGAGTGGCATGTAGCGTCTGAAGGGAGTGTCATGTAGCGCCTGAGGGGAGTGGCATGTAGCGTCTGAAGGGAGTGTCATGTAGCGCCTGAGGGGAGTGGCATGTAGCGTCTGAAGGGAGTGTCATGTAGCGCCTGAGGGGAGTGGCATTGATCACTTGAGAGGAGTGGCATTTATCGCCTGAGGGGATTGGCATGTAGCGTCTGAAGGGAGTGGCATGTAGCGCCTGAGGGGAGTGGCATGTAACACCTGAGGGGAGTGGCGTGTAGTCCCTGAGGGGAATGGCATTTATCGCCTGAGGGGAGTGGCATTAATCGCTTGAGGGGATTGGCATGTAGCGCCTGAGGGGAGTGGCATTAATCGCCTGCGGGGAGGGGCATGTAGCGCCTGAAGAAACAGCGATGTAACGATAGAGGGGAATTGGCATGCAACGGCTCAGGGAATTTGGGATCTAGCTACTGAGGGGATTGGCATGTTGGATTTGAGGGGAGTGGATCGAAGCGACTTAGGGGAGTGGAATGTAGTGACTTAGGGGAGTGGAACATAGCGGTTGAGGGGAGTGGCATGTAGCAGCTGAGGGGAGTGGCTCCTAGGACTTAGGGGAGTGGTGCATAGTGGCTGACGGGAGTGGCATGTAGTGGCAGAGGGATGTGGCACGTAACATCTTAGGGAAGTTGCATGTAGCATCTGAGGGTATGGCTCCTAGCAGCTGAGGGGATTGGCATGTAGCGCCTGAGGGGAGTGGCATGTAGAGGCTGAGGGGAGCAGCATGTAGCGAATGAGGAGAGTGGCATGTAGCGACTGAGAAGAGAGGTATGTAGCGACAGATGTGAGGGGCATGTTGCCGCTGATGGGAGTGTCGAATAGCAACTGACTGGAGTGGCATGTAGCAGCTGAGGGGAGTGGCAAGTAGGACTGTGTAGAGTGGCATGTAGTGGGTGAGAAGAGTGGCACTTAGTGATTGAGAAGAGTGGCATGTAGCGACTGAGAATAGTGGCACATAGTGACTGAGAAGAGTGGCATGTAGCGACTGAGAAGAGTGGTACATAGTGACTGAGAAGAGTGGCATGTAGTGACTGAGAAGAATGGCATGTAGTAACTGATTAGTGTGGCATGTAGTGACTGAGAAGAGTTGCATGTAGCGACTGATGTGAAGAGCATTTAGCTGCTGATGGGAGTGTCGAATAGCGACTTAGTAGAGTGGCATTTAGCGGCTGAGCGAAGTGGCATGTAGCAACTGAAAAGAATGACATGTAGTGACTGAGAAGAGTTGAATGTAGCGACTGACTAGAGAGGCATGTACCGACTGAGGGGAGCTGATGGGAGTATCGAATAGTGACTGAGGGGTGTGGCATGTAGTGAGTGAGTCGAAGGCATGTAGCAACAGTGTTGAGTGGCATGTAGTGACTGAGGGAGGAGGCAGTAAGTGACTGAGGGGAGTGGCAATTGCTTCTTATGGGAGTGGCACGTAGCAACTGAGGGGAGTGACTGAGGAGAGCAGCATGTACCCACTGATGAGAGTGTCATATAGGGACTCAAAGGAAAGGCATGTAGCGAATGAGGAGACTAGCATGGAGCAACAGAGGGGAGTGGCATGAAGGTTCTGAGGGGAGCAGCATGTAGCTACTCAGGGGAGTGGCATGTAGCGACTCAGGGGAGTGGCATGTAGCGACTCAAGGGAGTGGCATGTAGCGACTCAGTGGAGTTGAAGTCACTGAATGTGTCACGTAGCATGTAGCGACTGTGTCGAGTGACACAGATGGAGGAGGAATGTAGCAACAGAGGGGAGTGGCAAGTTGCTACTAATGGGAGTGGCAGGTTGCAACTGAGGGGAGTGACTCAAGGAAGCGTCATATACCCACTGATGAGAGTGTCATATAGTGACTGAGGGGAAGGGCATTCAGCGACTGAGGAGAGGGGCATGCAGTGACTGACGAGAGTGGCATGTAGCAGCTGAGGATAGTGCCATGTAGCAGCTGAGGAGACTGGCATGTACTGACTGAGGGGAGTGGCATGTATTGACTGAGGGGATTTGCAAGTAGCATCTGAGAAGAGTGGAATATACTGACCGAGGGGAGTGGCATGTAAAGACTGAGGGGAGAGGCATGTATCGACTGAGGAGAGTAGCATGCATTGATTGAGGGGAGTGGCTTGTAGCGACTGAGGGGACTGGCATGTAGTGAATGTGGAGAGTGGCATGTAGCGACTGAGGGGAGTGGCATGTAGCGACTGTGGTGAGTGGCATGTAGCGACTGAGGGGAGTGGCATGTAGCGACTGAGGGGACTGGCATGTAGCGAATGTGGAGAGTGGCATGTAGCGACTGAGGGGAGTGGCATGTAGCAACTGAGGGGAGTGGCATGTAGTGACTGAGGAGAGTGGCATGTAGTGACTGAGTGGAGTGGCATGTAGTGACTGAGGGGAGTGGCATGTAGCGACTGAGGGGAGTGGCATATACTGACTGAGGGGAAGGGCATATAGCGACTGAGGGGAGTGGCATTTTGTGACTGACGAGAGTGGCATGTAGCAGCTGAGGAGAGTGGCATGTAGCGACTAGGAGAGTGGCATATATCAACTGAGGAGAGTGGCATGTACTGACTGAGGGGAGTGGCTTGTACTGACTGAGGTGAGTGGCATATAGTGACTAAGGAGACTGGCATGTACTGACTGAGGGGAGTGGCATGTTGCGACTGATGGGAGTGGCATATAGAGACTGATGGAAGGGGCATGTAGCGACTGAGGGGAGTGGCATGTATCCGCTGAGGGGAGTGGCATGTACTGACTGAGGACAGTGGCATATATCGACTGAGAAGAGTAGCATGAAGTGCCTGCGGGGAGTGGCATGAAGCAAGTGAGGGTGATAACATGTAGCGACTGATGGGAGTGGCATGTTGTGACTGAGGGGAGTGGCGTGAAGCATCTGAGGGTGGTCACATGTAGCAACTGAGTGGAGTGATATGTAGTGACTGAAGGAGTTGGTGGGTAGCGACTGAGGGGAGTGGCATGTAGCGACTGAGGAGAGTGGCATGTTGCGACTGAGGGCAATGGGATTAAGTGACTGAAGGGGTGTGGGATCCAGCAAGTGAGGGGAGTGGGATTAAGCTACAGAGGGCATTGGGATCCACTGACCGAGGGGAGTGGGACCCAGTGATTGAGGGGATCGGGATCCAGCAACTGAAGTGATTGGTTTCCAGTGACTAAGGGGACTCGGATAAAGCAAATGAGTGGTTTCGTGTTCAGAGACTTAGGGGAGTGGGATCCAGCGACTGAAGGAGTGGGATCCAGCAACAGAAGTGAGTGGGGTCCAGTGACTGAGGGGAGTGGGATAAAGGGAATGATTGGTGTGGGATCCAGCAACTGAAGGAAGTGGCATATACTGATTCAGATAAGTGGCATGTAGTGACTGAATGGAGTTGCATATAGGATTGAGGTGAGTGGCAAGTAGCGACTGAGGGGAGTGACAAATTGTTACTTATGTGAGTGGCATGTAGCAATGGATGGGAGTGGCAAATTGCAACTGAGTGGACTGGTGTTCAGCGACTGAAAGTAGTGGGATCCAGTTACTGAAGGGAGTGGCAAGTAGTGATGGAGGAGAGTGGCCATGTAGCGACTGAGGTGATTAGTATGCAGTGAGTGAGCGGAGTATTTTTTATTGGCTGACCGTATTGGGATTTAGTGACTTATGGTAGATTTTTAGGACTGGGGGTGTAATTCAGTGAGCGAGGGGAGTGTTATTTAGTAAATGATGTCAGTGTTATGTCGTCAGAGAGGCTAGTGGAATCCATTGCCTGAGGGTAGTGTGATCCATCGACTGAGGGTCATTGGATCCGTCGACAGGGGATTGGGATTGAAAGACTGAGGGGAGAGGGCTCCAGAGAAGGGGGGAGTGGGATCAAGAGACCGGGGGGAGTGGGAATCAGGAACTGAGGGGAGTTGTATCCAGCGAATGAGGGGAGTGGGATCTAGTGACTGAGGGGAGTGGACTCCAGCGACTTAGGGGAGTGGGATCCACGAATGAGGGAAGTGGGATCCAGGCAACGATTGGAGTGGGATCCAAAAACTGAGGGGATTTGGATCAGAGACTGAGGGAAGTGGGATCCAGCGACCGAGGGGAGTGGGATTCAGTGACTGAGGGGTGTGGGTTTCCGAGACCAAGGGGAGTGGGTTTCAGAGACCGAGGGGAACGGGTTCCAGAGATCGGGGTGAGTGGATTCCAGAGACCGAGGTGAGTGGGTTTCAGTGACCAAGCGGAGTGGGTCTAGGGACTGAGAGGATTGGGATCCAGAGACTGACGGGAGTGGGATCCAGAGACTGAGGGGACTGTCATCCAGGGACTGAGCGTACTAGTATCCAGCAACTGACGGGAGTGGGATCCATAGACTGAGGGAAGTGGGATCAAGAGACTGAGTGTTGTGGAATCCAGAAACTGAGGGGAGTGGGATTCTAAAACTGAGGGGACCGGGATCCAGAGACTGAGGGGAGGGGGATGCAGCTACCAAGGGAAGTGGGATCCAGAAACTGAGGGGAGATGGATCCAGTCACTGAGGGAAGTGGGATCCAGCGACTAAGAGGAGTGAGATCCAAAGACCGAGGAGAGTGGGATCCAGGGACCAAGGGGAGTAGGTTCCAGAGACTGAAGGGTGTGGGATTCAGGGACTGAGAGGTGTGGGATCCAGCGATGGAGGGGAGTGGGTTCCAGCGACTGAGGGGAGTGAGTTCCAGCAACTGAGGGGACTAGTATACAGCCACTGAGGGGAGTGGGATCCATCGACTGAGGGGAGTGGGATCCAGGGACTAGGTGGATTGGAATCCAGAAACTAAGGGGACTGGGATCCAGAGACTGAGAGAAGTGGGATCCAGAAAATGTGGGGACTGGGATCCAGCGACCGAGGGGAGTGGGCTACAGAGACCGACAGTTTGGGTTCCAGAGACGAAGGTGAGTGGGTTCCAGAGACCGAGAAAGTGGGTTCCAGAGACCGAGGGAAGTGGCTTCCAGAGAACGAGGGGAGTGGGATCCAGTGACTGATGGGAGTGGGATCCAAGGAATGAGGGTAGTGTGTTCCATCGACCGAGCGGAGTGCGATCCTGCAATCTATGGTAGTGTGTTCCAGAGACCGAGCAGATTGGTTCCAGAGACGGAGGGAGCAGATTCCTGAGACCGATGGGAGTAGGATCCAGAGACCGAGGAAGTTGGTTCCAGAGACCAAGGGGAGTGGGTTCCAGAGACCGAAGGCAGTTGGATCCAGAGACTGAGGGGTGTGGGATCCAGCAACTGAGGGGTGTGCGATCCAGGGACTGAGGGGAATGGGATCCAGCGATGGATGGGAGTGTGTTCCAGTGATTGAGGGAAGTGAGTTCCAGCGACTGTGTGGGGTGGCATCCAACGACTGAGGGGAGTGGGATCCAACGACTGAGGGGAGAGGGATGAAGTAACTGAGGGCACTGGCATCCAGATACTGAGGGGAGTAGGATCCAGTGATTGAGGGGAGTGGGAACCAGTGACTGAGGCGAGTGGGATCCAGAAACTGAGGGGAGTGTGTTCCCGAAACCGAGTGGAGTGGATTTAAGTGACCGAGGGGTGTGGGTTCCAGAGACCAAGGGGAATCGATTACTGAGACCATGGGGAGTGCGTTTCAGTGACCGAGCTGAGTGAGTCTAGGGACTGAGGGCAGTGGGATCCAGAGACAGAGGGTAGTGGAATTAATTGCCTGAGTGTAGTGGGATCCATCAACTGACGGTTTTTGGATTTTTGACAAGGGTGTGGGATACAGAGACTGAGGAGAGTGGGATGCAGTGACTGAGGGGAGTGGATTCCAGAGAATGAGTGGACTAGTATCCAGCGAGTGAGGGGAGTGGGTTCCAGAGACTGAGAAGACTAGTATCCAGCGACTGAGGGGAGTGGGATCCAAAACTGAAGGGACTAGTATGCAGCCACTAAGGGCAGTGGGATCCATAGACAGAGGGTATTGGCATCCAGGGACTGAGGGGAGAGGGATCCATAGACTGAGGGGAATGGTTTCCAGGGACTGAGGGGAGGGGATTCAGAAACAGAGGGAAGTGGGATCCAGACACTGAGGGGAGTGGGTTACAGGACTGAGGGGACTATTATCCAGCGACTGAGCGGAGTGAGCTCCAAAGACTGAGGGGTGTGGGATTTAGAGACTGAGGGGAGTGGGATCCAAGGACTGAGGGGAAGTGCGATCCAAAGACCGAGGGGAGTGCGTTCTAGAGAAGCAAGGGAGTGGGTTCCAGAGACCGAGGGGAGTGGGATCCAAAGGCTGAGGGGAGTGGGATCCAGCGACTGAGGGGAGTAGATTCCCGAGACCGAGTGGAGTGGGGTTCAGTGACCGAGGGGAATGGGTTCCAGAAACCAAGGGGAATAGATTCCAGAGACCGAAGGGAGTGGGTTTCAGAGAGCAAAGGGAGTGGGTCTAGCGACTGTGGGATCCAGACACAAAGGGTACTGTATTTCATTGCCTGAGGATAGAGGGATCCATCGACTGAGGTCATTGGATCCATTGACAAGGGTCTGGGATGCAGAGACTGAGAGGAGTGGGATCCAGAGAATGAGGGGAGTGGGTTCCAGGGACTGAGGGGACCAGTATCCAGCGACTGAGGGGAATTGGTTCCGGGGACTGAGGCGACTTCAAATCAGCGACTGAGGGGAGTGGTTTCCAGGGACTGAGGGGACTAGAATCCACTGACTGAGGGTAGTGGTTTCCAGAGACCGATGGAAATAGTATACAGCGACTGAGGGGAGTGGGATCCAGAAACAGAGGGAAGTGGGATCCAGATACGGATTCGACTGGGATTCAGAGACTGTGGGGAGTGAAATCCAAAGACTGAGGGTTGTGGGATTTAGGTACTGAGGGGACTGGGATCCAAGGACTGAGAGGAAGTGCCAATCTGAAACTGAGGGGGGTGCGTTCTAGAGAAGCAAAGGAGTGGGTTCCAGAGACCAAGTGAGTGGGTTCCAGAGACCGAGGGTAGTGGGATCGAAAGACTGAGGGGAGTGGGATCCAACGACTGAGGGGAGTGGGATCCTGAGACTGAGGGGAGTAGATTCCCGAGACCGAGTGGTGTGGAGTTCAGTGACCGAGGGTAGTGGGTTCCAGAGACCAAGGGGAATAGATTCCAGGGACCGAAGGGAGTGGGTTTCAGAGAGCAAGGGGAGTGGGTCTAGCGACTGTGGGATCCAGACACAAAGGGTACTGTATTTCATTGCCTGAGGATAGAGGGATCCATCGACTGAGGTCATTGGATGCATTGACAAGGGTCTGGGATGCAGAGACTGAGAGGAGTGGGATCCAGAGAATGAGGGGAGTGGGTTCCAGGGACTGAGGGGACCAGTATCCAGCGACTGAGGGGAATTGGTTCCGGGGACTGAGGCGACTTCAAATCAGCGACTGAGGGGAGTGGTTTCCAGGGACTGAGGGGACTAGAATCCACCGACTGAGGGTAGTGGTTTCCAGAGACCGATGGAAATAGTACACAGCGACTGAGGGGAGTGGGATCCAGATACGGATTCGACTGGGATTCAGAGACTGTGGGGAGTGAAATCCAAAGACTGAGGGTTGTGGGATTTAGATACTGAGGGGAGTGGGATCCAAGGACTGAGAGGAAGTGCCAATCTGAAACTGAGGGGGGGGGGCGTTCTAGAGAAGCAAAGGAGTGGGTTCCAGAGGCCAAGTGAGTGGGTTCCAGAGACTGAGGGTAGTGGGATCGAAAGACTGAGGGGAGTGGGATCCAACGACTGAGGGGAGTGGGATCCTGAAACTGAGGGGGGTAGATTCCCGAGACCGAGTGGAGTGGAGTTCAGTGACCGAGGGTAGTGGGTTCCAGAGACCAAGGGGAATAGATTCCAGAGACCGAAGGGAGTGGGTTTCAGAGACCGAGGGGTGTGGGTCTAGCGACTGAGGGGAGTGGGATCCAGACACAGAGGGTAGTGGATTTCATTGCCTGAGGATAGTGGGATCCATCGTCTGAGTTTATTGGATGCATTGACAAGGGTCTGGGATGCAGAGACTGAGAGGAGTGGGATCCAGAGAATGAGGGGAGTGGGTTCCAGGGACTGAGGGGACTAGTATCCAGCGACTGAGGGGAATTTGTTCCGGGGACTGAGGTGACTAAAAATCAGCGACTGAGGGGAGTGGTTTCCAGCGACTGAGGGGACTAATATCCACCGACTCAGGGTAGTCGTTTCCAGAGACTGAGGGAACTAGCATCCAGCGACTGAGGGGAGTAGGATCCAGGGACTGAAGGAGCTAGTATCCGGTGATTGAGGGGAGTGGTTTCCAGAGACCCAGGGGAGTGGGTTCCAGAGACCGGGGGTAGTCGGATCAGGAGACTGAGGGGATTGGGATCAAGTGACTGAGGTGTGTGCAATCCAGCGATGGAGGGGAGTGGGTTGCAGCGACTGAGGGGAGTGAGATCCAAAGACTGTGTGGGGTGGCATCCAGCGACTGAGGGGAGTGGGTTCCGACGACTGAGGGGAGATGGATTCAGAAACTGAGGACACTGGAATCCAGAAAATGAGGGGAGTAGGATCCAGTGAGTGAGGGGAGTGGGAACCAGCAAGTGAGGCGAGTGGGTTCCTGAGACCAAGGGGAATGGGTTCCAGAGACCGAGGGGCATGGGTTTCAGTGACCGAGCTGAGTGGGTCTAGGGACTGAGGGCAGTGGGATCCAGAGACAGAGCGTACTGGAATTCATTGCCTGAGGGTAGTGGGATCCATCAACTGACGGCTTTTGGATCCGTTGACAAGTTTGTGGGTTGCAGAGACTGAGGGGAGTAGGATCCAATGACTGAGGCGAGTGGGTTCCATAGAGTGAGTGGACTAGTATCAAGCGGCTGAGTGGAGTGGGTTCCAGGGACTGAGGGGACTAGTAACCAGCGACTGAGGGGAGTGGGTTCCAGTGACTGAGGTGACTAGTATCTAGCAACTGACGGGAGTGGAATACAGGGACTGACGGGACTAATATGATGCAACTAAGGGCAGTGGGATCCTTTGACAGAGGGGAGTGGGATCCAGGGAATGAAGGGAGTAGTAATCAGCGACTGACGGGAGTGGGATAGATAGACTGAGGAGAGTGGGTTCCAGAGACTGAGGGGAGGGTATTCAGTACTGAGAGAAGTGGGATCCAGACATTGAGGGGAGTGGGATCCAAAAACTGAGTGGACTGGGATCCAGAGACTGTGGGGAGTGGGATACAAAGACTGAGGGGTGAGGGATTTAGAAACTGAGAGGAGTGGGATCCAGTGACTGAGGGGAAGTGTAACTCAGAAACTGAGGGGAGTGGGATCCAATGATGGAGGGAAGTGGGTTCCAGCGACTGAGGGGAGTGAGTTCCAGCGACTGTGTGGGGTGGCATCCAGCGACTGAGGTGAGATGGATTCAGATACTGAGGGCACTGGCATCCAGATACTGAGGGGAGTTGGGTTCCAGAGACCAAGTGGAATGGATTCCTGAGACCGTGGGGAGTGGGTTTCAGTGACCGAGTGGAGTGGGTCTAGGGGCTGAGGGCAGTGGGATCCAGAGACAGGGGGTAGTGGAATTCATTGCCTGTGTGTAGTGGGATCCATCAACTGACGGTTTTTGGATCCGTTGACAAGGGTGTGGGATGCACTGACTGAGGGGAGTGGGATCCAGTGAATGAGTAGACTAGTATCCAGTGAGTGAGAGGAGTGGGTTCCAGGGACTGAGGGGACTAGTACCCAGCGACTGAGGGGAGTGGGTTCCAGAGACTGAGGAGACTAGTACCCAGCAACTGAGGGGAGTGGGATCCAGGGACTGAAGGGAGTAGTATGCAGTGACTAAGGGCAGTGGGATCCATAGACAGAGGGGATTGGGATCCAGGGACTGAGGGGAGTAGTATCTAGTGACTGACGGGACTGGGATCTATTTGACTGTGGGAACTGGGTTCAGGGGACTGAGGGGAGGGGATTCAGAAACTGAGGGAAGTGGGATCCAGACCATGAGAGGAGTGGGATCCAGAAACTGAGTGGACTGGGATTCAGAGACTGTGGGGAGTGAGATCCAAAGACTGATGGGCGTGGGATCAAGTGACTGAGGGGAGTGGAATTCAGGGACTGAGGGGAGTGGGATCCAAAGACCAAGGGGAGTTTGTGCTAGAAAAGCAAGGGAGTGGGTTCCAGAGACCGAGCAAGTGTGTTCCAGAGACCGAGGAGAGTGGGATCCAAAGAAAGAGGGGAGTGGGAACCAGCGACTGAGGGGACTGGGATCCAGTGACTGAGGGGAGTAGATTTTCGAGACCTAGTGGATTGGGGTTCAGTGACTGAGGGGAGTGGGTTCCAGAGACCAAGGGGATTAGATTCCAGTGAAGGAAGGGAGTGGGTTTCAGATACCGAGGGGTATGATTTCCAGCGACTGTGTGGGCTTTCATCCAGCGACTGAGGGGAGTGGGATCCAGCGACTGAGCAGAGATGGGTTCAGAGACTGAGGGCACTAGCATCCAGATACTGAGGGAAGTAGGATCCAGTGACTGAGGGGAGTGGGAACCAGCGACCGAGGGGAGTGGGATCCATATACTGAGGGGAGTGGGTACCCGAGAGAGAGTGGAGTGGGTTTCAGTGACCGAGGGGTGTGGGTTCCAGAGACCGATGGGAATGGACTCCTGAGACCGTGGGGAGTGGGTTTCAGTGACCAAGCAGAGTGGGTCTAGGGACTGAGGGCAGTGCGATCCAGAGTCAGAGTGTAGTGGCATTCATTGCCTGAGGGTAGTGGGATCCATCAACTGACGGTTTTTGGATCGGTTGACAAGGTTGTGGGATGCAGAGACTGAGGGGAGTGGGATCCATAGACTGAGGGGAGTGGGTTCCAGATACTGAGCGGACTAGTATCCAGCGACTGAGGGGAGTTGGTTCCAGAGACAGAGGGGACTAGTATCCAGCGATTGAGGAGAGTGGCTTCCAGAGACTGAGGGGACTAGCATCCAGCGACTGAGGGGAGTGGGATCCAGGAACTGAAGGGACTAGTATGCAGCGACTAAGGGCAGTAGGATCCATAGACAGAGGGGATTGGGATCGAGGGACTGAGGGGAGTACTATCCAGCGACTGACGGGAGTGGGATCCATAGACTGAGGGGAGTGGGTTCCAGGTACTGAGGAGAGGGGATTCAGAACTGAGGGAAGTGGGATCCAGCCACTGAGGTGAGTGGGATCCTGAAACGGAGTGGACTGGTATCCAGAGATCTTGGGGATTGGGATCCAAAGACTGATGGGTGTGGGATTTAAGACTGAGGGGAGTGGGATCCAAAAGCTCAAGGGAAGTGCGAATCAGAAACTGAGGGGAGTGGGATCAAGAGACTGAGGGCAGTGGGATCCAGTGACTGAGGGGAGTGGGATCCAGTGACTGAGGGGAGATGGTTCCAAGGACTGAGGGGACTATTTTCCAGCGACTGAGGGGAATTGGTTCCAGGGACTGAGGCGACTAGAAATCAGGGAATGACGGGAGTGGTTTCCAGGGACTGAGGGGAATAGTATCCATCGACTGAGGGTAGTGGGTTCCAGGGACTGAGAGGACTAGTATCCAGTGACTGAGGGGAGTGGGGATCCAGTGACTGACGGGGCTAGTATCCGGTCACTGAGGGGAGTGTTTTCCAGGGACTGAGGGGCCTAGTATCCAGTGACTGACGGGAGTGGGATTCATATACTGAGGGGAGTGAGATCCAGAGACTGGGGGGATGGAGTTCCAGAAACTGAGCGGAGTGGGATCCAGAGACTGAGGTGAGTGGCCTCCAGGGACTGAGGGAAGTGGTTTCCTGGACTGAGGGGACTATTATCCAGTGACTGAGCGGAGTGTGTTCCAGGGACAGAGGGGACTAGTATCCAGTGACTGACGGGAGAGGGATCCAGTAACTGGGGGGATGGAGATCCAGAAACAGAGTGGAGTGGGATCCAAAGACTGAGGGGATTGGGGTCCAGACACTGAGGGAATTGGGTTACAGGACTGAGGGGACTATTATCCAGCGACTGAGCGGAGTGTTTTCCAGGGACTGAGGAGAGTAGTATGTAGCGACTGAGGGGAGTGGGATCCAGTTACTGACGGGACTTGTATCCTGCGACTGATGGGACTGGGATCCATAGACAGAGGTCAGTGGGATCCAGGAACTGTGGGGACTCGTATCCAGCGTCTGACGGGAGTGGCATCCATAGACTGAGGGGAGTGGGATCCAAGGACGGAGGGGAGTAGATTCCCGAGACCGAGTGGAGTGGGGTTCAGTGACCGAGGGGAATGGGTTCCAGAAACCAAGGGGAATAGATTCCAGAGACCGAAGGGAGTGTGTTTCAGAGAGCAAGGGGAGTGGGTCTAGTGACTGTGGGATCCAGACACAAAGGGTACTGTATTTCATTGCCTGAGGATAGAGGGATCCATCGACTGAGGTCATTGGATCCATTGACAAGGGTCTGGGATGCAGAGACTGAGAGGAGTGGGATCCAGAGAATGAGGGGAGTGGGTTCCAGGGACTGAGGGGAGTAGTATCCAGCGACTGAGGGGAATTTGTTCCGGGGACTGAGGTGACTAAAAATCAGCGACTGAGGGGACTAATATCCACCGACTCAGGGTAGTCGTTTCCAGAGACTGAGGGAACTAGCATCCAGCGACTGAGGGGAGTAGGATCCAAGGACTGAAGGAGCTAGTATCCGGTGATTGAGGGGAGTGGTTTCCAGAGACCCAGGGGAGTGGGTTCCAGAGACCGGGGGTAGTTGGATCTAGAGAGTGAGGGGATTGGGATCAAGTGACTGAGGGGTGTGCAATCCAGCGATGGAGGGGAGTGGGTTGCAGCGACTGAGGGGAGTGAGATCCAAAGACTGTGTGGGGTGGCATCCAGCGACTGAGGGGAGTGGGTTCCGACGACTGAGGGGAGATGGATTCAGAAACTGAGGACACTGGAATCCAGAAAATGAGGGGAGTAGGATCCAGTGAGTGAGGGGAGTGGGAACCAGCAAGTGAGGCGAGTGGGTTCCAGAGACCAAGGGGAATGGGTTCCAGAGACCGAGGGGCATGGGTTTCAGTGACCGAGCTGAGTGGGTCTAGGGACTGAGGGCAGTGGGATCCAGAGACAGAGCGTACTGGAATTCATTGCCTGAGGGTAGTGGGATCCATCAACTGACGGCTTTTGGATCCGTTGACAAGTTTGTGGGTTGCAGAGACTGAGGGGAGTAGGATCCAATGACTGAGGCGAGTGGGTTCCATAGAGTGAGTGGACTAGTATCAAGCGGCTGAATGGAGTGGGTTCCAGGGACTGAGGGGACTAGTAACCAGCGACTGAGGGGAGTGGGTTCCAGTGACTGAGGGGACTAGTATCTAGCAACTGACGGGAGTGGAATACAGGGACTGACGGGACTAATATGATGCAACTAAGGGCAGTGGGATCCTTTGACAGAGGGGAGTGGGATCCAGGGAATGAAGGGAGTAGTATCCAGCGACTGACGGGAGTGGGATAGATAGACTGAGGAGAGTGGGTTCCAGAGACTGAGGGGAGGGTATTCAGTACTGAGAGAAGTGGGATCCAGACATTGAGGGGAGTGGGATCCAAAAACTGAGTGGACTGGGATCCAGAGACTGTGGGGAGTGGGATACAAAGACTGAGGGGTGTGGGATTTAGAGACTGAGAGGAGTGGGATCCAGGGACTGAGGGGAAGTGTAAATCAGAAACTGAGGGGAGTGGGATCCAATGATGGAGGGAAGTGGGTTCCAGCGACTGAGGGGAGTGAGTTCCAGCGACTGTGTGGGGTGGCATCCAGCGCCTGAGGTGAGATGGATTCAGATACTGAGGGCACTGGCATCCAGATACTGAGGGGAGCTGGGTTCCAGAGACCAAGTGGAATGGATTCCTGAGACCGTGGGGAGTGGGTTTCAGTGACCGAGTGGAGTGGGTCTAGGGGCTGAGGGCAGTGGGATCCAGAGACAGGGGGTAGTGGAATTCATTGCCTGTGTGTAGTGGGATCCATCAACTGACGGTTTTTGGATCCGTTGACAAGGGTGTGGGATGCAGTGACTGAGGGGAGTGGGATTCAGTGAATGAGTAGACTAGTATCCAGTGAGTGAGAGGAGTGGGTTCCAGGGACTGAGGGGACTAGTACCCAGCGACTGAGGGGAGTGGGTTCCAGAGACTGAGGAGACTAGTACCCAGCAACTGAGGGGAGTGGGATCCAGGGACTGAAGGGAGTAGTATGCAGCGACTAAGGGCAGTGGGATCCATAGACAGAGGGGATTGGGATCCAGGGACTGAGGGGAGTAGTATCTAGTGACTGACGGGACTGGGATCTATTGACTGTGGGAACTGGGTTCAGGGGACTGAGGGGAGGGGATTCAGAAACTGAGGGAAGTGGGATCCAGACCATGAGAGGAGTAGGATCCAGAAACTGAGTGCACTGGGATTCAGAGACTGTGGGGAGTGAGATCCAAAGACTGATGGGCGTGGGATCAAGTGACTGAGGGGAGTGGAATTCAGGGACTGAGGGGAGTGGGATCCAAAGACCAAGGGGAGTTTGTGCTAGAAAAGCAAGGGAGTGGGTTCCAGAGACCGAGCAAGTGTGTTCCAGAGACCGAGGAGAGTGGGATCCAAAGAAAGAGGGGAGTGGGAACCAGCGACTGAGGGGACTGGGATCCAGTGACTGAGGGGAGTAGATTTTCGAGACCTAGTGGATTGGGGTTCAGTGACTGAGGGGAGTGGGTTCCAGAGACCAAGGGGATTAGATTCCAGTGAAGGAAGGGAGTGGGTTTCAGATACCGAGGGGTATGATTTCCAGCGACTGTGTGGGCTTTCATCCAGCGACTGAGGGGAGTGGGATCCAGCGACTGAGCAGAGATGGGTTCAGAGACTGAGGGCACTAGCATCCAGATACTGAGGGAAGTAGGATCCAGTGACTGAGGGGAGTGTGAACCAGTGACCGAGGGGAGTGGGATCCATATACTGAGGGGAGTGGGTACCCGAGAGAGAGTGGAGTGGGTTTCAGTGACCGAGGGGTGTGGGTTCCAGAGACCGATGGGAATGGACTCCTGAGACCGTGGGGAGTGGGTTTCAGTGACCAAGCAGAGTGGGTCTAGGGACTGAGGGCAGTGCGATCCAGAGTCAGAGTGTAGTGGCATTCATTGCCTGAGGGTAGTGGGATCCATCAACTGACGGTTTTTGGATCGGTTGACAAGGTTGTGGGATGCAGAGACTGAGGGGAGTGGGATCCAAAGACTGAGGGGAGTGGGTTCCAGATACTGAGCGGACTAGTATCCAGCGACTGAGGGGAGTTGGTTCCAGAGACAGAGGGGACTAGTATCCAGCGATTGAGGAGAGTGGCTTCCAGAGACTGAGGGGACTAGCATCCAGCGACTGAGGGGAGTGGGATCCAGGAACTGAAGGGACTAGTATGCAGCGACTAAGGGCAGTAGGATCCATAGACAGAGGGGATTGGGATCGAGGGACTGAGGGGAGTACTATCCAGCGACTGACGGGAGTGGGATCCATAGACTGAGGGGAGTGGGTTCCAGGGACTGAGGGGAGGGGATTCAGATCTGAGGGAAGTGGGATCCAGCCACTGAGGTGAGTGGGATCCTGAAACGGAGTGGACTGGTATCCAGAGACCTTGGGGATTGGGATCCAAAGACTGATGGGTGTGGGATTTAAGACTGAGGGGAGTGGGATCCAAAAGCTCAGGGGAAGTGCGAATCAGAAACTGAGGGGAGTGGGATCAAGAGACTGAGGGCAGTGGGATCCAGTGACTGAGGGGAGTGGGATCCAGTGACTGAGGGGAGATGGTTCCAAGGACTGTGGGGACTATTTTCCAGCGACTGAGGGGAATTGGTTCCAGGGACTGAGGCGACTAGAAATCAGCGAATGACAGGAGTGGTTTCCAGGGACTGAGGGGAATAGTATCCATCGACTGAGGGTAGTGGGTTCCAGGGACTGAGAGGACTAGTATCCAGTGACTGAGGGGAGTGGGGATCCAGTGACTGACGGGGCTAGTATCCGGTCACTGAGGGGAGTGTTTTCCAGGGACTGAGGGGCCTAGTATCCAGTGACTGACGGGAGTGGGATTCCTATACTGAGGGGAGTGAGATCCAGCGACTGGGGGGATGGAGTTCCAGAAACTGAGCGGAGTGGGATCCAGAGACTGAGGTGAGTGGCCTCCAGGGACTGAGGGAAGTGGTTTCCAGGACTGAGGGGACTATTATCCAGTGACTGAGCGGAGTGTGTTCCAGGGACAGAGGGGACTAGTATCCAGTGACTGACGGGAGAGGGATCCAGTAACTGGGGGGATGGAGATCCAGAAACAGAGTGGAGTGGGATCCAAAGACTGAGGGGATTGGGGTCCAGACACTGAGGGAATTGGGTTACAGGACTGAGGGGACTATTATCCAGCGACTGAGCGGAGTGTTTTCCAGGGACTGAGGAGAGTAGTATGTAGCGACTGAGGGGAGTGGGATCCAGATAGTGACGGGATTTGTATCCCGCGACTGATGGGACTGGGATCCATAGACAGAGGTCAGTGGGATCCAGGAACTGTGGGGACTCGTATCCAGCATCTGACGGGAGTGGCATCCATAGACTGAGGGGAGTGGGATCCAGGGATGGAGGGGAGTGGGATCCAAAAACTGAGGGGTTTGGCGTCCAGAGACTGAGGGGAGTGGGATCCAGTGACCGAGGGGAGTGGGATCCAAAGACTGTGGGGAGTGGGTTCCAGAGACGCATGGGAGTGGGTTCCAGAAACTGAGGTGATTGGGATCCAGAAACTGAGGGGAGTGGGATCCATAGACTGAGGGGAGTGGGATTCAAGGAGTGAGGGTAGTGGGGTTCAGCGACCGAGGGGAGTGGCGTCCATCGATCTAGGGGAGTGGGTTCCAGAGACCGAGCAGAGTGGGTTCCAGAGACCGAGGGAGTGGGTTCCAGAGACTGAGGGGAGTTGGATCCAGTACTGAGGGGAGTGGGTTCCCGAGACCGAGAGGAGTGGGGTTCAGTGAACAAGGGGAGTGGGTTCCAGAGACCGATGGGAATGGATTCAAGAGACCGAGGGGAGTGGGTTTCAGAGACCGAGGGGAGAAGGTCTCGGGAATGAGGGGAGTGTGATCCAGACACAGAAGGTCGTGGATTTCTTTGCCTGAGGGTAGTGGCATCCAGCTACTGAAGGTCATTAGATCCGTTGACATGGGTGTGGGATCAAGAGACTGAGGGGAGTGGGTTCCAGGGACTGAGGGGACTAGTATCCAGCGACTGAGAGGAGTGGGTTCCAGGGATTGAGATGACTAGTATCCTGCGACTGAGGGGAGTGAGATCCAGGGACTGAGAGGACTAGTATCCAGCGACAGAAGGGAGTGGGATCCATTGACTGAGAGGAGCGGCTTCAAGGGACTAAGGGGACTAGTAATCAGCGACTGAGGGGAGTCTGTTCCAGGCACTGAGGGGACAAGTATCCAGCGACTGAGGGGAGTGGGTTCCAGGGACTGAAGGGACTAGTAACCTATGACTGAGGGGAGTGGGATCCATAGCCTGATGGGAGTCGGTTCCGGGGACTGAGCGACCTTGTAATCAGGGACTGAGGGGGGTAGGATCCAGGGACTGAGGGGACTAGTATCCAGCGACTGACGGGAGTGGGTTCCAGGGACTGAGGGGACTAGTAGTCAGCGATTGATGGGAGTGGGATCCAAGAAACTTAGGGGACATTTATCCAGTGACGGACGGGATTGGGATCCATAGACCGAGGGGAGTGGGTTCCAGGGACTGAGGGCAGCGGATGCAGAAGCTGAGGGGTGTGGGATCCACAGACTGAGGTGAGTGGGGTCCAGAAACTGAGGGGAGGGGTATCCATGGACTGAGGGGAGTGTGATCCAGTGACTTTGGGGAGAGGGTTCCAAAGACTGAGGGGTGTGGGATGCATAGACTGAGGGGAGTGGGATATTTGGACTGAGCGGAGTGTGATCCAGAAACTGAGGGGAGTGGAATCCAGTGACCGAGGGGAGTGGGATGCAGTGACTGAAGGGAGTGGGTTCCAGTGAACGAGGGGAGTGGGAACCAGTGACCGAGGGGAGTGGTTTCCAGAGACCCAGTGGAGTGGGTTCCAGAGACCGAGGGGAGTGGGATGCAGGGACTGAGGGCTGTGGGATCCAGAGACTGAGGTGAGTGGGTTCCAGGGACTGAGGGGCAAGTCTCCAGCGACAGAGGGGAGTGGGTTCCAGAGACTGTGGGAACTAGTATCCAGCGACTGAGGGGAGTGGGATACAGGAACTGAGGGAACTAGTATCCAGAGACTGAGGGGAGTGGGATCAAAAGACAGAGGGGACTAGTATCCAGCGACTGACGGGAGTGGGATCCATAGACATTGGGGAGTGGGTTGCAGGGACTGAAGGGGAGGGGATGCTGAAACTGAGGGAAGTGATAACCACGGACTGAGTACAGTGGGATCCATAAACTGAGGGGACTGGGATCCAGAGACTGTGGGGAGTGGGTTCGAAAGACTGAGGGGTGTTGGATGCAGACTGAGGGGAGTGGGATCCTGTGACTGAACGGAGTGCTATCCAGAAACTGGTGGGAGTGGGATCCAGGGACTGAGGGGAATGGGATACAGTGACTGAGTGCAGTGGGATCCAACGACCGAGAGGAGTGGGATCCAGAACCGAGGGGAGTGTGTTCCAGAGACGGAGGGGAGTGGGGTCCAGTGACTGAGGGGAGTAGGATCCAGGAACTGAGGGTAGTGTGATACAGGGACTGAAGGGAATAAGATCCAGTGATCAAGGGAAGTGGGTTCTAGAGACTGAGCAAAGTGGGTTGCACAGACCAAGGGGGTGGGTTCCAGAGACCGAAGGTGTGGGTTCCAGAGACCGAGCGGAATGGGTTCCAGAGACTGAGGGGAGTGGGATCCAGACACTGAGAGGAGCGGGATTATGCGCCTGTGGGGAATAAAATTAAGCGATTATGGTGCAGTGGGATCCAGTGACTGAGGTGAAAGAGATCCAACGACTAAGGGGAGTGGGATTTAGCGAATGAGTGGTGTGGTTTCCAGCGACTGAAAGGAGAAGGATCCTGCAACTGAAGGAGTGGGTTCCAGCTGCTGACAGGAGTGGGATCCAGTGACTGAGCGGAGTGGGATTAAGCTGCTGATGGGAGTTGCAGCCCGTAATTGAGGGGAGTGGGATCCAGCAATTGAGGAAAGTGGGATACAGTGACTGAGGGGAGTGGGATCTTGCGACTGAGGAAAGTGGGATACAGCGACACAGGGGAGTGGGATACAGCGACTGAGGGGAGAGGGATACAGTGACTGAGGAAAGTGGGATACAGCGACTGAGGGGAGTGGGATCCTACGACTCAGGGGAGTGGGATCCAGTGACTGACGGGTGTGGAATCCAGCAACATAGCGGAATGGGATCCAGCGACTCAGGGAAGTGGGATCAAGCTGCTGTAGGGAGTGGGAGCCAGCGACTGAGGGGTGTGGCATGTAGTAACTGAGGGGAGTGGTATACAGCGACTGACGGGAGTGGGATCCAGCTGCTTACAGGAGTGGGATCCAGTGACTGAGGGGAGTGGGATCAAGCTGCTGAAGGAGTGGGATCAAGCTGCTTAAGGGAATGGGTGCCAGCGACTCACGGGAGTGGGATCCAGCGACTGAGGGGAGTGGGATGCAGCGACTGAGGAAATTGGCATGTAGCGACTGAGGGAAGGGGCATACACTGACTGAGGTGAGTAGCATTTACTGTCTGAGGGGAGTGGCATGTAGTGTCTGAGGGGAGTGTCATGTAGTGACTGAGGATGGTGGCATTTACTGACTGAGGGGAGTGGCATGTAGTGACTGAGGAGGGTGGCATTTACTGACTGAGGGGAGTGGCATGTAGTGAATGAGGAGGGTGGCATGTAGCGAAGGAGGGAAGTGGCATACACTGACTGAGGTGAGTGGCATTTACTGACTGAGGGGAGTGGCATGTAGTGTCTGAGGGGAGTGTCATTTTGCGACTGAGGTGAGTGGCATTTACTGACTGAGGGCAGTGGCATGTAACTATTGAGGAGATTGGCATGTAGCGACTGAGGGGAGAGGCATGTAGCGACTGAGGTGAGTGTCATATATCGACTGAGGTGAGTGACCTTTACTGACTGAGGGCAGTGGCATGTAACTACTGAGGTGTGTGGTGTATAATGACTGAGGGGAGTGGGATCCAATGACTGAGGGGAGTGGGATCTAGCGACTGAGGGGAGCGGCACGTAGCGATTCAGGCGCGTGGCATGTAGTGAGTGAGGGGAGTGGCATGTAACGAGTGAGGGAAGTGGCACTCAGCTACTCAACGGAGTGGCACAAAGCGACTGAACAGATTGTGAATAAGCAACTTAGGGGATTCGGATCTAGAAACTGAGGTGAGTGGGATCCAGCGACTGAGGGAAGTGGGATCCAGTGACTGAGGGGAGTGGGATCCAGCGACTGAGGGGAGTGTGATCCTGCGACTGAGGGAAGTGGGATCCTGCGACTGAGGGGAGTGGGATCCTGCGAATGAGGGGAGTGGGATCCAGCGACTGACGGCTGTGGAATCCCGCAACATAGCGGAATGGGATCCAGTGACTGAATGGAGTGGAATCCAGCGACTGAGGGAAATGGGATCAAGCTGCTGAAGGGAGTGGGAGCCAGCAACTCAGGGGCGTGGCATGCACTAACTGAGGGGAGTGGTATACAGCAACTGACGGGAGTGGGATCCAGCTGCTTACAGGAGTGGGATCCAGTGACTGAGGGGAGTGGGATCAAGATGCTGAAGGAGTGGGATCAAGATGCTGAAGGGAGTGGGAACCAGCAACTGAGGGGCGGGGCATGCAATAACTGAGGGGAGTGGTATACAGCGACTGACCGGAGTGGGATCCAGCTGCTTACAGGAGTGGGATCCAGTGACTGAGGGGAGTGGGATCAAGATGCTGAAGGAGTGGGATCAAGATGCTGAAGGAGTGGGATCAAGCTGCTGAAGGGAGTGGGAGCCAGCGACTCAGGGGAGGGGGTTCCAGCGACTGAGGGGACAGGGATGCAGCGACTGAGGAAAGTGCCATGTAGCGACTGAGGGAAGGAGCATACACTGACTGAGGTGAGTGGCATTTACTGACTGAGGGAAGTGGTATTTACTGACTGAGGGGAGTGGCATGTAGCGACTGAGGGAAGGGGCATACACTGATAGAGGTGAGTGGCATTTACTAACTGAGGGGAGTGGCATGTAGCGACTGAGGGGAGTGTCATGTAGTTACTAAGGGAAGTGTCATGTAGCGACTGAGGGGAGTGTCATGTAGTTACTGAGGGGAGTGTCATGTAGCGACTGAGGGGAGTGGCATGTACTGACTGAAGGCAGTTGCATGGAGTGACTGAGGGGAGAGGCATGTACTGACTCAGGGCAGTGACATCTAGCGACTGAGGAGAGTGGCATGTACTGACTGAAGGGAGTTGCATGTAGTGACTGAGGAAAGTGGCATGTAGCGACTGAGGCAAGGGGCATATATTGACTGAGGTGAGTGGCATTTACTGACTGAGGGGCGTGGCATGTAATGACTGAGGGGAGTGGCATGTAGCGACTGAGGGAAGGGGCATACACTGATAGAGGTGAGTGGCATTTACTAACTGAGGGGAGTGGCATGTAGCGACTGAGGGGAGTGTCATGTAGTCACTGAGGGAAGTGTCATGTAGCGACTGAGGGGAGTGTCATGTAGTTACTGAGGGGAGTGGCATGTAGCGACTGAGGAGAGTGTCATGTAGTTACTGAAGGCTGTTGCATGGAGTGACTGAGGGGAGAGGCATGTATTGACTCAGGGCAGTGGCATCTAGCGACTGAGAGTGGCATGTACTGACTGAAGGGAGTTGCATGTAGTGACTGAGGAGGGTGGCATGTAGCGACTGAATTGAGTAGCATGTAGCGCCTGAGTACTGTGGCATGTAGCGACTGTGTCGAAATGCACATAGCGACAGAGGAAGTGGCATTTAGCAACTGAGAGAAGAGGCAAGAACTGACTGAGGGGAATGGCATGTACTGAGTGAAGGGAGTGGCATGTACTGACTGAGGGGAGTGGCATGTAATGACTGAGAGAAGTGGCATGTACTGACTGAGGGGAGTGGCATGTACTGAGTGAGGGGAGTGGCATGTACTGACTGAGGAGATTGGCATGTAGTGACTGAGAGAAGTGGCATGTAACAACTGAGGGGAGTGGCATGTACTGACTGAGGGGAGTGGCATGTAATGACTGAGAGAAGTGGCATGTACTGACTGAGGGGAGTGGCATGTACTGACTTAGAGAAGTGGCATGTACTGGCTGAGGGGAGTGGCATGCACTGACTGAGGGGAGTGGCATGTACTGACTGAGGGGAGTCGCATGTACTGACTGAGAAAAGTGGCATGTAGCGACTGAGGTGACTGGGTTGTAGCAACTGAGAGAAGTGGCATGTACTGACTGTGGTGAGTGGCATGTAGCGACTGAGGAGAGTGGCATGTACTGACTGAGGGTAGTGGCATGCACTGACCAAGGTGAGTGGCATGTACTGTTTGAGGTTAGTGGCATGTGCTGACTGAGGTGAGTGGCATGTACTGACTGAGGGGAGTGGCATATAGCGACTGAGAGAAGTGGCATGTACTGACAGAGGGGAGTGGCACGTGGTGACTGAGAGAAACGACATTTAGTGAGTGAGGGGAGTGGCATGTACTGACTGAGAGGAGTGGCATGTAGCAACTGAGAGAAGTGGCATGTATTGACTGAGGTGAATGGCATGTACTGACTGAGAGAAACGGCATGTACTGACTGAGGGGAAAGGCATGTACTGACTGAGGGGAGTGGTATGTACTGACTGAGGGGAGAGGCATGTATTGACTGAGTGGAGTGTCATGTAGTGACTTAAGATAGTGGAATGATTCATGTTACATGTACCGACTGTGTCGAGTGCCATGTAGCGACAGAGGGAGTTGACATTTAGTGACTGATGTGAGTGGCATTTTGCTACTTATGGGTGTTGCATGTCGTGACTGAGTATTGTGGCATGTAGCTACTGAGGGATGTGGCACGTAGTGACTGAGCGATGTTGAGACTGAGGGGAGCGGGATCATGCTTCTGAGAGGTGTGGGATCCAGTGAATGAGGGGAGTGGGATCCAGTGACTAAGAGGTGTGGGATCCAGCGAATGAGGGGAGTCAGATCCAGCGATTGAGAGGGGTGGGATCCAGCAACTGAGGGGAGTGGGATTAAGTGCCACAGGGGACTGGGATCCTGCGACTGAAGCGAGTGGGATGAAGCAACTGAGGTGAGTGGGATTTAGCGACTGAGGTGAGTGGGAGCAAGTGACGGAAGTAGTGGTATCCAGCGGCTGACTGGAGTGGGAATCCAGTGACTCAGGGGAGTGGCATGTAGCCAATGAGAGAAGTGGCATATACTGACAGAGGTGAGTGGCATATACTGATTGAAAAGAGTGGCATGTAGTGAGTGAGGGTAGTGGCATGTAGCAAATGAGGGGAATGACATGTAGCTCCTGAGTTATGTGGCATGTAGCCACTGTGTCGAGTACCATGTAGCAACAGAGGGAGGTGTCATGTAGCTACTGAGGGGAGTGACAAGTAATGACTGACTGGTGTGATATGTAGCGGTAGCGAGTGTGTCGAGTGCCACATAGCGACAGAGGGAGGTGGCATGTACTGACTGAGGGGAGTGGCATGTAATGACTGACTGGTGTGATATGTAGCGACTGTGTCGAGTGCCACGTAGCTACAGAGGGAGGTGGCATGTAGCGAAGGAGGGGAGTGGCAATTTTCTACTTATGGGAGTGGCATGCAGCGACTGAGGGGAGTGGGATCCACGACTGAGGGCAGTGGGATCCAGCGGCAGAAGGGACTGGCAAGTAGCGATGGAGGAGAGTGGCCATGTACCGAGTGAGGTGATTGGCATGCAGTGAATGAGCGGAGTGGGTTTATTGGCTGAGTGTAGTGAGATATAGTGACTTCTGGGAGTGTAATTCGTGCCGGGGGTGTAATTCAGTGAGTGAAGTGAGTGTTATTTAGTAAACGTGGTCAGTGTTATGTCATGAGTGAAGGACCCATCGTCGGAGGGTATTGGGATCCATTGTCTAAGGGTTTTTTGATCCTTTGTCTGAGGCGAGTGGGAACTAACGACTGAGGGGTGTTGGATCAAGCAACTGAGGCATCTGATATTCAGCGACTGAAGCGAGTTGGATCCTGTGACTGAGGGGAATGGTATCCAGCGACTGACAGGATTGGGGTGCAGCCACTGACAGGAGTTGGGTCCAGCGACTGACAGGAGTGGGGTCCAGCGACTGACAGTAATGAGTTCCAGCGACTGAGGGAAGTGGAATTCAGTGATTTAGGTGAGTGGGATCCAACAACAGAGGGGACTGGGATACAACGACAGAGGGGAGTGGGATCCATGACGGAGGGTTGTGGGATCCAGTGACGAATATGTGTGATATGTTGTGACTGAGGGGAATGGGATATTGCGAATGAGGGAAGTGGGTTGCAGTGACTGAGTGGATTGGGAGTGAGAGGAAAATCACGTTGTGACTGAGAGGAATGTCATGTTGCAACTGAGGGGAGTGGGTTTCAGTTACTGAGGGAGTGTGCATATTGGCAGGGCTTATTGGGGTTTAGTGACTGATGGTAGTGTAAGTCGGCCTGAGGTGTAATTCAGTGAATGAAGTTATTGTTATTCAGTAAACAAGGTGAGCGTTATGCTGTGGGTGAGGTTAGTGTGATGTAGTGAGTGAGGGTAGTGCGATGTAACGACTGAGGGATGTGGAATGCAATGGGAGAGGTGATTGCGATTTGATCCTCTGTGACAAAACAGATTGATGTTCTTGGGATTCAGAATGTTCAAAAGTTGGCGTTAATCATTCTCTAAACTTTACTACCAAGTAGATGCTCTCTTGGGAGTTAGTGACTGGGTTGCATTCAGGGGTTACAGAGCAGACTGACATTGGTGGGTTTCAGACTTTATAAATGGAGAGATGAATCATTTTCCAAACCTTCCTGCCAATGAAAAGATCTCTTGAGGTGCTTTAAGCCAGTGACAGTTGCTGCGACTATTTAACTTCCTTAAAAAAAATGTTTAGTTCTGTGCCAGAATCTGAATCTTACTCCAATACCGAACTTGAAACGTATTTGCCATGCAAATTCACGCAGCAATCCAAATTCATAAAATTCTCCCTCAGTCTCTCTATCACTCAGGCGAATGGTTCCTCTGAATTACTATGTCCCCATTACTGACTGCACACTGCAAAAGCTCTTATCTTATATTGAGCTGTGATGAGTCTCCCACCATCTCAGCTTCTTGCTACAGAAATCGAAAAACTATTCAGACAACGGTGACTGACATTTACCTGCCTCTAAGACTGCTCGTTCCAGTTCAGAATATGACTAACACTCTGAACTTTAACGTGAAACAATGTTCAGTGTGTTGGGGGTTTTGGAGTGTCAGTGTTTTAGGGGATCAGTTTTAGTGGGGTTTGGGGCTTCAGTGCTGCTGAGATTCAGTGTTTTGGTGTTTCGGAGTTATGTTTTTGAGGTTTAGCGGTTTCAGAGTTTTTTGGTTTGGGGGTTTCAGTGTTTTAGGGATTTTGTTGTTCAGTGTTAGTGGCATTTGGGGGTTTCAGTGTTTATGGGGTTTGGGGTTTCAGTCTTTGGGAGTTCAACAAGCGCATATTGTGATTAACACCCTCTTGTACTCTCACAGATCCGGAGCCCTCACACAAGGAGGGATCTGAGCAACAATGTAGTCGAGAACCCGCACGGAAACCATCCTTTGTCAGAGTTGGATCATCAGACTCAGGTACCACACTTGTCAACTCCATTTTTGGATAACGTTTCTCCCAATCCAACTACATCATGGATATTCATTCAGTCTGTCAGCGAGGGGAGTGGAGGACCTCTGACCATCCCGTCTCCCCCATTCCCCCTACACCTCTCCAATCCACTTCCGTACACACTTCTCATTCCCGCCTCTAACCCTGCCCAGGGGCTTTGTGTGGGTGTTTCTGAAGCCTTGTCCTCTTGATGTTACAGTGGTCCTGGACTTCAGCAATGTGGATTGTGACCAGATCAGTGCCGAAGTCCAAGTGATGTACGTCGGCAAGAAAAAACTGGACACTGGCGAGGAAAAGGAAGCCCATCTCCGCCAGGTGAGGGGGCTTCATCCTGCAGTCATTCCCGGGCTGTGGAATCATCCATTCAATAACCCAAGTTGGCATTATTTAACTTTACCATTGATTGGCCATCCCCGGTTGCATTGTGGCAAGGGTAGGGATAAGAATTCGCATCCTCCCTCTGTGGTAGAGGTTTGATTAAACTTTTAAGGGGAAGGGGAGTGAATTCCCTAAAGGCTGAATGGGCAGTAAGTGAGCTGGTGTGGAGGGTGCAGGGATTGTTCGAGTATTAGGGGGCAGGGGCATGTTTCCCCCTCGTGTTCAGGGAAGGAAATTCCCTCTTCCAAGGGGTCTGTCGATGCCTCCTGAGATGCCCTTGTCAGTTGCTCAATAACTGCGTTCCCATTCTATCCGAACTGACTCCTCACCTGTCCATTGCCAGGTTCATGAAACGCTGAAAAATTATCTTCCCTGCAAGAAGTTGGTGCCAAAAGTACAACAGTATCCCGATGAGGAGAATGAATGACACGGAGGATCGGGGTTGGTCAGCGAGTGGATTGCAAACAGATTTCTGGACTGACGGAGGGTCTCCAGGAGCAGGAGGGTGTGGGTGCATTGGTGGGGGCGCATGGGGCGGCGTGCTGTTTTTCGGGGATTCTGTGTGATTTTGGGTTTGGGGTGTGCTTGAGATTGAATAATCATCTGTGATAGCTTTTGATATAAATCGAGAAGAAATGTTTCTTGCTTTAAGACCATAAAAGTGGGAGTTGAAGTAGGCCGTTCGGCCAATCGAGTCTGCTCCGCCATTCAACGACTTCATGCTTGGCCTGATGATTCTCAACTCCACTTTCCTGTCTTTTCCCCATAACGCTTGATTCCCTTCCTGATTAAAAATCTGTCTGTCTCTTGAATATACATCATGACCCAACCGCTCCAGACCTCTGCAATAAAGAATTCCACAGGTTGACTACCCTCTGAGAGAAGAAATTCCTCCTCGTCTCTGTTATAAATGCAGGCCCCCCATACTCTGACTTGATGGCCTCTGGTCCTAGACTCTCCCACAGCTTCTGAGCATCTACCCTGTCAAGCCCCCTAAAGATATGTGTTTCAATAAGGTTCCACCTCATTCTTCTAATCTCCAATGAGTACAGGCTATTCCAACTCTCTTCCTAAGAAAATCCGTCCATCCCCTGGATCAACCTAGTGAACCTTCTCTGGACTGCCGTAAATGCCAATATATCTTTCCTAAGATAAGGGAACCAAAGCTATTCACATTATTCCAGGCATGGTCTTACAAGTGCCTTATAGAGTTGAGAGAATAAGGTGCCTGAAAGTTTGGATATTGCAACTGCTAGTTAACAATTTAGTTAAGATGTATTTTATCCTTGTTGCTTTATAAAGGGGCTGATCACATGAGAAGCCATTGAGAGACGATGCACTGAGTTGATTCCCGGGGATGAACGGGGCTGCCTTATGGAGGAAAGATTGGCCAGGTTGGGCTTGTGCCCGTTGGAGTTTAGAAGTAGGAGAGAGAGAACGTACTGAATCAGAAATACTAAGAGGAGGTTTCACCTTTGGCGGGAGGAGTGATCTAGAACAAGGGTAAGAGAGGGGCATGGTTTCAGATCAAGGGGTCTGCATTTGCAGACGGGATGAGGGGGTATTTCTTTCTCAGAGGGTCATCAGCCTGTGGAATTTTCTCTCCCCCACTGAGCACTGGAGGCAGCATCGCTGAATATATTGAAGTTAGACAGGTTTCTGATCAGCAAGGGTTCAAAGCGGTATTAGGATGGGGGTGGGGGGAGCAGACAGTAAAGTGGAGATCAGACCGCAAGTAGTTCAGCAACAATCTTGTTGATAGTTGGAGCAGGCTCGAGGGGCTGAATGTCCAACTCCTGCTCCTCACTCCCATGTCCCAATGGTCTGACTGATCGCTATTCTGAACTGGTGTCTAACCCGCTTGAATTCTCAACAACCAAAACCTAGCAGCGTTTTGTCTAAAGCTTTGTCTTTTGCATTTTCGTTATTGATTAATGTTTGCTCATTAAATCTGTGACATCTGACACCCAGCGCTGTGAATCCATTTGATTTGAGAGTTGTGGTATCAGCGACAGAAAGGTTTGGCCCTCCTATTAGATGGGAGTAGGCCGGACTCAACTCCTCACCATATGATATGGACTTACACACTGAACTCCTAATCCACGCATGGTGTTTTCATTGCCTGAAGCTCCCTCTGACAACCAGCTCCTGACGTCCTCCACCATTGGCTCATTGACTCTGCCAAACTCTCCCAGGAGAGAGCGCAGCCAATGGCAGTCTCACCTTCAAACAACGCAAGACACCTTGGTCAGCTGCTGAAGTCAACAGGCTCCCTGCCTTGTTACCAGTTAACTGTCAATCACGCTTGACTGGATAGTATTTGATGACTGTAATAGGAACCTGAGCAAGAGAATGACTCATCACAGCTCGATATAAGACAAGGACTTTTAAAGTGTACAGTTAAAGTCCACTAAGATTACATATGAATATTAAATATTCAATAAAATCCTCAGCTATGTACATAAAGGGTTAACTATTAAGCTTGTTGACTGACTGACTATTGATAATTACACACAGAATAATGAATAATTTGTTATACACAGCGGGAGACAAACACAGGGGTGAGGAACTCACAAATGAGTGAGATCGTTAAACGTATGTGTGGTGTGTGCGTGATTCAGACAGTATACTGCAGAGGGTATATTGGTAAAGGTTTGTGTGCGGGTGTGTGTGTTGATGTGTGGTTGAGTGAAAATGTGTGAGCGTATGAGGGTTTGTGTATGACTATGTATGTGTATGAGAATCTGACAATGTCCAGCAGAGGGTAGATTGATAAAGCCTGCTCACCACCACCTTCTCGACGAGCAATTAGGGATGGGCTACAAATGCTGGCAGAGGCAGCAACTCCCACATCCAGAGAATGAATAAAAAGTTAGTCAGTTCCAGACTTGCTGACCGAGACTCACACACACACAATCCAGCATTTGAGCTTTTCCCTGTTATTGCAACTCCTCCCCTCTTTGTGCTAAACTTAATTGTCTGGCTCTCACTTCCGGCATCTACTGTGCCTCCGCTGTGTGGTGCTTTTTGTATCGAATTGCAAGAGGCTATTGTTCACCTCCTTGTCGAATGTGTCTTTGCAAACGTCTGGAGAGAGATGGAATGGTTTATCTTGGGGGTGATCCCGAGCAGTTCGGTGACACAGGACTCTGTGCTCTACGGGCTGTGCCCAGGAGCAATCACTGAGACTAACGTCAGTTGCAGCTGCGGAATCACTAACTCAAAGAAATACCCTCTTGGTTATGCCTGAGAACCGCTGGCCCTACAGTACAAAGGCTTGTTCACGAATGAATGTTGCAGACTGCCAGATTCCAAGCTCCAGGACTACATGCTGAGCGATGCATTTAATATATTTGTCTGAAAAAAAAAACAATGGCAATAGATAGAATGCCACTGCCTCGATTTGCACACTGGGTTGCTCTTGCTCTCTAACTAATTATTTACATTACATCCCTATTTGCACATAGCATTGATCTCTCTCCCTCTCTCTCATTTATTAATTACATTCCTCAGATTGCACTCTGGGCTGTTCTTTCTGTCTCTCTCTCATTCATTATTTGCATTATTCCTCTAATTTCACATTGGGTTCCACAGTCTCTCGCTGTCGCTGTCTCTAATTTATAAATTACATTCCACCTCTACTTGTGCACTGGGTCTCTCTCACAAATTTACTAATTACATTCCTCGGCTATTTGCACACTGGGTTGCACTCGCACCCTCTCCTTCTAATATATTAACAACATTCTTCCTCAATTTCCACACTCAGTTGCCCTCTCTCTCTCTCCAATTTATTAACTACATTTCTCCTCTAATTGCACATTGCGTTGGTCTCTCATTCTGCCTAATTCATTATGTGTATTCTTCCTCTACTTGCACACTGGGTTTCTCTCTCTCTCTCTCCCTCCATCCCTCTAACATATTAATTACACACCTCCTCGATTTGCAAACTGGGTTGCTCTCTCTCTCTCTCTCCAATTAATTAATTACATTTGTCATATATTTGCAGATTGGGTCTCTCTCTCCCTCCTTAATTTATTAATTACATTCCACCTCTATATGCATATTGGGTCTCTCTGTCGATCTCTCATGTTTATTAATTACTTTCCTTAATTTTCAGACTGGGACTCTCTCCCTCTCCCTCTAATTCCTAAATACATTAATTTTCTATTTGCACAGTGGGTCTATCTTTCCCTTTCACTCTAATATATTAATTACATTTTCCCTCTGTTTTCACACTTTTCTCTCCCCTCTCTGTTTTATTAATTAGCTCCTTCCTCTATTTTCACACTGGATTGTTCTCAATCCCTCTGTCTAATACATTAATTACATTCCTCCTCTATTGGCATACTGGGTTTCTCTATCCCTCTCCCTCATATTCATCAATTACATCTCTCCGCTATTTGCACACTGTGTTTTCCTCTCCCTGCCTCTCCAAATTATTACTTACATTCATGTTCTATTTGCACACTGCTTTGCCCCCTCTGTCTAATTTATTACGTACATCCCTCGGCTATTTTCACACTGTGTTGTTCTTTCGCACTCTTTCTCTCATTCATTAATTACATTCCTCCTCACTTTTCACAGTGGGCATCTATCTCTCTCTGTTTCTGTAATTACATTCCTCCTCTATTTGCACATTGGGTTGCTCGTCCACTATCTCTATAATCAAGTAATTAATTTTCTCCTCTATTTGCACACTAGATTGTTCCCACCCCTTACCTCTAATTCATTAATTACTTTCATCCTCCATTTGCTCTGTCTTTCTCTCTAATTTAATCAATACATTCGTCCTCTATTTGCATACTGTTTACTCTCTCTCATTCATCAGTTTCATTCCTCCTATATTTGCAGACTGAGTTGCTCTCTCCCTCTCGCTAAAATTTATTAATTACTTTCCTCCTTTATTTTATCACTAGCTGCTCTCTCTCTCTAATTTGTTACTTACATTGCTCCAAAATTTGCACACTGGTTTGCTCTCTCTCCCTCTAATTTATTGATTACATTCCCCATCTATTATCACACTGTGTTGCAGTGTCTCTAATTTATTAATTCTCATGCTTCTCTATTTTCACATTGGGTTACTCTCTCTATCTCATATTTATTAATTACTTTTCTCATCTATTTTCACATTGTGTTGCAGTCTCTCTAATTTATTCATTATATTGTTCCTCTATTTACACACTGGGTTGCTCTCTCTCTTTCTTTGCCTCTTATTTATGAATAACATTCCTCTTCCATTTTCAACACTGGGTTGTTCTCTCTCCCTCTCTCAAAATGTTTATTTACGTTGATACTCAATTTTTAAACTGGGTTGCTCTCTCTCTCTCTCTTATTAAGGACATTCCTCCTCTATTTTCACAATGGCTTGCTCTCTCTCCCTCTAATGTATTATTTACTTCCCTCCTCTATTTTCACATTGTGTTACATTCTATCTCTAATTCATTAATTACATTTTTCCCCTATATTCACACTGGGCCTGTCTCTCTCTCTCTATCTCTAACGTATTACTTACATTCATCCTCTATGTTCACAATGGGTTACTCTCTCTCTCACTGATTTAATAATTACTTTCCTCCTCTATTTTCACACTGAGTTGCTCTCCCTACATCTCTTTTCTTATTTATGAATGGGATTCTTCCTCTATTTTTACAATGTGTTGCTCTTTCTGTCTTTTATTTGTTAATTACATTCATCCTCTACCTTCAAACTGTTTTGCTCTCTCTCTCTGTCCCTATTTTATTAATTACATTCTCTTCTACTTTCAGACTGGTTTACTCTCTCTCTCTCTCTCTAATTTTTAAATTGCATTCCTCCTCTATTTTCACACTGCGTCCTCCTCTCTCATGTATTAATTGTGTTCCGACTCTACTTTCACACTTTGTTACACTCTCCCTCTCTCTCTCTAATATATTAATCACATTCCTCCTCTATTTACGTACTGGGTTTCTCGCTCTCTGATTTAAAAAATACACCTCTCCGCTATTTGCATACTGAGTTTTTCTCTCTCTCTTTCTGATTCATAAAATGCATCTCTTCACTATTTTCACACTCGGTTTCGTTTCTCTCTCCCTGTCTCTCCAATTTATTACTTACATTCATGTTCTATTTGCACACTGCTTTGGCCCCTCTGTCTAATTTATTACTTACATCCCTCGGCTATTTTCACAGTGTGGCACTTACTTCCTCTCTCTCAAAATCATTAGTTACAGTGCTCCTCTATTTGCATGCTGGGTTGCTCTTCCACTCTCGCTATAATGAATTACTTACTTTTCACGTCTATTTGCACAATTATTTGTTCTCATCCCCTCCCTCTAATTCATTAATTACATTCATCCTCCATTTTCTTTATCCCAAATTAATTAAATACTTTCCTCCTCTATTTGCGAACTGGGTTACTCCATCTCTCTCTCTCTCTCTCTTTCTCATTCATCAATTACATTCCACATATAATTGCACACTGAGTCTCTTTCTCCCTCTCGCGTCAATGTATGAATTACTTTCTTCCTCTATTTTCACACTGGGTTGCTCTCTCTCTAATTTAGAAATTACATTCCTCCTCTATTTGCACATTGGGTTGCTCTTTCTACCTAATTGATTTATCACATTCCCCATCTGTTTTCACACTGCCTCTCTCTCTCTCCATCTCTCTAATTTATCAATTACATTTTTTACACTGGGTTGCTCTCTATCTCTCTCTCTATCTCTTTCTCATGTACTATTTTTTTCCTCCTCTATTTTCAGACTGTGTTGCAGTCTCCCTAATTTATTAATGATATTGTTGATCTATTTTCACATTGGGTTGCGCTCTTTCTCTATTTCATTAATTAAATTGCTCCGCTATTTTAACACTGTGTTGCTCTGTCTCTCTCTCTCATTTATTAATTATGTTCATCTTCTATTATCTCTCTCCATGTAGTAATTACTTACCTCCCCTATTTGCACACTGGGTTGTTCTCTCTCTTTCTCTCTAATTTATTATTTTCATTACTTCTCTATTTTCACAAAGGGTTGTTCTCTCTAATTTATTAATTACATTCCTCCACTATAGTCACTTTGGGTTGCTTTCTTTCTGACACTAATTTATAATTACTTCCCTCTATTTTTGCACTGGGTTATTCTAAGTCCAATTTATTCATAACAACCCTCTTCTATTTTCACGCTTGTTTGCTATCTCTCTTTCCCCCTTTCTGGTTTGTTAATTACAATCCTGCCCTTTTTTCAAACAGGGTTGATCTCAGGAATGCATTAATTACATTCCTCTTTTATGTTCGATCTGTGTTACTTTCTCTCTGTATTTCGTTAATTACATTCCTCCTCTAAATTCACACTGAGCCGGTATCTCTCTCTATCTCTGACGGATTAATTACATTCCTCCTCTATCTTCACACTGGGTTTCTCTCTTTGTCTTTCAAGTTTATTACATCGATCCTATATGTTCAAGGTGGGTTTCTCTCTCTCTCTAATTTATCATTTACATTCCTCCTTTATTTTCACACTGGGTTGTTCTCTCTCCCTAATTGATTATTGCATTCCACTATTTTCACTCTGGGTTGCTCTCTCTCTGTCTCTCTCTAATTTATTAATTAAATCCTCCACTTTTTTAACACTGGGTTGCTCTCTCCCTCTCTCATATTTTAATTGCATTCCTCCTCTAATTTCACACTGGGTATCTCTCTGTCACTAATTTATTAATAACTTTCCTCCGCTAGTTTCGCACTGGTTTACTCTCTCTCATCTATTAATTGCATTCCTCATGTAATTTCGCACTGGGTTGCTCACCCTCTCTCTCGTGTATTAATTATGCTCCTCCTCTATTTTCACGCTGGGTTACTCTCTCTCTCTCTTATTAATTAGTTACATTCCTCCGCTAGTTTCACAATGTGCTGCTCTGTCTCTCTAATTTATTCAACACATTCCTCCTCTATTTTCACACTGGGTTTGCTCTCCCTCCCACTCTCCTGTTTTAATTACATTCCACCACTATTTTCACATTGGGTTATCCTCTCCCTCTCTCTCCAATTAGTTAATGATTTACATTCTTCCTCTATTTGCACATTGGGTCCATCTGACCCTTTGTCTCACATTTATTAATTACATTCCTCAATTTGCATGCTAAGTTTCTTTCTCTCGATCATTTATTAATTACATTGATCATCCATTTTCACACTGGTTCTCTCTCCCTCCCTCTCTAATTTCTTAGTTACTTCAAGTTCTATTTTCACACTGGGACTTTCTTTCTCTCTCACTCTAATATATTAATTGCATTCCTCCTTTTTACACTTTTCTCTCTCCTCTCTCCCTATTTTATTAATTACTTTCTTCCTTCATTTTCACGCTCAATTGTTTTCACTCCCTCTTTCTATTATCTAAATTAAATTCCTCCTCTATTTACAGACTGGTTTTCCCTTTCTGTCTAATTCATCAAATAGATCACTCCGCTATTTGCACACTGGGTCTCTTTCCCTGAGTCCCCAGTTTGTTACTTACCTTCATGTTCTTTTGCACAGTGCTTTGCCCCCTCTGTTTAATTTATTACTTACATCCCTCGGCTATTTTCAAACCATGTTGCTCTTACTCCCTCTCTCTCTAATTCTTTAATTGCATTCCTCCTCTATTTGCACACTGGATCGCTCTTGCACTCGCTCTATAATCAATTAATTACGTTTCTCCTCTATTTGCACACTGGGTTGTTTTCACACCCTCCCTCTAATTCACTAATAATATTCATCACCCATTTGCACACTGGGTGTTCCGTCTTTCTCTCTAATTTATTAAATACTTTCCTCCTCTGTGCGCAAATTGGGCTACTCTCTCTCTCTATCATTCATCAGCTACATTCCTCCTATATTAGGACGCAGAGTCTCTTTCTCCTTCTCACTCTAATGTATAAATTCCTTTCATCCTCTATTTTCACACTGGGTTACTGTCTCTCTCTCTCTAAATTAGTCCTCACATTCCTCCTCTATTTTCACACTGGGTTGTTCTCTCTCTTTCTCCCTCTGATATATGCGTTTCATTCCACCATTATTTTCACACCGGGTTTCTCTCTCTGTGTCTAATTTATTAAACTGATCCTCTAAGTTCACACTGGCTTTATCTCTCTCTCTAATTTATCAACTAAATTCCTCCTGTATATTAACACCGAGTTGTTCTCTCTCTCTAAGTTATTTATGCATTCCTCTCTATTTTCACACGTTATGTTCTCTCTTTCTCTAATATATTTAACATGTTCCTCCTCTATTTTCACACTGAGTATCTCTCTCACACACTTATCTATTAATTATGTTCCTCCACTTTTTTCACATTTTTACTGTCTCTCTTGCTAATCGATTAATTGCATTCCTCCTCTATTTTCACACTGAGTTGCTCTCTCTTTCTCAAATATATTTATCACGTTCCTCCTCTAACTAATAAATTGCACTGGGTTGCTCTCTCTGTCTCGTGTATTAATTATATTCCTCCACTGTATTCAAACTTGCTTACTCTATCCCTCAAATTTATTAATTACTTTCCTCCTCTATTTTCACACTGGGTTGCTCTCTCTCTCTAATTTATTCAATACATTCCTCCTCTATTTTCACACTGGGTTGCTCTCTCTCTCCAATTTATTCATTACATTCCTCCCCTATTTTCACACTGGGTTACTTTTTATCTCTATTTCATTAATTACATCCCTGCACTATATTCTTATTGGGTCTGTCTCTCTTTATATATCTAAAGGTTTATTTACATTCCTCCCCTATTTTCACACTGGGTTACTTTTTATCTCTATTTCATTAATTACATCCCTGCACTATATTCTCATTGGGTCTGTCTCTCTTTATATATCTAAAGGTTTATTTACATTCCTCCTCTATTTTCACACTGTGTTGCGCCCCACCCCTCTCTAATTTATTCAATACATTCCTCTTCTTTTTTCAAACTGTGTTACTCTCTCTATCTCTCTGTCTAACTGATGAATTATATTCCTCTTCTATTTTGATGCTGGGTTGATCACTCTTTAATTTATTAACAACCTTCCTCTTCTATTTTCAGATTAGGTTGCTCTTTCTCTCCAATTTATTACTGCATTCTTGCTCTATTTTCTCACAGGTTTGCTCTCTCTCCCTCTCTCATGTTTTAATTACATTCCTCCTCTATTTTCACACTGGGTTATTCTCTCCCACTCTCTCCAATTAATTAACTGTTTACATTCCTCCTCTATTTACACACTGGGTATCTCTCCCTCTCTCCCTCTCTCCCCAATTTATTAATTTCATTGCTCCTCTATTTGCACATTTGGTCCCTCTATTAACTTCTCTCTCATTTATTAATTACATTCCTGAATTTTCACACTGGATTTCTCTCTCTTGTTCATGTATTAATTAAATTCTTCCCGTATTTTTGCACGGTGTCTCTCTCCCTCCCTCCCTAAGTTCTTAGTACATTCATGTTGTATTTACCCACTGGGTCTTTGTTTCCCTCTGAGTCTAAGTTATTAATTGCATTCCTCCTTCTTTTCCATACTTTTCTTTGACCTATCTTATTAATTTCTTTCTTCCCCCATTTTCAAACTTGATTGTTCTCACTCCCTCTCTCTAATAAATTAAATACATTCCTCTTCTATTTGCATACTGGGTTTCCCTCTGTCTGTCACTCTGATTCATCACATACATCTCTCTGCTTTGCACACTGGATTTCTCTCTCCCTGTCTCCCCAATTTATTACTTACAGTCATGTTCTATTTGCAGACTGTTATTCCCACTGGTTTGCTCTCTCTCTCGCTCTGTTATTTATTATTCACATTCCTTTTCTATTTTCACACAGTGTTCATATCTCTTTCTAATTTATTCATTACATACCACTTCTATTTTCACACTGGGTTTCTCTCGCCCTCTGTCTAATTTAATATCTACATTGCTCCCCTTCATTCACACTGGTTTTCACTTACTCGCTAATTAATTAGTATATTCTTTCACTATTTTTACATTAGGTTTATATCTATTTTAAATTTATTATTTTCTCTCCTTCTCTCTAATTTTCAATTACATTTGTCCTCTATTTTCACATTGGGTTTATATCTCTCTCTCTCCCTCACTCTCTAAGTCATTAATTGCATTCCTCATCTTTTTTCACACTGGGTTACACTCTTTCCCTAAATTATTCTTTTTTAATTCCACCTCTATTTTCACACTGAGCTTCTATCTGTCTCTGATTTCTTTATTGAATTCCACCTCTATTTTCTCATTGGGTTTCACTCTCCCTCCCTGTAAATTATTAATTGCATTCATCCACGATTTTCAAACTAGGTTTCTCTCCTTCTCTCTAATTTATTAATTACATTCCTCCTCATTATTCACACTGGGCTTCTATCTGTCTCTAATTTATTTATTGCATTCCTCCTCTATTTTCACATTGGGTATCTCTCTGTCTCACTATTTTATTAATAACATTCCTTCTCCATTTACATCTGGGTCGCTCTCTCTCTCTGTCTAATTTATGACTTACATTCCTTCTCATTTTTCACACTCGGTTTCTCACTCTCTATTTATTTAATTATAATCATCCTCTATTTTCACACTTAATTGCTCACTCTCTCTCTAATTTACTAATAACTTTCCACCTCTATTTTCACACTGGCTTGCTCTCTCTTTCTCTCTCTAATTTATTACTTACATTTCTCCTCCATGTTCACGCTGGGTTTCTAGCTCTTTCTAAGTTATTAATTACATTCCTCCTTTATTTTCACACTGTTTTTCTCCCTCTCTTTAATAAATTAATTACATTCCCACTCTATTTTTGCACTGGGTTGCTCTCACCCACTCTCTCTCTCTAAGTTATTAATTTAATTCCTCCTTCAATTTAACATTGGGTTTTCTATCTCTTTATAATTTAATAAACAGATTGCTCAAGGATTTTCAAACGAGGTTCCTCTCTCTCTCTGTTTAATTTATTAAGTGCCTTCCTCCTTTACTTTCACATTGGGTTTCCATCTCTCTTTAATTTATTAATTACATTGCTCCTACATTTTAACACTCGTTTTTTTTATCTCTCTCTACTTTAATAATTACATTTCTGTCCTATTTTCAAACTGGCCCTCTCTCTCTCTCTCTCTAATCTATTTTATACATTCCTAATTTATTTTCACACTGGGCTTCGCTTTCTCTATTGCTCTCTAATTAATTATTAATTTCACGTTGTGTTTCTCTCCCTCACCCTAATTCATTAATTACATTCCTCGGAAAAACTCAGCAGGTCTGGCAGCATCGGTGGAGAAGAAAAGAGTTGACGTTTCGAGTCCTCATGACCCATCGACTTCGACAGGTCATGAGGACTCGAAACGTCAACACTTTTCTTCTCCGCCGATGCTGCCAGACCTGCGGAGTTTTTCCAGGTAATTTTGTTTTTATTTTAGATATCCAGCATCCGCAGTTTTTTTGTTTTTAATTACATTCCTCCTCTATTTTCACTCTGCTTTTCTAACCTTTTCTAATTTATCACTTACATTCCTCCTGTATTTTCACTCTGGGTTCCTCTCTCTCTACCTTTAATTTATTAATAACATTCCTGCACGATTTTCAACGTTGGTTTCTCTCGCTCTCTATAATTTATTAAAAACATTCCTTCTGTCTTTTCACTCTGAGTTTCCATCTCTCTCTCTCTCTCTCGCACTCTAATTTATTAACGACATTCCTCCCCTTTATTCACACTGGTTTTCACTTGCTCGCTAATTAAATCGTAAATTCTTCCTCTATTTTCACAATGGGTTTCTCTCTCCCTCCCTCTAATTTATTAACGACATTTCTCCCCTTTATTCACACTGGTTTTCACTTACTCGCTAATTAATTAGTAAATTCTTTCTCTATTTTCACACTAGGTTTATATCTGTTGCAAATTTAGTAATTACATTCTTCCTCTATTTTCACACTGGGTTTCTCTCTCCCTCCCTCTAATTTATTATTTACATTGCTCCAGGATTATCACACTGGGTTTCTATCTCTCTCTCTCTCTCTCTCTAAGTTATTAATTACAACCCTCTTCCGTTTTCGCACTGGGCATCTTTCTCTCTCTAATTAATTAATTATTTTCCTCCTCATCATTGGAATTCTGTATTTCTCTCCCACATTAATTACATTCCTCCTCTATTTTCATGCTGGGTTTCTTATCACTCCCCATATTATTAATTACATTCCTCCGCTGTTTTCACACAGGTTTACCTTCTCTCTCTCTCTAAGTTATTACTTTCATTGCTTCTCTATTGTCACACTGGTTACCTATGTCTCTCTAATTTATTAATTGATTTTTTCCTCTATTTTCTCACTGGGTTGCTCTCCCTCTCCCTCTAGTTTAATAATTCCATTCCTCCTCTATTTTCACACTGGTTTGCTCTCAGTCACTCTCGTATTTATTAATTACATTCCTATTCTATTTTCACACAGTGTTCATATCTCTTTCTAATTTATTCATTACACTCCTCCTCTATTTTCACACTGGGTTTCTCTTGCCCTCCCTCTAATTTAGTAAATACATTCCTCAGCTTTATTCACACAGGTTTTCACTTACTCGCTAATTAATTACTACATTCTTTCTGTATTTTCACACTAGGTTTATATCTATTTCAAATGTATTAATTTCTCTCCTTCTCCCTAATTTATTAATTAAATTTGTCCTCCATTTTCGCAAAGGGTTTATCTCTCTCTCGCGCTCGAAGTCAATAATTACATTCCACCTATATTTTCACACTGGGTTTCACTCTCCCTCCCTCTAAACGATTAAATGCATTCGTCCTGGCTGCAGAGAATAGTGTACATTCCACTAACTATACAGTTTCCGATTACAACTACATTTCTATTTGCCCCCACGCCCCCCCTCCCCCGACTTGAACGGCTCCCAGTCCCACGGTGCTATGGTCAGTTTGCTCATCCTCCCTACAGATGTCTATCTCGTTCACACAGTGGGCAAGTATCTCCAACCTGTTGGATAAGGGCAAGGGCTGAGGTCCTTTAGTGCCACTTCTTGCATCTCTCTCACTTCCTCATTCATAGACAGGCCATCCTGACCAGAACCACTGGCCTGCTTTAAGATAGTTATTCTAAAGGTTGTGAAAGTCTCCAGAAACACAGCTTCCAGGTAACACTTCCCCTCCCTGACGTGTTGCAGTGTCCGAAGCTCAGACTCCAGCTCATCAACTCTGAGCCGGATTTCCTCGAGCAATCAACATTTGCTACCGAAGTGGTCACTTGGAACCACAATGTGCTCCACCAGCTCCCACATCCTGCAGCTACAACACATCGCCTGGCCCTGCCTCACGATCTTATTTAATTAGATATTCAATGTATTCTTAAATTCCCTACTGGTCTTTAATTTATGAACCTGAAAATTATTTCTCACTGTTGCCTTGAATCTGAACGCAAATTAGAGAACAAATTCAAAACACACTGTTTAAAAATAACTGGAACTCACCCTCGCTGCTAATTTGAAGCCGAAGTGTTAGGCCTCCGATCTTGTGCCCCAGTAGTCACCTTTAATCAGAAATAAACTTAGAATAAGTAGCTCAAACTATCAGGTACTTTCCAACCAATGAAGGCAAGGTTGTCCTGTGATATCACTCGTCGTTGTTTTTTTTTCACTCGGCGACAGTGACTGCAGAAGATATTGTTCCCAGGTTCATGATAGCGAGGGTAAATGTCATTGAATTGTTAGATTAGCCATGATCGTATGTAATTGTGTCGCAGACTCGCGGGGTGAATGACCTGCTCCTGCTCCCATGAATAAAGTCCCTGTCGGTTGATGCATGGCTCTCCCGGATTGCTTTCCCCTATGCATAATCAACATCCGGGACAGCTGATACTATGGAAGTACGGTGACCACTCTGTACAATACAGTTTGCTTTCTGTACATGTGCCTGCTTCAGCAGGAGATGCTTTGACCCATCTCCTGCCCCTTTTACATCCGCCCCTGAGCCTTCACCTCCCCACAAGGGCTCAGCGATTCAGTGACCCATGCGGATTGGAAGTTTGTGGTTAAGTGGTCCATTTATTGCCGGGAAACTGTGAACGCAGCCTCTGGGCTATTTTCAATTGTTTTGATTCTTCAAAAAATGAAGATATGATGTTAGCGGATATTTTACTGCATCCTTCAGCTGCTTTCTGAACTTAGACTGAGTCACCCCATAAATAAATGTGTTTGTGCAGCAACTTAAACTCCGCAGTATCATTCCGAATTGTTTACGTATATATTAAGAATCTGTGTAATCACTGGGATCTGTTCCCATAATGGTATAAAATAAGTAATCTATAACATACACAGACCACAGCAGTCCGAAGCTGCCGGAGATGGTGAAGAGTAAAATTACAGACTTCCTCCTGCTCTCCATCTCTGGGTCACTACGATTCTCGCCCTTGCTCTGACCCCTTAGCCCCCTCCGGACTCGACTGGTCACTAAGATGTGTCTGACTGTCAGAGCGTTGAGCAGCAGAATTAAAGCGAATGGGAGTAATGGGGTTAAAACCGTGTCAAACAAGTCAAATCCCACCCACTCAGGGTTAGTAAAATAGCTTGGCTTTGTATAACAGAACCATGGAACATTGTTAATTATCTCTCCAGGTTCCTGTGTAAAGTGGTGTGGGATGTTTTTTTAAACAGTTCAGAATGCCGGTTGTTGCTAGAACCACAGCCGCAGTTTTCTCGGTGCAATATTTTGCTCTTAGCTTCTGCCAACAAATGGCCACAAATCGGTCACAGGAGAAAGTGACGGTGAACCAGACAGAACAGTCTGTGGCTGCACGAATCAGGACAGTGAGAACACTACACACAGGGGTGATGTCCAGGAAACTCTCTCCAAAATAATAATAAATGACCCTCCACATGATGACATCAGTGATAATGACCAGTAGGTCCGCCGTTGCCATGGCCACCAGATAGCGAGTGGTGCACTTGGAGAGGCCACACTTTCCCCGGGTTAAGATAACAATCGCCAGTAAATTAACTGCAGGAGAGATAAGGATAAAGAGACTGGAAATTAACTGATCAAACATTCACACTCAATAAGACCAATATTCAACCAACCAAATAGATCATTTTGGACACAGTTAGAGGCTAAACTTTGAAATTAATACTCCAAATTCCTCCCCAGCCCATCCGCATCGTGTGAAATTCCAAGATCAGATGGGGAAGAATTAAATATGATGAGTCGGATATATACAACAGAAAGAGGCCATTCACCCTCAGCAGCTCATTTCAGTGTTCATGACCCACTGGAGCCTCCCCCCAGATGTCATCAGTGGGATCAGACAACGTAACAATCTATTCCTTTCTCCGTCACATCCTTGTTCATAGTCCCTTAAATGAATCTGAAGTATTCACAACCAACACTCTGTGTGGTAGCGAGTTGCACATTATCACCGCTCTTTGGATGGACAGTTCCCTCTGAACTCCCTATCGGCTTCATTGGTAACTCTTTCAAAACGATGGCCTCTAGTTAGACCCCCCCACCACCACCTCCCACACCCCCCCCACCACAGGAAGAAATATTCTCTCTGTTTCCACTGTATCAAATCCTTTCTTCATTTTACATGTCTAATTATCTCACCCCTCAGCCTTCCTTTTTCAAGAGATGAAGTCACAGCCTGTCAATCCTTTCCTGATATTTATACCCACGTATATTTGATATGACCGATGTATACCGTCTCTCCACCCTCGGCATTGCCTCCAGATCCTTGGCTCTATAATACCTGAACGGAACTTCATCCAGTATTCAAAATGTGCTTTGGCTAAGTTTTGATGCAGATTTATTATACATGATCTACTTTTGCAATCCTCCTCAGTATTGGCCGCACCCCATCTCAAGCTGGTTTCAACTGTAATCATCGAAATTGTGTTTTGGTTACAAAATTCAACTTATTAATGCATTTTGTAGAGCACTGATCCCAGCACTGAACCTTGTGGAACACCACTTCCCAAATTCTGCCAATCTGAAAAACTATCCTTTATTCCCACTGTCTGCTTTATCTCCTGAATACAGCGAGAAATCCATTCGGCCACTTGTCCGTTGATGCCATATTTTAGGACCTTATTCAATAGTCCCTTTTGCTCTCCTGTTTAACTGACAGTAAATATATGTTTCCCGTGGAGCAGGTCAATCGGCGACAGACCCACATCAGTAATTTTCACTGTATACACTTGCACTCACACAAGCCACAACAATACTCCACCCATCGTTTAAAGGTTACATCCTTAAAAACAAAAGAGAGAACGACATGAAGTGGAGAGACCTGTCACCCTAAACAATCATTCTCAATCAAACCAGTTTGATTTTTTCTTACCAGTTATTGAATCAAATTCAACACAGGTCTACCCTAACAGTTACTCCAGGCAATACATGGTCAACGGGTGTCCCCTCCTTAGCTCTTCACACCACGGGTTAGTTACCCACAGCCTCTGCAATTTTGCACTAATACATATTCCCAGTCACGGATAGGCACTGTGGCTGTGTCCTCCACTTCAACTAGTTACCCACATTCAGTGCAATTGTACACTTACAGATTATAGAATATTATGTTCCAATGGAGAATATAACTTGACATTACCGTTTCTATACAAGTTATAAGCAGAACTTGATCTTCGGTTCTGGCAATATAATGAATCGGAAGAGATAATTCAGAGTATTTGACTGTAGATAATTCTAACACTGTTCGATTGCTCATATAGATCCACCATATATGCAATATTATGACTAGCAGAATGAAATCACAAATCAGCTTACAAACATCTTCACAGATTTTCACTGTTTATGTTCACTTACCGGGTACACCAATGATTGCCAAGATCATGTAATATATTTTTTTGAAACGGTTAAACTTTTCAATCATATTCTCGCTGAAGTGATTTCTCCCTTCGTCTCGTGACAATCTCTCTGTATTAAATTGTGTGCTGATGCATTCGCAAAGTCTTTAATTAATACTCTGTGGGACCACCTCCGGGAATTTGAAGATGCAGCTTATTTGTTTTAAACTTGGACAAACAGGCTTCGAAAGTGAGTTAATTCCCTCCTGTACAGTTTATATTCAGTGCTGAGTTTCCACTGAACAATTCTGATCACATCATTAGGTAACAAGTTTCGTTCGCCCAGCATTGAACCTGTTCACTCAAAAAATAGGAAACATCAGTCCAAAAACAACATCTAAAATTGTCTCCTAAATGCTCATCCCAAAGCTGTGGTTAATCAAGCATTGATTTGCAATTAATCAAGCCTCTCTCTCTCTCAACTCTCTCTCTCCTTGCCTCACTCTTCTTGTCTCTCTCTCACTACCTCCATCCCTCTCTCTGTCTCTCTCTCATTGCCTCAATCTCTGATTCCCAATTCTTGTCTCACTTATCTCTCTCTCCTCTCTCTCTCAATCTCTCTGTCTCTTTCTCTCTCATTGCTGCCCTCTCTCTCTCTAACTCGCCTTATCTCTCAGTCCTTCTCTCTCTCTCTCACTCATTCTCCCTCAATCTCTCTCCTGTCATTCTCTCTCTTACCTTTTTTGTCTCACTTTCTTTGTCTCGCTTCTTGTCTCTTCCTCGCTGTATCTCACTCTCTCATTCTCTCAGGGACGTGACTGCCCTCTTTAACTGCCATTATCCAATCAAAGAGTAGAATGCCTCACTAAGGAACTGAGATTTATACATTTAAACGTTGAATCATTCAACTAGACTTGGAAATAAATTAGGGCAGATGGAGGAATTAAAAATGTGGACAATAAATGAATCAAATTAACAATAAATAAAAGTAAGTAGCTAACACAAAGTATAGAGAAAACGGTTAAAATGTAGTGAGGATACAGGAGAGAGCTCGTGGCCTGAAGTTGTTGAACTCAATCTTAAGTCCAGAAGGCTGTAAAGTCCCTAGTCGGAAGATGAGGTGCTGTTCCTCCAGTTTGCATTGGGCTTCACTGCAACAATGCAGCAGGCCAAGGACAGACATGTGGACATGAGAGCAGGAAGGAGTGTTGAATTGGCAAGCGGCAGGGAGGTCTGGGTCATGCTTGCAGACAGGCCCAAAGTGGTCCACAAAGCGGTCACCCAATTCACCTTTAGTCGGCCAATCATAGAGGAGTCCGAATTTGGAGAAACAATTGCTGCAGACAAAATTGTAGGAAGTGCAAGTGAAGCACTGGTTCACCTGAAAGGACTGTTTGAGCCCCAGGTCGGTGAGGAAGGATGAGGTAAAGGGGCAGGTGTTGCACCTTCTGTGATTGCATGTGTCGGTGCCTTGGGAAGGGGATGAAATGTTGGGGGTGATCGGGGTGTGGAACAGAGCTTCCCGGAGGGAGCGTTTACAACGGAATTCTGATGGAGGGGTTGAGAGGAAGAGTTGTTTGTGGTGGCATCATGCTGGAAATGACAGTAATAGTGGTGGATTATACATTGAATGTAGCGGTTGTTGGGGAGTAAAATAAGGTCAAGGGGGGCCCAATCATTGTTCAGGTGGGAGGGAAATGGGTGAGGGCAGAGGCGGGGGAGATGGGTCAGAGACGGTTGAGGACCTTGCCAAACACTGTGGGGGAGGGGGAAACTTCGGTTAAGGAAGATGGAAGATATGTCAGAAGCGGTTTGGAAATTTGCATCATCTGAACACATGCGAAGGAACAGAGAAAATGATATGGACTCCTTACAGGAAGCGAGGTGTGAGGAGCTGCAGTCGAGGTAGCTGTAGGAGCCGGTGGGCTTGTAACGAACATTGGTGGGCAGTCTATCAAAACAATTGGAAACAGAGAGGTCAAGGATGGTAAGGGAACTGTCGGAGATACACCGTATGAAGGTGTTGGAGGGGTCAAAATTTGAAGCAAATTTGATATATCTTTCCAGGTCCAGACAAGAGAGTGAGGCGCCACCAATTCAGTCACTGATGAACCTATAAAAGCTTTTTCAGTGGGGTGTGGACTGAATAGGACAGGAAGAAATTTGCCAAAAAATTTGTACTTCTTTATCCATTTTACTATTTGCGGATGTGTACAATACTCCCAGCAGTGTGAGTGACGCTTTTTTTTATTTCTAAGCTCAATCCAAAAAGCCTCGTAAATCAAGCGTGCAACCTCCCCTTTATGCAGAGCATTTATTACTCCTTCAAAGAGCTCCAATAAAGTGGTGAAACATGATTTTTGCCTTTCACAAAGCCATGTTGCTCTTCCAGATCGCCTTGAGGTGTTCGAGGCGCCAACTACTAAACTCCTTAATTATTAATTTTCAAAAGACTCTTTTCTGCCTCCCTTGCTTATTAATAAGAGGCGTTTAATTTGCAAATCTCATGTCTGATGGAACACCTATTGCAGACTATTGCGAATTTTGGAGTTGGCAGCTCCTTTGGCCAACTGCTTTAAGACTGCAGGATGAACTCCGCCTCGAACTGCAGATTTTTCGACCCGCAGCTCCATAGATTTGCTCAGTGCCGCCTCCTGAGCGATTGCAATGTCAACAAGATTTTATTTTCCAATCCAAATCCTGATTTACAACAATTTCTGGGATATCTTTTGATTCCTCTCTAGTGAGTAACGAAACAAAAAAAATGTTCATTCTGTCGGCTATTTTCTTATAGAACATGGCGCCTCCGTTTTCTCACTCGAGAGCATGAACATTCACTGTATTTATTATTTCCTTTTTAAAGTATCGGGTTAAAATCTTGCCGTCCGTTTTCACCTTTCTAGTTAGAATCCTGCCATAAGCTAATTTCTCTCTCCTAATTAATTGCTTAGTCATTATTTTGCACACTCTCTATTCTGGCCAATTATCAAACCTTCCACTCATCTTTGCACAGTTTAACTTTTCCTTATGTTTCTGGTTTATTTTTAACATCTTTAAGTAAGGACAGTTGGTGGGCACTTCACTTCGAACTTTTCATTATAGTCAGAATATTATTATTCCGAATATCGCTAAATTTCATCTAAATGTCTGCCACTTGTTCTCTGTTGATTTAGAATAATTTCCAGATCTGCAGTTCATTTGAGCTGCTTCAGATTTCATTGACAAATAGTTCTCCTTGTTGAACTTCAAAATATTAGCCTGAGAACCCCTCATCTATTTTATGTGGAAGTATATTTCAAACAGATTTTGGTAACTGCTACTGATGTGGTCCCTTTGCTTTGAGGTCATTAATTTAACAAGTCACATTACCCGATACCAAGATTAATATACGCTGCACTCTGCTGGATGCACCATGTGCTGCTCAAAGAAACTATCTCGAAAGGATTGTATGAAAACTTCATCTAAGGCAATGACTGCCAATCCGATTTTCCAATTTATGTGTAGATTATAATCATCCAAGATTATTGTTGCCCCTTAATCACAAACGCGCAATATTGATTCTTGCATACATTCCTTTGCAGTTTGGTTACTTTTATGCACATGTAGACCATCCCGACTAGTGACCTATTCCCATTACTATTGTTCACATATATACTGACCTCCTGAAATAAGGCCATTCTAAATATTGCAACAAAACCATCGTCGATTAACATTGCCAGCCCTCAACCTTTACCTTACATTTCATTCTTCTTGAATGTCATTTGCATCTCATTATTCAGCGCCCAACACTTTTCATCTGCGCAATGCATATTGAAATATATTTAATTGCTTCAATGTTCGTTGTCAATTTACTCACTTTGTGATGACTGCTCTGCACTTTCAGATACAGAGCCGTATTTTTTTTGTTACCTTATTAACATCCAGTCTTTCTGTTGCTACATTCTTACCTTTCTTTTTCCTCTCTCTCTATCTGTGCATTCGTGCAATTCTCTGAACCTAATTTCCAATTTACTGTTTGCCTGCCCTCCCTTGTCACGATGGCTTGCTTTGTTGCAGCTACAGAGGTATAATCCCAGAAATCTCCCCCCACTTCCGGTATCTGACCTTCCCTGCTTAGATTAAAACACTCTCTATTACTTGCATAAGTGGCTCGCCAGAACACTCATCCCAGCACGGTTCATAGGTAGACAGCTTCAGTCTCCAGACCCAATTTCCACAGGACTCCTGCAGTGCCCCATCAATAGGAACACAATTAACCCGCACCAGCCTTCAAGCCACCCAAAAGCGTGACTGAAGCATGATCCCTCATATCGTATTTTTCCTATTCAAATTTGTGTGCGCCTGAGGAAATAATCCAGAGGGTATTATTTTAGTGTTTACCCTAAAATTATAGAATTACTCAGCACAGAAGCAGGCCTTTTGGTCCTTTGTGTTTCTTGAGTTGTGCCCTGATTCTCATCATTAGTACAGATGCATTCTTCGCTTGCCCTTCCTATGTCCTTGGTACCTACATGGAACACGGTAACTGCATTTATCTCCTCCCATTGCGAGTTCCGATCCAGCCCCGAGCAGATATCCTTAGAGGTGGCAGCGGCCAAGCAAGGCAGCTTCATGAATTCTCATCATTTGCTGCCGGAAAGAGTGTCAATCAACATCAGCATAATGCTCCCTAGTCCCACTGCAATCCTTTGTGTTCTCCCTACATAAACGGCTTCCAAGATCATGGTGCCATGGCCTGTCTGCTCATCCTTCTTGCACACCTCGCTGTTAGATCCGTGCTGTATTCCAGGGCGCACTGAGCTCAAGTGTTGGCTCCAGGGATGCCCACAGAAGCAGTGGCTGATGACAAACGTACAGCGGCCTTAGACTGCAGCACAGCGACGCGATACTGAGGCTCATGCAACAGTTTGCAACTTGGTGGAGCAGACCATCAGGACGCTGACGCTGCTCCACCCCTCCTGTTCTCTGTATCTGCCTTTTATGGCCACACCATTTTGTCCCTCACTGCTAAACAGAAACAAAGGATTTAATTCTAGAAGGTGTGAACATCTTCTGGAACAAAGTACCAAGTTATTTCCGCCCCCCCTCTCCCTCTCCTATGCGGTGCATTGATTGCCGTTCACCTTCCAGAGAAATAATTCGGACCCGTAATCCCTTCAACTGCTTCCGCTTTCTGCAAATGTGTTTCTGCTGGATTACTTTGGTATCCGAACGCTCACACATTCCACAGTTCAATACAAAAACTCTACTGCTATTGAAACTGATGTCATTTCGTTAAATTGATTGTACTACTTCTTAACTTACTTCGGATGAATCATATGAACACTGGAATTTACTATGTTTATTAAACACTAGTACAACATACAATTAACTAGCTTTGTCACAGTCATGTTTACATGCAGGGCAGGGTCTCCGCGATCTCCTGCAAACACTTTGATGTTGTTCTGTTTGGTTGATGTTGCCTCTTCCCACCCCACGTGTCAATTGACATCACCACACTCTCTACTTTATTATCATTCAACTAACATGTAGCTGGGTTTTCCTCTGATTTACCCATTGTTAATTTTGTCTTGAGGATATTTTGTTACATCTCTCATTAATTCCATCATCATTTCATTTCGAAGTTTATCTGTGCCTTCCTTCTTTTACTTTATTTCCTCACACTCTGGCTTTCTTTCGCCGTCTTCTCCTTTATTCTCATTCTATTTATTTAATTATTTTCACCTTAAACTTTTATTATCAGCTATTTTTTGGTTGTTTCAATGGAACATATAAATCCAGACACTCATTAATCACATGTAAGTATATATTTCCACTGCTATTCTCCCTTTATATAATCAAAAATCTGTTCCATTTATTCTGCACAATTTACATTCTGATTGCCACAATACCAGCTCCTTACTGTCTAGTTTTATTGATGAGAACTTTTTCCCTTACATATTTCACAAAGTTTACCAAAAATATGTAATTATATTCCGATTGATCGTGCCCCTATTTCATCCTAAAAGGATTTATCAAAACTGTTTGAGTGATTTTACAAAGCCTAGTTTTATGGCCACTGCTTTTGGGGATTTCCCAATTACGTTGTAAGCAATGCGGCCTGTATTACTCATTAACTACCTCACTTTAAATTAGCTCCAAAACTAGTTCGGCTGCACAATGACCTCTGCATAATTTAAACTGGCTCTGATCCTCCTTTGGTCCAACGGCTTGTCTCCCACATGGAAATACATTTTCCAGCAGTAATCAATCACTCGACAAATATTTAAAAGTTGAATATAAATTTGCACTCTGACGTTATCTCTTCAGTTACAGAGACAGGCTGTGAAAAATAAGGGCACAACGCACAGAAGATGACTAAAGCCAAACACATTGAACTCATGTCATCATCAGGACATAAGATATAGACACAGCAGGACCTTTTGACATCCCAGCTTGCAGCCCCATTCAATTAATTTTCTACCTAATCATTTACTTTTTATTTCAAACACTTTCCAAGAAGCCTTTTATCCCAATCGCATCAAAAAGTTTGGTTAAAACATGCCATGATGTACCCAATGTCCTAGCAATCTGCTGCAGAAAAACCCAAAGTTTTAAGTGGCAAAAACTGTTTGCAACTTAATCGTGAAAGTCTGACTCTTGTTCCCTATGTCCAGGGTTTAGATTACCCTAAAAACCTGCTTACATAAGCGAGCAGAATTACACCCCAGTAAGGTGAAATATAGCTAAACGAGCTCAGGGATGGAAGTGGGTGAGATGGTGAGGCAGACCTGCACCAGAATTTAAAAGCAAAAGGAATCTTTCCTCGACAGAATTGAAAGAAAGTTATCTTGCCGCGGGAACAAATGCTGAGGTCGTTGTGTTAAAGGTGTTCAGTGGGTTTCCGTGGACTTCAATGAGACAAACTTAATCGTATGTTAGGATGTAGGCAGCGAAACAGGGACAGACAGACAGGCAGGCAGGCAGAGACAGTGAGAGAGAGAGAGAGAGAGAGAGAGAGAGAGAGGGGTAGAGAGAGCGGGAGAGACGATGGATGAAATATCTCTCAATAAAGATAATCTAAATGGCTGATAATAAAACAACAGAATGATTAAAGGAATCAGAAGGACTATATAAATGAAGGTGTGCGTCAATCACTAAGCCGAAGGGTGAAAATGAACAGCAGGAGGAAATGCAGATCAAGAAGTTAGGGAATAATTTGTAAAAAGAATGGCAATCATAAACTGTGGCAGTGATTGAGAAAGGAATAAATCAAATAAACCTTGTAATATCCTACAAAACATGACAACATATGAATAAGAACAGTCACAGCGACAATATAAATCCATTAGAAATAATAAACTCTGTAAACATGGGCAAAGATATTCGATGTCTCTCTGTTTCTCTCTGTCCTTCCCTCTATACTTCTCTGTCTCTCTCTGTGGCTCCTTCTCTTTCTATCTCTCTCTCTTCTCAGTCAGTATTATTACTGCATTATTACGCCCATAGAAGAAAATTTGCACACGGTAGCCTAGCAAGCACACTGAATATTTTTAAGCTGAGAATATCAGATTCCAGAAAACATTTGTGTGTTTTAAATATCAGTGAATTAATGGAAGGGGACATCAAACGTGCTATCAAGCGGCACTTGATTACAAGTAACCAGCTCACTGATGCCCACTTTGCATTCCACCAGGTAAACTCGGCTCCTGAACGCGTTACAGCCTTGTTTCAAACATGGACAAAAGCGCTGACCTCCCGAGGTGTGGTGACAGTGACTGTCCTTGACCTGAACGCAACATATGACCCAGTGCGGAACCAAGGAGCCCCAGCTAAACTGGAGTCAATGAGCATCAGCGGGAAAACTCTTCTCTGGTTGGGGTCATACCGATCATATAATAAGATGTTTGTGGTTGTTGGAGATCAGTCTGAGTTGCAGGAGTTACTCAGCGTAGTGTCCTGGGCCCAACCATTCTCAGCTGCTTCATCAATTACATTCGTTCCATCATATGGTAAGAAGTGGGGATGTTTCCTGATGATTGCACAATGTTCAGCACCATTAACGGCACGTCAGGTGCTTAATCAGTCTATGTCCAAATGCAGCAGGACCTGGATAATATGCAGGCTTCGGCTGACAATTGGCAGGTAACATTCACGCCACACAAGTGTCAGTCAATGGCCTTCTCTAACAAGAGAGAATCCAACCATCGCCCCTTGATTTGCAATGTCATTAGCATCATTGAATGTCCCACTATCAACATCTTGGTGGTAACCATTGAACAGCAACTGAACTTAACTATCCAAGTGAAAACATTCTCTACAAAACCATGTCAGATGTAATGAATCGTGCCAAGAGCAGCTCGCCTCCTGACTCCCCAAAGCCTGTCCATCATCTACAAGGCACAAGGCAGGAGTCTGATGCAATACTCCCCACTTCCCTGGATGAGTACAGCTCTGACAACACTGAAGAATCTCGACGCTGTCCAGGACAAAGCAGCCTGATTCATTGGCACCCCATGCGCTAATGTTCACTCTCTCCACCACCGACGCACAGGAGCAGCAGTGCTGGAATCCTCGAAAGCATCGAAGACTTGGAGTAAAAGGATATGTCACTACATTTTTTAACTGCTCGCTGAAATTAGTTTGTTTCACAGCGTAAATCCCAGTGTTTGTACATCAACTCAGGAGCTGCAGCCTGAAGCTAAATTCCTGCACATTTTGAGAGACCAAAATTTCCCTCATTTAATATCACAGTTGTCACTACTTTCACTGTAAGGAACAGAGTACACTGTGGAATTATACATGAAGCTTGAAGGAAAATATATCAGCTTGCCAGAAAGTGCTGAATATATCCACGATTTTGTTGCATCCAGCAACACACTGAATCTATTGTACCGTAAATACTAAACCAAAATGACTGTGATATGGTTGAAGACAGTAGAGCTTAAATAGGGATACATATGATACCGAAATTGCTGAACTCGATTTTAATCTTATTCTGTCATCTTTGCTCTCCTGAGCTGTTTTTTAAAAAATATTGCCATCTGGGAATAACTCAGCTTTTGGTGAAAAGGAGTAATGCAGTTAAAAATGGTTTATTGAAACAATCGTCCTATATTATGAGACTTACTATTCCACCCATCCCTGCTTCCCTGTCAATCACTTTTGCACTCATTCTTCTCGTTCCTGACACGGGTTCCAGGATCACGAGCCCCTCGTTATTTACTCTATCAAAGCCCGTCATGAATTTAAATGTCTCCATTAAACCTCCCCTGAATACTTTCCACCTAATTCAAGCCCCTCATCCCTGTTCCAATTCCAGTAAAATTCCTCTGCACCCTCTCCAAGGCCCTGACATCCTTCCTGAAATGTGTTCCCCAGAATTAGACGCGATACTTCAGCTCAGGCTTCACCAAGACTTATACATTTATACATTTTGTGTCTGACTGTCTTACTTTTGAAAACTCTGGTTCCATTTCTCAATAAAAATGTATTGTTATTTTAATAATGTTAATTGTGTGTCCTGCAATATTTAATGAATTGCTTATGTCCACCCCATCTTTTGCATTTAACAAGTCATTTATTTGCCAGATTTTCTACTTCTCAATCCTCTCTTCACAGTATTCCACCCCCTAAAAACAGGCGTACACCCCAGCTGGACCTGCTAAATGTACCATTTGAGTAGTTTGCACGAGGAATTGGATTGAAAGAGTTAACTGAACCTATTTGTTCATTGACTGGAATGAATTCCAGTGTCCATGGAACTTTCCCGCTGTTGTTAATAAGGGAGTCTCCTCAACGTGTTAGCTCACATTGACAGCAGAAGCTTCAGCTCTCTCACTTACAGTGACCTGCTGTTCAAGAGAGAGGGCAGACTATATCACAATCTGAGAGCAATAGATTGGAATGTTCCAAAAATGGATCATAATCTGAGAACAATAGATTGGAAAGTAACAACAATGGATCAGAATTTGAGAACAGTAGAATGGAATGTTACAGCAATGGAACAGAATCTGAGAACAATAGATTGGAATGTTACAACAATGGGTCAGAATCTGAGAACAATAGATTGGAATGTTAGGGCAATGAGCAGAAGTTTATCAACGGCGCTTTATCAACTTTCTACATATTATAAGTGGATGTCATTGGAAAGCCGGGTCTGTTGGATGCTCTACGTTATTCAGGCGGGTTACTATCCCTTCCTTGCTATTATTGGCGTCCCTGGTAAGTCTCAGCGTACATGGCTATTAATTGTATAAAACATGTTTAACTGCATTATACTCCTCCATCTAAATTTGAAGTGTTTCAAGTTTGCTATGTTTTTCAACCAGTTCAGGAATTATGAGACATCAAGATTATGACAATCATCGAGCTCTGCAATTTCAGTGCATATTTCATCTACACTGCCTTCCATTATATAACAGACATGTCAGTTTATTAGTGTATCTGCAGCAGTTTCAAAATGTCACTAGAAGCAGCAACATAGTGGAACATTTCAGTGCCTTCAGCCAAACAGATTTAAAAATTTAAGCATGTTGTGTAATTCCACTGTTTTCACTGTTCCTTACAGTAAACCTATTGACGATTGTGATCTTAACTCGGAGAAATTGTGGTCTCTCCAAATGTGTCACTCGCTACCTTGTGTCCATGGCAGCAGCGGATCTACTGGTCATTATATTCGACCTGATATTGAGACACATTCCAATTGTTTATTGGGAATATTTTAATTTCCTGTGGGCCATGCGCGTGTGTAATATCCATGCCGTCTTGCTTTATGCAGTCACTGACTGCTCTGTCTGGTTCACTGTCACCTTTACCTTTGATCGGTTTGTGGCCATTTGTTGCCAGAATTTGAAAAGTAAATATTGCACTGAGAAAACGGCGACTGTGGCTCTCGGATCAGTGACTGTGCTGAGCTTCTTAAAGAACATTTTCTGGTATTTTATGGTATCAGATTTGTATATGCTGAGCAACAGACCAGGGTTTTGTTTGGTAACATTTGCAGTTCAGATATCTCCGTTCTGGATAATTATCGAATTCCTCCATCATATCCTTATCCCCTGTGTCCCATTTGTCCTGATTCTGCTGCTCAATGTTCTCACCATCAGACACATTTTAATGAGCAGCAGAGCCCGCAGGAGAATCCGGGCTCACAGCAGTGGGGAAAGGCCCAGAGACCCAGAGATGGAGAGTCGGAGGAAATCCATCATTTTACTCTTAGTTATCTCGGCCAATTTCATTTTCTTGTGGGCGATGTTAATGGTGTATTCCAAATGGAGACGGATGTTTTATATGGGGGCTGATAATCTATGGATGGGTAACTATGTGCGGGAATTGGGCTTCATGCTGCAGCTCCTGAGCTGCTGCACAAACACTGGGATTTATGCCGTGACCCAGACTAAGTTCAGGGATCAGTTGAAGAATGTGCTGAAATATCCCTTTACACCAATTCTACGATGCTTTCGAGTATTTAAAGAAATGAATCACTGAGAGTTTCCAAAATTTTACCACTTGATTTCTCTCCTCCAGCGGGGAGATGAACTGCTTTTGTTGTGACAGAGTCGGGGCCAGTCCTGTCCCCATTGGAAAATGTGGGGGTGTGGGGCAGGGACTGTCCGTGTTGTGACAAAGCGGGTTGTCGCCTATCGTTCTGGAGACAGAGTGAATGGTGGATACTGTGACTATGGTTAGAGAGCGGCGAGGGCTCTGCTGCTATAGGGACAGTGAGGCTGGGGCCTATCACTCTGGTGACAGAGGGGATGGTGGATTCTGTGACTATGGTTAGAGAGCGGGGAGGGCTCTGCTGCTATAGGGACAGTGAGGCTGGGGCCTATCGCTCTGGTGTCAGAGGGGATGGTGGATACTGTGACGATGGTTAGAGAGCAGGGACGGCTGTGCTGCTATAGGGACAGTGAGGCTGGTGCCTATTGCTCTGGTGACAGAGGGGATGGTGAATACTGTAACTATGGTTAGAGAGAGGGGAGGGCTCTGATGCTATAGGGACAGTGAGGCTGGTGCCTATCGCTCTGGTGACAGAGGGGATGGTGGATCCTGTGACTATGGATAGAGAGCGGGGAGGGCTCCGCTGCTATAGGGACAGTGAGGCTGGTGCCTATCGCTCTGGTGACAGAGGAGATGGTGAATACTGTGACTATGGTTAGAGAGAGGGGAGGGCTCTGCTGCTATAAGGACAGTGAGGCTGCGGCCTATCGCTCAGGTGACAGAGGGGATGGTGGATACTGTGACTATGGTTACAGAGCAGGAAGGGCTCTGCTGTTATAGGGACAGTGAGGCTGGGGCCTATCTCTCTGGTGACAGAGTGGATGGTGGATTCTGTGAGTATGGTTAGAGAGCGGGAAGGGCTTTGCTGCTATAGGGACAGTGAGGCTGGGGCCTATCTCTCTGGTGACAGAGGGGATGGTGGATACTGTGACTATGGTTAGAGAGCGGGGAGGGCTCCGCTGCTACAGGGACAGTGAGGCTGGGGCCTATCGCTCTGGTGACAGAGGGGATGGTGGATACTGTGACTATGGTTGCAAAGTGGGGAGGGCTGTGATGCTATAGGGACACTGAGGCAGGGGCCTATCGCTCAGGTAACAGAGGGGATGGTGTATACTGTGACTATGGTTAGGGAGCGGAGAGGGCTCTGCTGTCATAGGGACAGTGAGGCTGGGGCGTTGGCTATGGTGCCAGTGAGTGGCAGGGCCTGTGCTGTGGTGGGCAAAACTGGGCATTTCCTCTGACTCTGTTGCAGACGGGCGAGCGGAGACTCTGTCTCTGGTAACAGAGTGGGGGGGGCCCTTTCTCTATGGGGGCTGACCGAAGATAATACACGACTTAAGGTTCCCTGGATCGGCCACGGCCTAATCCCATTCCAGTTACCAGCTCTCTCCCTCTAGGGACCTGATACATTGGAGACTAGATGTAAAAGGGGGCGGGGTGGGGTTAAATATCACCGTTTTCCTGCAGTGATATAAGAACAGGAAGGGGTAACCATGCCTGGGAGACTGGGCGAGTTTTCTGATACTACAGGTTCACAGGGGATGAGTGAGATATACCAGGAATGTGGATGGATGGGGTACTTACAGCATTAAATGTAACAATAAATCATGTCCCACACACTTTTCGTGTTTTCAATATATGCTCTACCGATAAAGCATCAGAAAGAAATTGAGAAAATTATCTTGAAGGCGTTAAAAAAAATAGCAAGATCCAACACGTTGGGTTAAACATTCCAAATGTATTGCAGAGGAAATTACAGTGTACAGCAAAGTTTATTTACTTCCATTCTGATTGAGATTAGCGTCTGATAACTGTCCCGAATGTGCACATAGCAGTCTGAAATAATCCCCAAATACCATCTCCAGCCTATATCTCCAATGGGAAATGAAGAATGAGTTCATGTAGAAGATCAAGTGGTATAAGGTCGAATGGACCTGCCGATGGCACTGTGCACCTTGCTGCAAATTCCAATCCCTGACAGTATTGTTCAATCTGCACTCTTTGTTCCCAGAAACAACCAATAACTGAACTTCTCCGAGACTGGCACGGAGCAGTGTCTGTAGTGACGTTGAGCTGCCAGCAGAGGGTGGCAATGGCTCACTTTAATCTCTTATCAGCAAAACGGGTTTGAGAGCAGGATTCGACCTGGGGAGTTGGGATTGTGAAACCAACTAAGCACTCACATTCCTATCCTGCCTGATGCTGACCCTCACCACTCATTGAGCAGCCCTTAAAATAAAGGAAGAAAAAAAGGTTTATGATGATAGAGCCATTCCCAGGAATTAGCGAGCGTTTCGAACCATTCAGTTAAGCATTGAGGAATTTATTGAGCACAAAATTCAATTAATAACAATTACACACAAAGTATTAAAAGAATCAGATTTACCATCAGAGCGGATTATCAGACGCTCCAGCGTGTTCCAGTTGTAAGCTCAGTATTCAGCCACTGAAACTCTTGCAATTGGAATGCTCCTTACATTCTGACCCTTTATTTATGCCTTTCTAACGGAGAGATTTCCTTGTCTGATTGTCCATCAATGGAAGCCCTGCTTGCTGACCTGTGCAGTTTGACAGGGTCAAACCCCTGCAGGGTCAGTGGATCATTTCACAGCATTTCTATTGATGCTTGTCAGTGAAAATGGAAAAAAAAATTCTCGTTTTTCATTTCCTCAGGAATTAAATTCCCTGTAAGGAATATGTCAATCAATCCAACTCGTATCAGTAACTTCAGTTAATTCAGCTGCTCCCCTCACATTTTCTCCTATCACACCAGCATCAATATATGTTTATACACCAGCTCTATCACAGCTTTTGTCACACACAATTACTCTAATATCTAATACAATCTTGACTTGTGAGTCTATTTTTAATTCTACAAATCCCAGCACCCAATTATTCGCCCAATCTATAGAAACATTAATTAAATACGTGGTATCTTCACAGAGGTTGACCTTCAACCAGGGTCATTCTGTTGTCCCTGTGCCCGTTCTCAGTGTTGACAGCTCCATGAGGGTTTAGGACCTGTACACAGTGGGTGATCTTTAATCGAACACCTTCATTAAACAGGAGATCACTTCATTCCTGGAACAGGCCGGAGCTGGAAGGGTCAGTCTGGCTTCAGCCTGACCAGCCGTCACTAATTTAAAAGAGGGACATCATTCTCTGTTTAACTAAGCAAATGCTGAATAACTCCCCCACCCTTGCAGTGTGGAGCTGAATCAATAGGGGTAACAGAATCACACATGTCTCGCTGTAGATGATCACTTTGCTGACAGGTTCATTGTGTTAAAGAAGCTGAAGTTAAAGCAGAGCCGCCATCGAGCGAGTTTGTAAAACACACGGAGATGGGATCACAGCTGCTCGGTGACCCTCTCCATCTCTTTCACGGTTCCGGATGGTCCACACCTGTACACTGAATGTCTTCCCGCTTCAAGCCGATTAGACATTGATCCTTCTGGAGCTGCGGCAAACTGAAGAAATGATGGATGAATGTCACAAGCAAGGGAGGAACTGGGCAGGATGACGGGGTGTGTGAGAGATGGATTGATCATGAGAAATATCACCTTTTACAGTTCATTCGTGGGATGTGGGGTTCCAGGTGCTGGTGTTCCCATTATCTGCTGCCCTTGTAGTTCTAGATGGTAGCGGTTCTGGGCTGGAAAGGTGCTAACTAAGGATATTTTGTGAGGTCACTTTTTTCAATGTGGGCTCTGTGCTTAGTGTGGGCTCTGTGTTCAGTGTGGGCTCTGTATTCAGTGTTGGCTCTGTGTTCAATGTGGGCTCTGTGTTCATTGTGGGCTCTGTGTTCAGTGTGGGCTCTGTGTTCAGTGTGGGCTCTGTGTTCAATGTGAGCTCTGTGCTCAGTGTGGGCTCTGTGTTCAGTGTGGGCTCTGTATTCAGTGTGGTCTCTGTGTTCAGTGTGTGCTCTGTGTTCAGTGTTGGCTCTGTGTTCAGTGTGGGCTCTGTGTTCAGTGTGGGCTCTGTGTTCAGTGTGGGCTCTGTGTTCAGTGGGGGCTCTGTGTTCTGTGTGGGATCTGTGTTCAGTATGGGCTCTGTGTTCAGTGTGGGCTCTGTGTTCAATGTGGGCTCTGTGCTCAGTGTGGGCTCTGTGTTCAGTGTGGGCTCTGTATTCAGTGTGGGCTCTGTATTCAGTGTGGGCTCTGTGTTCAGTGTGGGCTCGGTGTTCAGTGTGGGCTCTGTGTTCAATGTGGGCTCTGTGATCAGTGTGGGCTCTGTGTTCAGTGTGGGCTCTGTGTTCAGTGTGGGCTCTGTGTTCAGTGTGGGCTCTGTGTTCAGTGTGGGCTCTGTGTTCAGTGTGGCCTCTCTGTTCAGTGTGAGCTCTGTGTTCAGTGTGAGCTCTGTGTTCAGTGTGGGCTCTGTGTTCAGTGTGAGCTCTGTGTTCAGTTTGGGCTCTGTGTTCAGTGTGGGCGCTGTGCTCAGTGTGTGCGCTGTGTTCAGTGTGGGCTCTGTGTTCAGTGTGAGCTCTGTGTTCAGTGTGGGCTCTGTGTTCAGTGCGGGCTCTGTGTTCAGTGTGGGTTCTTTGTTCAGTGTGGGCTCTGTGTTCAGTGTGGGCTCTGTGTTCAGTGTGGGCTCTATGTTCATTGTGGGCTCTGTGTTCAGTGTGGGCTCTGTGTTTAGTGTGAGCTCTTTGTTCAGTGTGAGCTCTGTGTTCAGTGTGGGCTCTGTGTTCAGTGTGAGCTCTGTGTTCAGTGTGGGCTCTGTGTTCAGTGTGGGCTCTGTGTTCAGTGTGAGCTCTGTGTTCAGTGTGAGCGCTGTGTTCATTGTGGGCTCTGTGTTCAGTGTGTGCTCTGTGTTCAGTGTGAGCTCTGTGTTCAGTGTGGGCTCTGTGTTCAGTGTGCGCTCTGTGTTCAGTGTGGGCTCTGTGTTCAGTGTGAGCTCTGTGTTCAGTGTGAGCTCTGTGTTCAGTGTGAGCTCTGTGTTCAGTGTGGTCTCTCTGTTCAGTGTGACAGTGTGCATTTGAAATCATTAATATTGGTAATAAATGTTTAATTTAGCTTTATAAAAGCCTTGAATGCTTGGTGGTATTATTATTACTTTTTTACAGGTAAGCATCTCAAATTTTATACAAACCTCTAAACAAAGTGTGGCAGTTGTTTAATGTTCCCTTTCGGATTTTAACAAGTCAGCATTCACCATCAGCTGTGTTGTAGCAGCCCCTCTGTGTGCTTTGGGTGATGTTTTATTTTGGGGCGAATGATTTTTAAAAATGTCAAAGCCTCTGTTCCTCAAACCTGTTTTTCTATCCTGCGATTTATGTGGTACAATTGCACCCACTCTGACGTCTGGTCAGAGGGAGGAAATGATCCGGCGTTCAATAAGAGAGAGCTCGGTATTGCACAGCTTCTACCAACAATGACAGGAGTGTGAAAACAGGCACAAGTTCAGTGTGAGATTAGAGAGGTGATCATTGTTTGATGGAACTCTGAGTAAGGAGTTCGATAACATCTGAAGCCACTTCAGTGAAAATCTTTATAGACATATCAACTTATGTCAAACTGTCATTGCGCATTTGGTGCGGTCTAGATGGATTTATTCAAGGCTTTTGACATGGTCACAGAAATCAGGCTGGTGAAAACAAAAATCACTGATGATCCAGGGGGATGGGCAAGCTTGATACAAAATGTAGGCCCAACAGCACGAAACAAAGCATCATGGGTTATGGTAACTTTGGGACCAGAAGGTTGTTTACTCTGGAATTACACACGTCTCAATTTGAGCTCCCCTCCAATATTGTGGTATATATTAATGATACGGGCATAAATGCAGGTGTGTGTGATCAAGAAATTTGCAGATATCACAAAAAATGTACACCGGCAGCGTGGTAGATAGTGGAGAGGATTTTTGTAGACTGGGAGAAGATATCAATGGACTGGGCAGAGAGGCAGAAAAGTGACGAATACAATCAAAGCCAGTGAAGTTTGAGGTGAAGTCTTCGGGAAGTCAAACAACGGAAAGGTTTACAAGGCAAATAGCAGCATAATGAGAGGTGTTCAGGAAGTGAGGGGCATTGAGGTGAATGTCCGCAGTTCGCTGAAGGTGTGATGCCTGCTAAAAAATCTGGTTAAGAAGGGGCATCGAGTGATTTGCTTGATGAGTCGATGCGCATTTCTGGTCACATCATTACAGAAAGGCTGTAACAACACTAGAGAGGGAACAGAGGAGATTTACAAGGATGTTGTCAAGACTGGAAAACCCATGTTGTTCAGAAATGACCTCCAGAGAACGAAATCCGCTGTCCTTATCGGACCTACAAGTGACTCCAAGTCCACAGTAATGTTGTTGACTTTTAACCGGTCACTGAAACAGTCTAACAAAGCATTCAGCTCAAGGGCAATTTGGGATGTGCAACAAATGCTGGTTTTGCAAGCGCCATGAAAATCACATCAATGGATATTTTTAAAAAGGTTAAGTAACCATGAAATCACAAGGGATATAGCAATACTGAGGAACAAGAAGAAAGAATCAGGATGATGGTGCCAGAACTGAAAGCTTTTGACCGTCATGAAATCTTGAAAATGTCTTTGCTAAGGAACATCTGCAGTGTCCAACTCAGGAAAAAAATGTTTCAGTGAGTATATCATCACGCTAACCTCTGGGGAATATTATGACATGCTACTCTACCTCTCCTCAGAGCACAGTCCCCTCATCTTCATTGTTAGATTATGGTGTTAACGTTATAAACGGCTCCCACGGCCATGGTGTGGAAGCGGACCTGGTATGGAAGATTTTGGGCATGGTTAAACTTCCACCACCCCTCTCCCTGGGTAAGTATCGCAGTAGGCAGGATGAGCCGAGGAGTAATGTTTTTCAGACTATCTAACGTAACCTCACAACCTCACTGCACCTCAACTTATGACTGACACCAACACCCGAGACTCTGTGTCTTGTTTCCCCTACAATCTCCCCAGTTATCCCCATCAGGACGCTTCACACTCTTTATCTCTGCACCTCTCCCCATCTATTTCTCTGTCTGTTACTATCTATCTCTCCCTTTCTCACTCCCTTTTTCTCCCTCGCCTTATGTCTCTCTTTGCCTCTTCCCCTTTCTCTGTCTCTCTCTCCCCCCGGTCTCTCCCTGTGTGTAACAATCTCTGTGTCATTACATCTCTCTCTCTCTCTCTGCCTCTTTCGCCCTGTTTCCCCCACCTCTCTGTCTGTCTCTCTCTCTCTCTTTCTCTCAATACTCCTCGCTCTCTCTCAATATCCCTCTCTCCCTTAATTTACTTCACTCCCTCTCTCTTCCTCTTTCTCTCCTGCTTGCAACTTTCTCTCTCTTAACCTCTGTCTCCATTCTGTGTCTGTCTCTCTCCCTATTCTTCTGTCAGGCCTTCCCTCTTGATCTTTCAATCAGAACCTCTCCATTTCTAAGTTGCTCTCCCTCATTCTGTGGTGCAGTAATGTTCTGCCTCTCTGCGCCTCTTTCCCTGTCTTTCTCTCTCCCCTTCTAACCTTTTCTCTCACACTCTCTGTGTGTAAGAACATCTCTCTCACGAACTATATCTATGCCTCCCTCTCAATCTCTCGTTGCGTCTCATACTTTCCCTCTCCCTCTCCCTTCCCCACTCTCACTCACTTTCACTCTCTCTCAATTCTTTTCAATTTCTCTCTGTCCCTTTCTGCCTCTCAACCCCCCCCCCCCCTTCGTTCCTGCATTTCTCTACGTCTCTCTCCCCCTCACCATGGCTACCTCTCTCACTTTCCTTCTGTCTCTGTCACTCTCTCTCTCCCTCAACTGCCTGAACTTCTTTCCCTAACTGTCCGTCTTGCTCTCACTCTCTCTCACTCTTGCTCTCACTGCTCCTCGCTCTGTTGCTCTGAAGTTCCCTCTCCCTCTCGAAGTCACTCTATCTCACACTATGTATATATATCCTTGTAGCCCCTTCGTCACTCTCTCTCTCTATCTCTCTCTCTCTCTCTCTCTCTCTCTCTCTCGCTCTCTCTCTCACACACACACTCCCCTGATATGTCTGTCTCTAAATCTGTTTATGTTTATGGCTCCTCCTCCCTCTGTCCTTCTTTCCTTTGTTCCCTTTCTCGGACTTCCCCTCTGTCTCTCTGTGTCTCTCTAAATGTCTTTCTCTGTCTCTCCCTTCCTCTCCCTCTGCCTGTATCTCTATCTCTGTCTGCTGTCACGATCAATGGGGATAGTGTTCTGTATTATGAAGTCCCACTTTTCCCAGAGCCTTGAATATTGTGAAAAGTTTGGCAAAACGACCACATTGCCCCAATTCTGTTTTAATGTTTAATCTAGATTAAATGAATACCAGCACCAGGTTTGTAAACCAAGAAGTAAAGAACTATTTATTGAAAAAAACTGCTTTTAACAAGTTGCAAAAGAAACAAATGTGAATTGCCAACTTCTAACTCAATAACTCAAACTCCACCCCTTCTTAAACCCCTGTACACACACGCAAACCCACGCACACACACACACACACAGACAAACACACAGGCACACGCACAGAAACACTCACACACACACACACACACACACACACACACAATCACCCAGCACACGCACACGAACACACACACAAACACACAGACAAACACACGCTCACACACACACACACACACACACACACACAAACACACAGGCACACGCACACAAACACACACACACACACACACACACACACACAATCACACAGACACACACACACGAACACACACACAAACACACACACAAACACAGGCTCACACACACAAAAGGCACAAACACACGCAGACACACACACGAAATTAAAAGAATGGAATTTAAGGGGTGAGGTAAAGCTGTTCAATAACACCAACCGGGAGAACAGCCTTAAATGGGTTGCTTTTGATTGAGATCATCCAAATTTCTTGCGTGTTTTTTGTTAATGACACGAGCTGGTCACTCAGCATCTTCCCTCTGCTGCTCACTGGTTGAAAACCTTGCTTTTCAAGTCTCTACTGGTGATTACCCCCGCCCCCCTTTGCTTTTTTACAAAGGTTTTCAGAGAAATCAGGTTACAAATTGTGAGAAATAGCCAGCTAGCTGCTTACTGCAATCTTAAAAAAACACAGGAGAGAGAAGTTCGACATCTCCCCTCTTTGCAGGCTAGGATCTGAACTGCCAGCACTGTTACCGCACAAAACCCTGTCACCTGGTCAGAAGATAATTCAAATGTTGGCGTCAGGCAATTCCCATTAGTCCAGGGATAAAAGCAAAGAACTGCGGAGGCTGGAAATGCAGAACACAAACAAAAACAGAAATACCTGGAAAAACTCAGCCGCTCTGGCAGCATCGGTGGGCAGGGTCACAGTGGACATTTCGAGTCCTCATGACTCTTCAACAGAACTGTTATCGAGGGATCCTTTCCAGAACAATCCTCTTCTTTTATGACACGCTATTTCCCACGATAGTAAGTTTGTGGATATTCTTCATTCCATTCCACTGAATGAGCCTTTAAACAGTAGCCATGCTGGTTTTTCAAGCCGCAGTCCAGTTTTAAAGCGGCAGTCCAAGAAAAAGAACGTCCTTTACATCTCTAGTTCTCTCACTCTCTTCCTCTCTCTTTCCCTATCTGTCACCATCTCACCCTCGATGCCTTTCTCTCTGTATCTCTCTGACCGTCTCTGCATCTCAGTCTCTCTTTAGCTCTCTCTCTATCTCTGTCTCTGCCACTCCCTGTGTGTGCTGTCTATCTCTCTATGTCTGTTTTCTTGTCTCTTTCTATCTGTCTCCCTCAATCACTGTCTGCCTATCCCTCAGCCTCTGGCTCCCTCTGTCAATATGTCTGCCTCAGTCTTCCTTTTCATTTCTCCCTCTCTATCTCTCCCTCCCTCACATTCTCTCTCTCTCGCTGACTCTCTCGGCCTCCATTTCTATGGCCGCCCCTCTCATTCTCTGTCTCACTCTTTCTGTATGACACCCGATCAAAGTCTCTCGCTTTGTCTCTGTCTGATTTCACCAGTCTCTCTGCCCCTGCCTCCCCTTCCTCTCCAACCCCCTCTCTTTATCTCTCTGTCTCTCGTGCTTATTATTTTTCCATCTCTTAATCTCTCTTTCCCTCTCCCTGACTCTCTATCTCCCTTTCTCTCCCTCTCCCGTGAGGTCTGTCCCTGATTTTTTCAGTGACTTTCCTGCTCTCCCTGTCTGTAGTTATCTCTGTCCCTCTCTTTCAATCTATTTCTATCCCTGCCTCTCTTCCTTTCTTTGCATCCCCTTTGTTGTCTCTGCCTTTGCCCGGGCCTGTCTCACTGTCTCACTCTCTGCTTCACTCTGAGTCGCCCTCTATTTCCCAGCCTCCATCCCGCTCTGCCTCTCATTCTCATCCTCTCACTCTCCTTCTACCTCTCCCTTGCTCTCTCCTCGCTCTGCCTATCCTCTTCTGTTGCTCTATCTCTCTCACTCTATCTCCCGCGCTCCCGCTATCTCTGCCTCTGGCAGCCTGTAGATGTCTCTCTGCCTCTTAATCTTTCTCTCTGGCTGTCTCCCATTATTTCTCTCTCAACTCCGTTTGTCTCTCTCAGCCTCTGTGACTCTCAGTCACTGTGACTCTCTTTCATTCTCTCTTGCTCTCTTAATCATTTTTCATTCTCTCTCTCTCTCTCCATTTGATTCTGCCTGTCTCACGCCCTCCCTTTGTCAATACCTTGTGCAATGTGTATTTCTCTATCCGTCTCTCTCTGCCGCTCTCTCACTTTGCCACTGCCCTTGTATCTCTCTGTTGCAATTTCCCCCTTGATGACTCTCTCTAACTAACTCTCTCTATATCTCTGTTTCACACTCTCTGTTTCTTCTCTTTCCCTTCCCACCACACCCTGTCTGTATGAGTGCTGAGTTGATTCCACATTCCCAGCTCCCAGGGTAAAAGCCTCTTCTCATTCCGTTTACAGTCTTGAGATTAAAGTGATACAACCCCCCCCCCCCTCTGCTGGCCACTCAGCGCCACTACAGGCGCTGCTCTCTGCCAGTCTCAGAGAAGTTCACTTACTGCATGGGTGCATCTGGAAACAAATTGAGTAACTGTGAATATTGAATAATATTGTAAGGGATTGAAGTTTACAGCAGTTTGCACAGTTCACTTGGGTGGTGCATTCACTCTTTCACCACTTGTCCCTGGATATGAACTCCCTCCTCATTCCTCATTGGAGATATTGGCTGGGGATGTTTGTTGGGGATTATTTCAGACTGCTATGTGTACATTAGGTACACTTATCATTTTCTAATCCCATTCAGAATGGGGGTAGGTAAATTTTGCTCCATTCTGTAATTTCGCTTCAATACAATATCAATGCATAACCCTACACAATGTATCTTGCTAAAAGTTTCCATACGTTTCAAATAAAATTTTCCAAGTTTCTCACACTGATTCTTTCCAAATGGAAACAAATAATTTGAAAGCACATGCAACATAGAGAATTGTTTGTTAGAGTTCTTTATATCGGAAACCCACAGTGCTCACAACCCCCATCCCTCCATCTTCCTTTTATATCTTTATCTGCCCAGGTGACTGTGTAGCAGGAGCAAGCTCGCCCCAGTCTACCTGGTGCGTTTTCCCTCTTCCTGTTCTTATTTTCCTGCAGGAAGGAGTTGACATTTAACCACGCCAGTCTACCGCCCTCCACATCTAGGCTCCAATTTTAAGGGCACTAGAGGGAAAAAGCTGAAACCAGGATTTGGATTAGTTCGAGGCCCGTCCAGTGACCATGAACGCAGGTGCTAGCTTTGCTCTGTCCCCACGCTGTTACCAGATTCAAAGTCTCCACTACACCCTCTGCCAGCCGAGCCAGGGGGGAATGTCCCACTCTGCATCCATTGCGACAGGCCCTGCCTCTCACTGATTCCAGAGCGATGCGCCACATTCCCCCTCTCCCAAAAACGCAAAACCACCAGCTTTCACTGTCCCCATGATATAGTCTCTTCCTCTCTTGGATCTGCAGATCCCTGTTAATAAGGGCTGAAGATGCCGCTGACACGATGAGCTAACATTTTGAGGAGTCACCCTCCTTAAGAGTTTCGGGAAGGGTCCATGGAGACTGACATTAATTCCAGCCACAGAACAAACAGGTACTGTTAAACCTGTCAATCCAATTCTTCTTGCATCCAACTGAAGTCGTCCATTTACGTGGTCCAGCTGGGACATGTGAGAGTTTTAGAGGGACGGAGTAGTGTATAGAAAGAACTGAGATGTAGAACATTGGCAAATAGTGGAGTTGTGACAGAGAGAGAGAGTGAATGAATGTGACAGAGATAGATACTGTGAGTGCACGTCGCACAGAGAGGGGGAGAGGCTGTGTGTGTATGACGGAGAGAGTGTAAATATACATGCCAGAGGGAAAGACCATGAGTGTGTGTAGCAGAGAGAGAGGGGAGTCAGAGTATGTGTGACAGAGAGAGGGAGAGAGTGTGAATGTTTGTGACAGAGGGAGAGACTGTGAGTTCTTGTCACAGAGAGGGAGTGGATGTGAGTGTGTGTAACAGAGAGAGAGAGAGACAGTGACTGTGTGACAGACAGAGGGAGAAAGTGTGATTTTATTGTGACAGAGAGAGGGAGAGGCTGTGATTTTTTTGTGATGGAGGGAGGTAGATATTGTGAATGTATGTGACAGATGGATAAAGTTTGAGTGGTTGTCAAAGAGAGAGGAGGAGAGCCTGAGTGTGTGTTACAGAAAGAGAGAGAGAGTATGAATGATTGTGTCAGAGAGACCACGTGAATGTGTTTGTATGAGAGAGGGACTAAGTGTGAGTGTTTCTGACGGAGATGCAGAGGATGTGAGTGTCAGTGACTGCAGGAGTCAGGGTGAGTGTATAAGTGGGGGAGTGTGTTTGTGGGTTACAGAGTGTCAGAGAGTGTGAATGCATTTGACAGAGAGAGGGTGAGCGTGTGTTTGACAGAGGGAGAGAATGTGAGTGCTTGTCATAGAGAGAGGAGGAGAGTGTGTGTGTATGTCACACAGAGGGGGAGTATAAGTGTGTGTGGCAGAGAGAAGCGGATAGTGTGAGTGTGAGCAACAGAGAGAGCGGGATAGTGTGAATGTGTGTGACAGAGAGAAGCGGATAGTGCACGTGTGTTTGACAGATAGAGAGAGAGAGTGTTCACTTGTGCGAGGGAACGTGTGCGAGCCTGTCTGTGTGTGACAGAGAGACGGAGAGTATGTCAGCATGTAAGAGAGAGTTTGTGCATGTGTGCGACAAACAAAGGGAGAGAGTGTGAGTGCTTTTCACAAAGAGGGGGCGAGAGTGAAGGGGAGAGTGTGAGTGTGTGTGGCAGAGACAGGGAGAGAGTGTAAGTGCTTGTCAAATAGAGAGGACGAGATTGTGATTGTGTATCACAGGGAGGGGATAGAGTGTAGATGTGCATTATAGTGAGGGGGAGAGTGTGTTTGTGTATGGCAGAGGGAGGGGGAGAGTGTCATTTTTTTATCACAGAGAGGGTATAGAGTGTGAGTGTGTGTGACGGAGAGAGGAAGTGATTGTGAGTATGCATGACAGAGAGGGGGCAAGTGTGAGTAGGTGTGACAGAGAGGGTTGGATAGTGTGAGTGTGTGTGACATTGAGAGGGGAGAGTGCATGCGTGCGAGGGCTTGTCATTGAGAGTGGGCGAGAACGTGAATGTCTATGAAAAAGGGAAGGGGTGAGTGAGAGTGTGAGTGACATAGAGGGTGGGAGAGTGTGAGTGCGTTTGACAGTGAGAGGGGAGAGTGCAAGGGTGTGAGTGCTTGTCATTGAGAGTGGATGAGAGCGTGAATGTCTATGAAAAAGAGAAGGGGAGAGAGCGAGTGTGAGTGACATAGAGGGTGGGAGAGTGTGAGTGTGTGTCGCAGAGAGCGGGGTGAGAGTAAGTGTGTGTGAGACAGAGAGAGGAAGAGCGTGTGAGTGTTTGTCATTGAGAGAGGGCAAGAGCGTCAGTGTGTTTCACAGGGAGGGGGAAGATTGTGAGTTTATGAAAAATATAGGAACAGGCCCTGCCTCTGCTTCCAAACTACAGCAAAATGCCCCGCCTGCATGGAGCAATGGCGCATCATGCCCCGCGTCTCCTCTAACACTGAAGCAACAGGTCCTGCTTCAGGCCCAAAAATGGAGCAACAGACCCCGACTCCTCTCTGACAAAAAGGAACAGGCCCCGCCTCCACTCCGACCAGGAAGCAGCAGGCCACACCTCCACTCTGACAATGGAGCAACAGGCCCCTCCTCTACTCCGACCAGGAAGCAGCAGGCCACACCTCCGCTCTGACAATGCAGCAACAGGCCCCTCTTCCACTCCGACCAGGAAGCTGCAGGCCACACCTCCGCTTTGACAATGGAGCAACAGGCCCCTCCTCCACTCTGACCAGGAAGCAGCAGGACACACCTCCGCTCTGACAATGGAGCAACAGGCCCCTCCTCCACTCTGACCATGAAGCAGCAGGACAAACCTCACATCTACCATTAGAGCAACAGGCCCCTCCTCCACTCCGACCAGGAAGCAGCAGGCCACACCTCCACTCTGACAATGGAGCAACAGGCCCCTCCTCCACTCCGACCAGGAAGCAGCAGGCCACACCTCCGCTCTGACAATGCAGCAACAGGCCCCTCCTCCACTCCGACCAGGAAGCAGCAGACCACACCTCCGCTCTGACAATGGACAACAGGCCCCTCGTCCACTCCGACCAGCAAGCAGCAGGCCACACCTCCGGTCTGACAATGGAGCAACATGCCCCGCCTCCACTCCGAGCAGGAAGCAGCAGGACACACCTCAGATCTACCAATAGAGCAACAGGCCACATCACGCTCTGGCATAGGTGCAGCAGGCCCCGCCTCCGCTCTGGCAATGCATCAAAGGGACCCGCGCCAGCTGTGACAATGGAGCAACAGGCCTCACTCCCGCTCTCACATTGGATCAACATGTCCCGCCCATGTTCTGGTAAAAGAGCCTCTTGCTCTACCCCTCCCAATGTTTTAGCCAGCCAACGTTCTGTCCATGTTACTGTGTGACCCCCTGATATGCTGAGCCTATGTTTTCGGGAAACACCTTTCATGTGGCAGCTTATCAAATGCCTTCTGAAACCCCAAGCACAGCAGATCTACAGGTTCCCCTTTATCCATGGTGCAAGTTGCAGCATCAAATAAATCGGTTCACCATGAGTCCTCTTGCATAAAACCATGCTGACTCTCGCCCGTTAACTTTAGTTTTTCGAAGTGGCCAGCGAGAACCCGGTTGACGATCAATTCTAACACCTTCCCCATGACAGGCATCAAGGTAACTTCCCTATCATTCCCTGATTTCTGCTCTCTCCCTTCTTGAATAGAAGGGTTAAATGTATTGATTTCAGGTCTGATGGGACCTTTCCAGAATCTAACGAATTTGGGAAAATTAATGCCAGCACATACACGACCTCAACACCTAACGGTCCAGAAACAGTACCTGTCCACCTTTCAGGCCTGTGAAGTGAACATGCACCTTGATAAGATTGTTAAAAAATATATTTTTGGAGTCATAGCAGCATTCAGGAAAGAGGCGCCTGTGCCATTTGGTGCTGTCAGGCCCCCACATTAAAGGAAGAATATACTTGTGGCACAATCTGGTTGGGGATTGCCTCACCAGGCCTGTCCCAGATGCAGCTAAACAATCTCAGCAAACTGGCAGATCAATTGAAACCAGAGAATCTCCCAAAACTCCAACCATCTCCACGGTGACCTGGCATCTTCTGGTATCTTGTCAAATAGACCTTCAGTTTACACAACCTTAAATTGAATATATTTCACTGATATGAAGAAACATATGGACGTTACAGACCCACAGTGCTAATCCATCACGCTTGAACTAATTTAGCTCCAAAAGTCCAAAAGACTGGAAGTTTGGTGGGTTCAGGTTCAATATTGGCATTCAAGAGGCCATTACATGATTATTTATATGGACAACATATGAAGAGTGACAGGGAAAAGTCAGGAGGATGGCACTGAGCCATGATGCTCATTCGGGCGGCAGGTTTAGACACGATGGGCCAATGGCCTCTTTCTGCTCAGTCGCAATTCTGCGATTCTGTGATTCTCTTATTGTTTCAGGTGTCCAGAACTTTAACAGTGAGAACATGTCAGTCCGTTGAATACACGACTACCTTATTGTGTAAAAACGTGGAGGAGGGGGTGAGTGCTAATTGAGGGGGGCGGGGGACTGTCAGAGGGTCAGTAATGAGGGAGTGCTGCACAAACCGAGTGTCAGTACTGAGGGAGTGACTCACTGTCAGTGACTCTATACTGAGGGGGCAGTGCACTGTCAAATGGTCATTGCTGAGTGAGTGCTGCAATCACGCATTGCCTTATGTGGATTACAACCTTCATGCTTAAGGGGTTGTTCCAGATCACGACCTCTTGTCTGAAAATTATATTCACCTGAGTTTAAAATATCCACCTCTCACATACTCGTGCTTGGTGACTGAAAAAATGATCCACCACACCCTCAGTGAAGGATTCCAACAGCGATCGTACTCTTCATCAAGATTATTCTTTGAAAACAATATAATGCTCAGCTATGGTACAAATACATGGATATTATAATGGTCCGTGGCTCTCGTTATAAAAATTATTTCCCTCTTCAGGAACGTGAAGTGTTGAGCTCTGTGAAGTCGTGTACAGAATACTGCGTGAGGCATTCTGTTTCCTATCTTATTTAAACATTTATTCAAGAGCCAGAATTTGCAAAACACTTTAAATAGTTCAGTACATGGAACGTTAAAGATATACAAAGATGGAAAGCATAATCTTAATTCTAATACAGAATGCAGAACATAAAACTATTCAATGCTACAGTCAGAAATATCTTATAATCGTGCATAAAGCTTTAAAGCAAATTGTTACCTTAAGGAACAAGAAGAGTGAGCTGATAATGGTCAGCGCAATGAAGTTTGAAATGAGCAGCCACGCAGACAGCCCTAGTGAGAAGCAGAATTTCAACACTGCTGGCTTTTCAGTGGTATGATTTCCTATCTATCTGTCAATTTTGATTGAATTACATTGCCCTTAGCAACCGTAGTGTTGCTCCTTTGAATAAGCTCTTTTATCTTAAAGTTCTATTATTCACTGCTTTTCATAATGGTTTAATAGTTGTGGACGTTCTCACTCTATGGTCACTGTGAGAGCTTTTATGTTCAATAAATGTTTGTAATATGTTCTAATAACAACTCTTACAACCAGTTTACCTTGTTTCAGTATTCGCATCATCTGTATTATTCTAAACCACTTTATAAACTTTTCACAGAATGTTCTTATAATATATATAATGCATATATATATATATATATATAATATATATATGTATTTCCAATTAGATTATTGAAAGGCTATATCCCTGCGGCAACGGCACTTCAGAAAGCTTTCTGATCATGTTCACTTCGAAATGAATATAGTCCACTAGAACTTAGTGATATGCATGACCAGGAATCAGGATTCTTTCTTAAAACATCAGTAACTCCAAAGTGCACACTAACTTATCATTTTTTTATGTTACTATCGTTTTATAAATGCTTTTGCTAAATGTTGAAACTTTATCACACAGACAGAATTTACATATTCTGATGTTTTTTACTCTCTGGAGATTGCCCATATCTGGTACTGGATTCCGAAAAGGGCTTTTGAAATTTCAGTGAATTGTCACAACATGAGGACATGTTCCAATGGTACTGTGATGTATCTGTATGTGAAAAGTAACCTGTGTGAAGCTTTTATCCGTCTTCTACACTTTAACAAAGAGTGACCGCTGATTCAATTCTAAAGTAAAATGTTCGAATCATACTCAACCTCACTATTTCTATCTTCCATCAAAGGCTGTAGGCTGAGTGGTTGGAGAATATGAACTATTGGAAGGTGGAGAATTAGAGAGTGCTGCACAGTCGGTGGGTTAGGAAAGATGGAGAGCTACCCTGTCGGAGGCTCAGTGCTGCGGGAGTGGCACACTATCGGATAGTCAGTACTGAGGCAGTGCTGCACTCTCGAAGTGTGTGTATTGAGCTGGTGCTACACTGTCAGTGGTTCAGTATTGAGGTATTGCTGCACTGTGGGAGGGTCAGTATTTAGACATTGATGCACTGATAAGGGGGTCATAGACAGTGAGAGCTGATATAAAGGCGGGGCAGTAAAGAAGGGACTCTGCAGTATTGGGGCGTCAGCATTTTTTGAGTGCTGCACTGTGAGACGGTCAGTTCTGATGGAGTTCTGATCTATGGGAGAGGCCGTACTGATGAAAAGCTGTGCTGTCAAAGGGTCATTGTAGAAGGAGTGCTGCACTGTCAGAGGGTAAGCACAGAGGAGTGATGTACTATCGGAGGGTCAGTCTCAGGGTGCACCACACTGTCAGAGGTTCAGTGCTGAAAGAATGCATTTTGGGTGGTCGGTACTGAGAGCGTGCTGAACTGGCAGAGGATGAGGACTGAGGGAGCGATGCAAAGACCGGGAGGGGAGCTCTGAGGAAGCGCTGCATAATCAGATGGTCAGTACTGAGGGATTGTTGGATTGCCGGGGGGTCAGTATTGCGGGAGTGCTGTACTATCAGATGGAAAATGCTGAGGGATTGTTGCACTTCTGGAAGGTTAGTACAGGGCGAATGCAGTACTGTCAGAAGGGGAGTACTGATGGAGTGCTGCATTGTCGTCGAGTTAGTACTGAGGGAGTGCTGAACTGCCAGAGGGTCAATACTGAGGAAGTGTTATCGGGGTACCACTGAGGGAGTGCTGCACCATCAGATGGTCAGTAGCGAGGTAGTGCTGCACTGTTGGAGGGTCAGTATTAGGAGAGTGCTCTACTGTCAAATGGTCAGTAATGAGGGAGTGTTGCACTGCTGGAGGCTCAGTGTTGAGGGAGTACTTCACTATCAGAGGGTCAGTAGTGAGTGATTGCTGCACTGGTGAAGGTTCAATATTCAGGAAGTGCTGCATTTTCGGACGGTCAGTACTGAGGGAGCACTGCACTCTAAAAGAAGCATCTTTGAGTGAATGCCAGCACTGAGGGAGAGTGAGGGGTTGGGCGAGACATTTTCGCAGAATCAGGGTTCTGATCAATGTCATATGTCGATACTGAGGTACTGCTGCACATTTAGAGGGTCAGTACTGAGATAAAAGCCCGTTATATCACCATTCCCCGCAATCTATACTTGTTATATCACGTCGCTACACCGCCACATCTCATGCACCAAGTGTCACATTCTTCCTCTCTCCTGCCCTGGTGTGCCTGGAATACCGCCAAACCCATGCATCCGTCTTATCCCTCCCCGGCCAGTGATAGCCACCACCCTACTTGTTGTTGATGCCCTGGCTGCTATGGAAACCAGGAGTGGGCGGGATCACTGACGACACAACACTTCCTCTCTATGCTCCAGTCAGTATGGGCCCCTGTGCAGGGCTGGAAAACAACATCATGTTGAACAGACTCTGTCCATTTGCTCTTCCACCATAACGACAATAGCACCACCCTTCTCTTTTTGCCTGCTGTCAGCACAGAAACAACCACTCCACCAATGGAAACATAGAATTGAATGGAAAATTAAAGGACATTCTCAGCCAGTCCGTGTTAAAGTCATTCAATGGATTGAAGAATTGGTGTAAAGGGATATTTCAGCAGATTCTTCAACTGCTGCCTGAACTTAGTCTGGGTCACAGCGTAAATCCCAGTGTTTGTGCAGCAGCTCAGGAGCTGCAACATGAATCCCAATTCCATCACAATATAATCTAGGTCAACATGCATATTCCTCAAGAACGATATCCGGCTCCATATAGAAAACAATATTAACAATGCCCACAACAGGATGAAATTGGCCGAGATAACAAACAGTAAAATGATGGATTTCCCTCGACTCTCCATCTCTGGGTCTCTGGGACTCTCCCCACTACTCTGAGCCCGGAGTCTCCTGCGGGCTCTGCTGCTGACTAAAATGTGTCTGACGGTGAGAACATTGAGCAGCAGAATCAAGAAAAATGGGACACAGGGGGTAAGAATGTGATGGAGAAATTCTATAGTTATCCAGACCATAGAGAGCTGAACAGCAAATGATACATGGCAAAACCAGGGCGCGTTCATGAGAAAATACAGACCTGTGAGCATAAAGTACCAGATAATATTCTTTAAGCAACTCAGCACAGTCACTGTTCCCAGAACAATAGCCGCCGTTTTCTCAGTACAATATTTACTTTTCAGATTCTGGTGACAAATAGCCACAAATCGATCAAAGGTGAAAGTGACAGTGAACCAGACGGAACAGTCAGCGGCAGCATATAGGAAGACAGCATGGATATTACACACAGGGATAGAATACAGGAAACGAAACTCTTCCCCAAAAACGATCGGAATGTGTCTCAATATCAGGTCAAGGATAATGACCAGTAGATCCGCTGCTGACATGGCCACCAGGTAACGAGAGACACATTTGGATAGACCGCAGTTTCCCCGAGACAGGATGACAATTGACAATAAATTAACTGTGTGGAAGAAAGATAAGCATTGAAATTAGCTGGGGAGAAATGTGACCAGTTTGATTTAGCAAGTCCTGAAATGTTGAATTGGGCTCTTCTTTCCTGAGCTGTGTGAATATGATGCAGCCTGAACGGACAAGGGAAAGCCAGAGATGATATGCAAGGCAGGAGAGATTTAAGCGAAAAAAGGTTATTACTGAAATACTTGAATTTAATCTATTGCAAATTCTGTTTTCCTTTCCCTACATGGCTTAAAAACTGTTGACCCCTACACTCAATCAGATCTAAGCGACCTTCTCCTCCTTCGTACCATCCCAGGTGTAACTGAGTTGTCACAATTCTGGAGGCTAAACATTGAGTTTTGGATTGGACAGGAATTTTTCATCCAGCTGTGTAATCCCCCTTCCACTGTCCTTCTAATTTATTCGCCAAGGTCCAGGTAACACACAATCTGGGTTGCCTGGGTTCCTGACAGGGTTCTCCTGTGTCCAACAGTTTTGGGAGTGGACATCAAATACGGGACTTCAAATTCCGAGGTAGGGCTGTTTCTGATTCGTCCAAAACCCCTCCATTATCAAGGCTCACCGATCTGAAGCATCGCATTTACTTCCTTGCTGCAGTTTCTGCCTGATATGTGGAGAATTTGAAAAGCAATAACAAAACCAACTTACATTAATTCAGCACCTTTAGTATAACCGAACATTTCTAGGCATTTGACTGGAACAATATCGGACCAAATATTACACCGAGCTCAAGAAGAAGATATTGAACCCATTAAAACAGAGATGGAACACAGCTACATTTTAATGTTTTAAAAGCAAGGAAGAGAGGTAGGGATGGGAGAATATTGGAGAGGATACAATCCAGTATAATGTAATCAATAGAAACTCAATTGTCCAAATCAGAGGCAGTGCAAGGACAGAGAGACCTGGGCTGTTTGTGCACAAATCTCAGGACAGGATAAGAACGCTCTGAATAGAGCTTATGTGATCCACCACAGTGTTAATAGAGGCAGAGTGAACACAAGGTACGGTGGTATAATAAACCTACATAAAGCCGTATTTTGATCACGCCCTTTATGTTGTTTCAAACATCGGGCGCCACACTTTCAGAAAGATATAAAGGGTTGGGAGGGAATATAGGCGATATTTACCAGAGTGTATCCAGTAATGTAGGATATATGGACAGACTAGAGAAGCTGCTTTTCCCAACTGCACACTACCCCATACCCCAACTCCAGCTTGCCATGGATGCTGTGCTCAAGCAGGAATGAGACAGTGCCGGGGCAGTGGGTGCCGTGGAGGTAGGGACATGGAAAATGGAAAGGGAGTGAGCCTTGCATTCTGATCTGTTGGGGGCTGTTGGCCAAAATCAGTCTAGGGAAGAAACAGAGGAGACTAAATTGTGGCGCAGATCTGCTCACCTGTGGGTCTGAAATGGGCAAGTGGGCTGGCAGTTTGTCTGTGCCTCAATTCAATTCTCCCCGCCGGAGGAGAAGCCTGACAAACCCCTTGACAATTCAGAGAAGGGAGGGACAGCTGAGACCTCAAGTTCAGCCATGACTCACACCCATAGAAATGAGCAGATAGGAGGTGTATGGTCCGTGGATCAGGAATGGAGTTTGTGATCAAAGCTTCACACAATGACTTTTGTCTCACCAGAATTTAGACGACAAGCACTGTCATGAAGTTAAACATGTTTCACAAGTTAATGTCTGAATGTGAAGACTTACCAGGTACACCGAGAATAGCGAGAATGGGATAGTAAACTCCTTGAATAACGTAAAGCACCCATATAATGCGCCAATTTAATATTCCCCAATGATCCTCTGCAGAAAGTAAGTTAAGCGCCGTGGTGAAGAGCCTGCTGAATGTTGCAACCTTCCAATGTATTCTTCTAAGGTCCTGATCCATTGTTGTAACATTCCAATTTAAACATCTCAGGTTCTGATCCATTGTTGTAACATTCCAATTTATACTGCTCAGGTTCTGATCCATTGTTGTAACATTCCAATCTATTGTTCTCAGGTTCTGTCCTACCCTCTGTCTCCCTTTTAAGCCGAAGATCCCGGCTGGTTGTGGATGGAATGCTCCCGATATTACTGTGGGATAACGCTTTGAAAGGCGCCGCTTATAAATAGAAGAGGGCAACGTTTCAGAGTCATAGTTAAATTCCATGGAGACTGACATTAATTACAGTCACGGAACAAACAGGTTCAGTTAACCCATTTCGTTCCTGCACTCTTGCGTCAGAACAGAGATGCACGAGTTTTGCTGAGAGAAGTGAGGTGGTCTTAGCGGAGGCACTGATCATAATCTTTCATTCTTCCTTGTATACGGGAGTGACGCCCGATGACTTGAAGCTTGTAAATGTTCCACCCTGCTTTGAAAATAGAACAAACACTCTAACTGCAGCCAGGCAGTCGAATGACGCTGTTGGCTCAATTTCTACAGGCCATGATGTAGGGCAAAAAAAGCGGACGTACTGTTAATAATGTATCGGTTCATAGAATACAGGGGACATGAGAATCTTAATAGCAAAGCAAACATGTCTGATGAATTGGATCGTGGCCACTTCCGCAGTAGCTGAAAGTGCTGATGATCGTCCGTTCCTTGCTATTTAGATCTTATTACCAAAGGCGAGCGATCAGACGTCATTAGTTAGACATTTAATGGAAACGGAAACCCATGGGGTATAGAGGCAGTGGCAGAGTGGATGCGACATTGACCTGGTGACAGAGAACGGAGAAAGAGTGATAAGTTTTTTTTAAAAAATCATTCACGGGCTGGCCCAGCATTTATTGTCCATCCATAACTGCCCCTTGAGAAAGTGGTGGGGAGCTGCCTTCTTGAACCGCTGCTCGACATATGATGTGAGTGCAACAACAGTGCTTTAGGGAAGGAGTTGCAGGATTTTTACCCAGCGAAAAGTATGGAAAGCTGATCTATGTCCAAGTCAGAATGGTGAATCACTTGGAGGAGAACTTCCGGGTTGTGATGTTCCCATGTATCTGCTGTCCTTGTCCTTCTAGATGTAAGCTCTCGTCTGTTAGGAAGGTGCTGTTTAAGGAGCCTTGATGAGTTCCTCAGGTGCTTGTTCTAGATGGTACACACTGCTGTTACTGTCTTCTGGTGGTGCAGGGAGTGAATATTTGTCGATTTGCTGCCAATTACATGGGGTTGTTTTGTCCTGGACGGTCACAAGCATATTGAGTTTTGTGGGAAATGCTATCATGAAAACAAGTGGAGTGTATCACAAATAGAAGGACGTGAGGAAGGAATCTGGGACAATTACAAAGTCTCTTCTTTAACAGATTGGTACACATGCAAGTTATCTGGACAAGGGTGTGCTGTTGAAAGGAAAAGTAAGATATTTCTCCTGAGGAGGAACTTCACACTAACATGTTATAACTCACTGGTTCGGCCTCGGCTGGAGTACTGTGTCTAATTCTGGATTTGTTATCTTACAAAGCAGGGCAGGGTCCTGGTGAGGCTGTTGATGATATTTCCAAGAATGGTTATAAGGATGAGGGACTCCAGCCACGTGGGGCATTGACGAAACTGGGACTGTTTTTTTTTTAATAGTATCATAATATCAGGTAAAAGGAAGTTACAAAAGAGACATATTGGAATCGGGATGTGTTTTGATAGAGTGAGAATGGATAAACAGGTTTCATTTGAATATGGGTGGGAAACCACTTCCAGAGTGAGTGCAGTTCAAACATTACTCAGGAAGCAGGACACCATCCAAGACAAAGCAGCCCCACTTGATTGGCACCCGATCCAGGAACATTCACTCCCTCCACCACCGGGGCACAGTGGCTGTGGTTTTCAGGGATAATTGGAAAGATCAGTGGAGGAACTAATTGGATAGCGTTTGTTTGTGTCTATGTGTGCCCATAGGCACTTGTTTACTCTTTGTGTGCATGTGTGGACATAACCGCTTTTTTATTGATTTTGCTAATGCTTGTACATACCCAAATGATTATCATTTGCGTATGTGTGTTTGCATAAATACTTTTTTACTGATTGTGTGTATGATCAACCCTCTGCTGGTTGCTTTCTTTTTTCTTGGACTGTCGCTTTAAAATGTGACTGCTGCTTCAGAAACGATCATGGCTACTGTTTAAAGGCAGGTTCGCTGGAATAGAATGTGGAATTTCTAGAATCTTGCTATCTTGGAAAATTGTGTGCCATAAAATAACAGGATGGTTCTGGAAAGGAGCCCCGGACTATTGGGAATTTGAATTAGCTCCTGACGAGGTGAGAGGGTTGTGTGTGGTAACAGTGCAGGCAGTTTAGAAACCAGCCTGCAAAGAGGGTAGAAACAAAACTTCTCTCTCTCCTGTATTTGTCAAGATTCCAGTAATGGGCTGGCTGGCGATTTCTCATATTTTTGCATCCTGCTTTCATTCAAAACCCCTTTCAAATAGATTTCTCAGGCCCGCTCTCCACCTAAAGCTCCACTCTCTTTACCCCTCAGATCTTATCTCTCTCCACAGCTGCACTGTCTCTAAACCCAAGCCTGCTCTTTCGCTACCCCCGAATCTCTCTACACACCCCCACCAACATACCCGCTCTCTCCCTAAAGCTCTACTCTCCCTATCCCCCCAGACCAGCTCTCTCCTACAGCTCCACTATCTTTACACCTCAGACCTGATCTCTGTCAACAATTCCACACTCTAAACCCAGGCCTGCTCTCTTCCGACCACTCTATTCTCTCTACCCCCAAGTCCCGCTCTCTCCGTACAGATCCACGGGCTCACCACCCCAAAACCGCTCTCCCTACAGATCCACACTCTCGACATCCCAGACCCGCTCTCCCTAGAGCTCCACTCTCTCGAAACCCAGGCCTGCTCTCTCCCTACCACTCTACTCTCTGTACCCACCCAGACCCACTGTCTACATACAGCTGCACTCTCTCTGCACCCCCGACCAGCTCTCTCCCTACAGCTCCTATCTTTCCACACCCCAGACCCGCTCTCTCCCTACGGCTCCACTCTCTCTACACCCCAGACCCACTATCTCCCTATGGCTACACTCACTCTACACCCCAGACCCGCTCTCTCCCTACAGCTCCACTGTCTCTACAACCCCAGACCCGCTCTTTCCCTACGGCTCCATTCTCTATTCACCCCCCAGACCTGCTCTCTCCCTAGGGCTCCAATCTCTCTACAACCCCCAGACCCGCTCTCTCCCTAAGACTCCACTGTCTCTACCGCCAAGCCCCTCTCTCTAGCTACAGCTCCACTCTCTCTACACCGCAGACCCACTCACGCACTACAGCTACACTCACTCAACCCCCCAGAACCTCTCTCTCCCTACGGCTCCACTCTCTCTACACCCCAAACCAGCTCTCTCCGTACAGCTCCATTCTCTCTGCACCCTCAGACCCGCACTATCCCTCTGGCTACACACTCTCTCCAACCTAGAACCGCTCTCTCCCTATAGCTGCACTCTCTATACCCCGCCCCCAGACCTACCATCTCCCTACTGCTCCACTCTCTCCACACCCAGACCCACTCTCTCCCTAGAGCTAAACTCTCTCTACCAGTCCAGACCCAATTTATCCTTATGGCTCCTCTCTCTCTACCACCCAGACCCGCTCTCTCCCTAAGTCCCCAATCTCTCTACCCCCCAGACCATCTCTATCTCTAAGTCTCCAATCACTCAACCCCACCATGATCGCTCTCTCCCTGTGTCCCAACTCTCTCTACACCCTCCAGACCGTCTTTTTACTTAAGTCTCCAATCTGTCTGCCACCCCCCCACACCCACACTCTCCCTAAGCCTCCAATCTCTCTACTCCCCAGACCCTCTCTCTCCCTAAGTCTCCAATCTCTCTAACCCCCAGATCCACTCTCTCCCTAAGTCTTCAATCTCTCTACCTCCCAGGCCCTCTCTCCACCTAAGTCTCCAATCTCTCTACCACACAGACCTGCTCTCTCCCTAAAGCTATAATTTCTGTTCGCGCCAGAACCTCTCTCTCCCTGCAGCTCCAATCTCTCTAACCCCACCCCTGAACCGTTCTTTCTCTACAGCTCCACTCCCTGCTCCCCCAGACCCGCTGTCTCCTAAATGCTCTGTTCTCTCTATATTCTAGACCAACTCCTTCCCGACAAGACCACTCTGTCTAAACCCCAGTCCTGCTCTCTCCCTAAAACTCCACTCTCGCTATATCCCAGAGCCTCTCTCTACCTACAGCTCCACTCAATCAAATCCCCAGACCCGATCTCTCCCTACAGCTCCACTCTCTCTACACCCCAGACCCGCTGTCTACTTGCAGCTCCATTCTTTCTACACCCCAGACCCGCTCTCTCCCTACAGCTGCATTCTCTCTACACCTCCACACCACCACCCCCCAAACCAGACCTGCTCGGTCCCTATGGCTCCACTCTCTCTACACACAAGAGCCACTCTCTCCTTACAGCTGCACTCTCTCAACACTCCCCCTCACCCCCAGACCCACTGTCTCCCTAAGGTTCCACTCTCGATACACCCCCTAGACCTGCTCTCTCCCTATGGCTCAAATCTCTCTATTTCCCCCAGACCCACTCTATCCCTACATCTCCAATCTCTCTACCCTTCAGACCGTCTCTGTGCCTAAGTCTCCAATCTCTCTACACCCCAGACCCACTCTCTCCCAAAGACTCCAATCACCCAACCCCCAGACCTGCTCTCTCCGTGAGTTTCCACTCTCTCTACACCCTCCAAACTCTCTATCGCCCTAAGTCTCCGATCTGTCTACCTGCCACTCCCACTCTCTCCCTAAGTCTCTAAAATCTCTATCCCCAGAACCTCCCTCTCCCTAAGTCTCCAATCTCTCTAACCCCCAGACCCGCTCTCTCCCTAATTCTCCAATCTCTCTACCCCACAGACTCGCTCTCTCCCGAAGTCTCCAAACTCTCTACCCCCCAGACCCGCTCTCTCCCTAAAGCAATACTTTCTGTATGCACCAGAACCTCTCTCACCCTGCAGCTCCACTCTCTCTAACCACACCCCAGACCCGCTCTTTCTCTACAGCTCCACTCTCTCCGCTCCCCCAGACCCGCTCTCTCCTAAATGCTCTGTTCGCTCTACCTTCTAGACCCGCTCTTTCCCTACAACACCACTCTGTCTAAACCCCAGTCCTGCTCTCTTCCTAAAGCTCCACTCTCTCTACACACCAGACCCACTCTCTCCCTACAGCTCCACTCTCTCAACCCCCCAGACCTGCTCTCTCCCTACAGCTCCAATCTCTCTACACCCTAGACCCACTCTCCCCGTACAGCTCCATTGTCTCTAACCCCCATTCCCGCTCTCTCCATATGGTTACACTCTCTCAACAACCCAGACCCACACTCTCCCTACAGCTGCACTCTCTCTACCCCCCCCCCCCCAGACCTGCTCTCTCCCTACGGCTTCACGGTCTCTGCACCATCCAGTCCTGCTCTCTCCATACATCTCCAATCTCCCTACCCTCCAGACCCACTCTCTCACTATGTCTCCGCTCTCTCTATCCCCCAGACCCGCTCTCTACCTACAGCTCCACTGTCTCTACATCGCAGACCCACTCACTCCCTGCAGCTTCCACTCAATCAACCCCCAGAACCGGTCTTTCCCTATGGCTCCACACTCTCCACAGCCCAGACCTGCTCTCGCAGTACAGCTCTATTCTCTCTACCCCTCAGACCCGCTCTATCTCCCATGCTACACTCTCTCTACAACCCAGACCCGTTCTCTCCCTACAGCTGCACTTTTTCTACACCCCCAGACCTGCCCTCTCCCTACGGTTCCACTCACTCTACACCCCAGGCCATTTCTCTCCCTTCAGCAACACTCTCTCTACTCCCCAGACCCGGTCCCGCACTTAGTCTCCAATCTCTCTACCCCAAGACCCGTTCTCTACCTAAGTCTTCAATCATTGAACCCCCCCAGACCTGCTCTCTCCCTTTGTCTCAACTCTCTCTACACCCTCCAGACCTTCTCTCCCACTAAGTCTCCAATCTGTCCACCCCCCCCCACACCTGCTCTCTCCCTAAGTCTCTAATCTCTCTACCCACAGACCCTCCCTCTCCCTAAGGCTCCAATCTCACTAACCTCCAGACCCGCTCTCTCCCTAATTCTCCAAACTCTCTACCCCACAACTCGCTCTCTCCAGAAGTCTCCAATATTTCAACGCCCCAGACCCGCTCTCACCCTGAAGCTATACTTTCTGTATGTGCCAGAACCTCTCGCTCCCTGCAGCTCCACTCTCTCTAACCACACCCCAGACCCACTCTTTCTCTACATCTCCACTCTCTCCGCTCCCACAGACCCGCTCTCTCCTAAATGCTCTGTTCTCTCTACCTTCTAGACCCGCTCATTCCATAGAATACTACTCTGTCTAAACCCCAGTCCTGCTCTTCCCTAAAGCTCCACTCTCTCTACACCCCAGACCAACTCTCTCCCTACAGCTGCATTCATTGAACCCCCCAGACCTCCTCTCTATCTACGGCACCACTCTCTGTATCCCCCAGACCCGCTCTCTCCCTCTGGCTACAGTCTCTTTACTACCCAGACCCGCTCTCTCCCTACAGCTGCACTCTATCTAACGCCACAGACATGCCCTCTCCCTGCGGCTCGACTCATGCTACATCCCAGACCCGCTCACCCCCTACAGCTCAACTCTCTCTACACCCCCCAGACCCGATCTCTCCCTACGGCTCCACTCTCTCTACAACCCCAGACCTGCTCTCTCCCTATGGATCCAATCTCTCTGCACCCCCCAGACCACCTCTCTCCCTACATCACCAATCTCTTTACCCCCCACACCCGCTCTCTCCTTAAGTCTCCAATCTTCCATCCCCCAGACCGTCTCTCTCCCGAAGTCTCTGATCTGTCTAACCCCCAGACCGTCTCTCTCCCTAAGTCTCCAATCACTGAAACCCCCAGACCCGCTCTCTCCCTAAGTCTCCAATCGCTCTACCCCCAGACCCTCTCTCTCCCTAAGTCTCCAATCTCTCTAAACGCCAGACCCGCTATCTCTTGAAGTCTCCAAACTCTCTACCCCCCAGACCCACTCTCTCCCTGAAGCTATACTTTCTGTTTGCGCCAGAACCTCTCTCTCCCTGCAGCTCCATACTCTTTAACCCCACTACAGACTCGCTCTTTCTCTACAGCTCCACACTCTCCGGTCCCCCAGACCCACTCTCTCCTAAATGCTCTGTTCTCTCTACCTTCTAGACCCGCTCTTTCCCTACAACACCACTCTGTCTAAACCCCAGTCCTTCTCTCTCCCTAAAGTTGCACTCTCTCTATCCGTCAGACCCCAAAACATTCAAATTAAACAATCAGACAAATAATCACTCTACGCCATTGAAATCAAACAACCTGACCAATAATTAACGCACCACATTCAAATCGAACTACCTGAAAAATAAACACCCCACCCTTATCAAATCAAGAAGTCTCTTTCATATCCACCCCTTCCCATTCAAACCAAGCAAACCGACCCAATAAGCACCCGAAACTATTCAAATGAAACAACCTGCCCCATACCAACCCCTCCAAATTCAAACCAAACAAAGTGACCCATATCCATCCAGCCCATTCAACTCAAACAACCTGACCCATAACCACCTCACCACATTCAAATCAAGTAACTTGACACTTAACCACCTCAAAACATTCAATGAAAACAACTTGAAGCAAAACCATCCTACCCCACTGAAATCTAACAACCTGACTTTTTATCACCCCACCCTATTCAATTCAACTAACCGGATCCATAAGCAAACCACCCCATTCAAATCAATCGTCTAAGCACATAAACTCCCCACCCAAGTCAAATCAAACGTCCTGACGAAAAACCAGCCCATCCCATTTTTTTTCAAATCACCAAACTGACCCATAACAACTCCATGATATTCAGATCAAACAATCTGACCCGTAACCACTCCAGCAAATTCAAAACAATAACATGTGGCCCATAACCAGCCCACCACATTCAACTGAAAAATATGACCCAGAACCACCCCAAGGCATTCACATCAAACAATGAGTCTCATTACCGCCCCACCTGAGTCAAAACAATCTGATCCATGTCCACACAACACGTTGAAACCAAATAACCTGAACGATAACCACCCCATCCCATTCAAACCAAACAACCTGATCAAGAATCACCACACCACACTCAAATCAAAAACCTGAACAATATCCACCCTATTCGGCTCAAATCAAACAACCTAACCCTAACCTCCTCACCCCATTCAAGCAAAACAACCTGACCCATAACAACCGCAACACATTCAAATCTAACAACGTGACCCATATCCACACCATCACATTCAAATCAAACAACCTGACCCATAACCACCCCACCCGATTCAAACCAAGCAACCTGATCCAGAACCACCACACGACATTCAAATCAAAAACCTATCCATATCCACCCCATCCCTCTCAAATCAAACAATCCAACCCATAACCACCTCACCCAATTCAAGCAAAACAGCCTGACCCATAATCACTCCAACCCATTCAAACAAAATAACCTGACCCATACCAACCCCACCACATTCAAATCTAACAACCCGACCCATATCCACACAATGACGTTCAAATCAAACAACCTGACCGTAACCACCCCACCCACTAAAATCCCAAAACCTAAACTAAAACCACCCCACAGCATTGACAGCAAACAATCTGACCATAAATTCCTTACCTCATTCAAATCAAACAACCTGACCCATATGGCCACAAGCCATTCAAATCGAGCAATCTGACCCCTAACCACCCCACCGATTCAAATAAAACATGCTGAGCCATAACCACCCCACTCCATTCAAGTCAAACAGCCTGATCTTCAACCAAAGCACCCCATTCATATCAGACAACCTGATTAATATCCAAAATACACAGTTCAAATCAAACAACCTGATCCATAGCCACTCCACCACGTTCAAATCAAACATCCTGCCCCACTACCACCCCACGAAATTCAAAACAAATAATCTAAACTTGAACCAACCCAATCCCTTCAAATGAAGCAAACTGAACCAGAGCTACCACACTCCATTCAAATCAAACAACCTGATCCATAACGAAAACACCCCATTCAAACCAAGGAACCTGACCCATATCCAACACAGCATGTTCAACTCAAACAACCAGACGCTTAATAACCCAACGCTCTTCAAATCATACAACCTGTTCCTTAACCACCCCACCATTTTAAAATCAAAGAATCTGTCCATAACCACCCTACCCCAGTCAAATCAAACATCTTGTCCCATAAAAACCCCACCGCATTCAAATCAAACATTCTGAACCATATCCATCCCACCACTTTCAAATCAAAAACCTGACCCATAACCACACCACCGAATTCCAATCAAACAAACTGACCCACAACGACCCCACCCCATTCAAATATAACAACCTGTTGCCTCACAGTACCAGCCCATTCAAATCAAATAAATATAACTCTTAACCACAACAAAACATTCAAATTAAACAGACTCACTCCATTCAGATCAAGCAACCTGACCAATAATAACCCCACCCCATTTATATCAAACAACATGGAAAATAACCACAGCAATCCTATCAAATCAAACAATCTCTCCCATATCCACCCCACCCCATTCAAATCAAACAAACTGACCGGTAGTTACCCAAACCATTCAAATCAATGATCTTAACACAAAACCACCCAACCACAATCAAATGAAACAACATGACCCAGAACAACCCTGCTCCAATCAAATCAAACAATTTGATCAAAAACAAACCCACCCATTCAATTCAAACAACCTGATCCATAGCCCCCTCACCCCATTCAAATCAAACATCCTGCCGCATTAACACCCAACGAAATTCAAATCAAAGAAAACAATCTTTAACCAACCCAAGCCATTCAAATGATTCAATCTGTACCATAAATACCCCACCCCATTCAAATGAAACAACCTGACCCGTAAGCAACACTCCCAGTTCAAATCAAACAGGCTGGCTTTTAACCACTCAACCCCGTTCAAATCAAACAACCTGACACATAACAACCTCACAACTTTAAAATCAAAAATTCTGTCGACTATCACCACACCACACTCAAGTCAAACAACCAGATGCCCCAGCGAGTTCAAATCAAACATTATGAACCATATACACCCCAACATTCAAATCAAAGCTCCTGCCCCATTACCACCCCACGACATTCAAATCAAATGATCTGACGCTTAACAACCCCAAAACATTCAAAGCAAAAAGCCTTACCCATAACCACCCGAACCCATTCAAATCATACAACCTGACCCATAAACACGCCACCCGATTCAATTAAAACAACCTGACACATAACCACCCCACCCATTCAAATCAAACAACCTGACCCATAACCATCCCACCCGATTCAATTAGAATAACCTGACACATAAACACGCCACCCCATTCAAACCAAACAATCTGACCCATAACCACCCCACCCGATTCAATTCAAACAACATGACACATAATCACCCCAACCCGTTCAAATCAAAAAAATCTAACTCATAACCACCTCAAAACATTCAAATTAAACAATCAGGCACATAACCACCCCACCCCATTCTAATTAATGTTCCTAACACATAACCACCTCAACCTATTCATATCAAACAACCTGACCAATATCTACCCCACCCCATTCATATTAAAAAACCTGACCATAACAAGCCCATCCCTTTCAAATCAAACAAACGGACCAAAAGCTACCCCAACTTATTCACGTCAAACGATATGGCCCATAAACTCACCAACCCATTGACATCAAACAATCTGTCCCAAAACCATTCCAGAACATTCAAATAAAGCAACCTGACCCATAGCTACCCCAGACCTTTCCAACCAAGCAAACTGACCCATAGCTACCCAATCGCATTCAAATCATCCACCTGACCCATAACCAGCCCATCAGATTCAAATCAATAACCTGACACATAACCACCCAGCAAATACAAATCGAAAAACTCTAACCCATAACCAGCCCACCACATTCAACTTAAGAAAAATGTGACCCATAACAAACCCACGGCATTCACATCAAACAACCTGACAAATAACCACCCCAAAACATTCAAATCAAACACTCTGTTCCATAACCACAGAAGCACCCTCAAAACAAAAGTCTGACCCGTAAGCACCCCACCCCATTCAAATCAAACAACCTGACCCATAACCACTCTCCTAATTCAGTCTGACAGTTTAGCCCCTGACTCTCATATAACCTGTCACTTCAGGTTTCCCACTCTGTTCAATTGACCCGATTGGACCTCTGTCCATTGATCCATTGTCACCCTGATTCCCCCTGACCCTCTGCCTATCCCCTGACCATTCACCTAACCATTGGCAATCGGCCGAACCACTGACCTCTGCCTAACCCCTGACCCTCCACCTAACCATTGGCCATCTGCCAAACCCCTGACCCTCTGTCTAACCCCTCACCCTCTGCCGAATCCCTGAAACTCCGCGTAAACAATGACATTAATTCTAAACCCTGACACTTTGCCTAAACCCGACCCTCTGTCCAACTCTGACCCATCCTGTCCCGTAACCCTCATATAACCTGTGACCTCTAAGCTGGCCTTGGTTGTCCTGAAACAGTGTGACCGCTGCTCCCTCGAACCTGCATCTCAACCTGTTTCCCACGTGCCTCGGGCTCACCCCTCACCCTCTACTCAGCCTTTTTGCTCCGATTCACACAATAGCCTTAGACATTCAGCTTATCTCTACCCCGGTCAATCTCATCACCAACACAACCTGAGCCCCACCCTTTACTACCCCGACCCCTGACAATGTAGAAAGTGTGTGTGGGGAGGGGAATGAGAAGTTAGATTGAGATGAGGAAGATGTGAGGATTCTCGATTGCATCCTAAGCAGCAGAATTCCCTGGATATGGTGAAACGCCTCGTCCCCTATTCGATATCCTATGGATTTCTGTGAATCTGATTCACTCCATTCCGGCTGGTTCAGCTCCTATAGGCTGCACCAGTTTAATGAGGACGGTTAATGTTACAGACACTGAGCCGCTAACTCACAGCAGAGGGGTCAGTTTATCATTGTTCCACCAGCCTGGCAGCTGAAGGATCAACTTACTGGTGATGGATGAACTTAGAGATCATCGGTCAGTTTATTGGGACTGATTCAGGTTCTGGGTGCTGAGTGAACTTTTTGTCTCTGAGGTGCTCTGTCACATTATTAGTCTTTTATTGTCTCTCTGCATCTGTAAGTGTCTCTGCCAGTGAAGACCACATCTGTCATACACACCATCACTGCCTTTGAATATTGGGAATTGTTTTCTGAGATTTGGGGATATAATTTTCACACCCAGTTAAACATAAGTTGTGAGTTGTGGAAAATAATAAGGGAGTGTTGACCAGGGTGAAGCTAATCCCTTTGCTCAGGTAATTAGCATCAGTCCCCCTGGGTACACACTCATTCTGTAAACAGAAGGGTTCTCAGTGATATTAATGGGGAAAAACATTCCAAAGTGTCATTGCACACAGTCAGTGTGAACATCAGCACCGGCTCTCACAAAGACCAGGAGCTCCGCAGAGAGGCTCACAATGCACTCGGATTATTCACTGGATCTGAGGATTGAATTGTTCCTCTATGAGCTTCAAGAAATTTACTATCCAGTGCTCGCAGCTCTTGCAGTTCCTGGTAAGTCTCTGCACCCAAAATTGTTTCTGTCAGACAGGGATTATTTTATTCGTGTTCCTGTCATTGAGTGTCTCCTCTCTTCACTGTTACTGTTGTTCCTGGTACGACGCTGTATCCTGTAATTATTCAAGCAGCTAACATTCGCTCCATAATCTTACAACTATTTAAGTCTCTGCCCACAGCATTATTTTATTCTCCTGTGCTGCAAATAGGCATTGCCTGCTACTTGTGTGCTGCCAATATTGTTGCCGCTGGTCAGCATCAGCCTGAATGTTGCCTGTGCGGTGCTCTGTGTGGAGACATTCCGTTTCAGTTTTCCAGGAGTGACGAATAGTGCTGTGCAAGTTATAATGGTCAGTGAAGAACCCGTCGCCTGTCCTTATGATGAAGGGGAATTCATTGCTGCAGTAGTTGAAGATGGCTGGGAGTAGGTCACCACCCGGAGGATGTTTTGGAGCTCAGCTACTTAGCCTCAAACAACCTAAAGCACTTTCCTATCACCAGACTGCTGGCCAACACAGGGTCAAACGAGAATGTAAGTCAAGGGCTGGCACCAAATCATTTATGTTCAACTGAGCATGTTCCCCTATTGGGCCCATGGCTATAATGAGGGCTGCCAACCAATGGCCTTAGCTGAACACAGAGTGATCCTCAGTGCACAGGTTAGACTGTGTAAGTGGCGCCTGCTTTCACTGCCTGTCACACCTTCCATCACATTGTTGATGACTGAGATCGATCCCGCTTTTCCCTTCTATGTGTGTCTGTGTTATCATAGAGTCTGTTACTGAGTCATCTTCCAATTCGTTATACTATCGAGTTTATGTTCCTGTATGTTATTCCCGGGTGTAATATGCATGCAGTTCTGACTGACGCTGTCACAGACTGTTCTGTCTGGATCACTGTCATTTTTACATTCGATCGATTTGTGGCTATTGGTTGCAGTAAGTTGAGAGCAAAATATTGCACCACAAAAACTGCATCTGTGGTTCTGGGAACAATGAGTTTGTTGGGCTGTTTGAAGAATGTGTTCTGGTATTTTATCTAAACGGCTCACTATTGGAGCAGGAAATTCCCCGGGTTTTGTTTTGTGACATTGGATGTTCAGAATTCACGGACATGGGCAGCAATCGAGTTGCTTCATTACATTGTTACGCCGGGTGTCCCAATTTTCCAGACTCTAGTGCTCAATGCTTTAACGGCCAGGATTATTTTAGTGAGCATCGGAGCCCACAGGAGACTCCGGGCTCAGAGCAGTGGGGAGAGTCCCAGAAACACACAGATGGAGAGTAGAATGAAATCCATCATTTTACTGTTTATTACCTCAGGAAATTTCATCCTGTTATGGGCTGTCTTGACGATTTTTTTCCTATGTTGGCTAATGATAAGTTTGATCTATACTAACGTAAGGCAACCTCTTCATATTCGAGCAATAGGCTTGCTGCAGCTCCTGAGCTGCTGTACAAACACTCGTTTGTATGCAGTGACCTAGACGAAGTTCAGAGAGCAGCTCAAGTTTGTGCTGAAATTACCCTTTACTCCGATTATAAAACTGATTTAATGCTGAGCTGAAATGAATGCTTTCACAACAGAAACATGCTCACTCCTCATGCTCTGCCCGATCCAACTCTTCACAGCAGGTCCAGTGATAGTGATTATTTATAAATCTCTGTGACACAGCGTGAGCCATCCTCAGCCAATGTCAGAGATATACTGTGAACTGGGAAAAGACTCGGGCTAACATATAGATTAGATATTGGGCTTTGGGAAAGTCTATACTGGGATTATTCTACCTGGAGCCCCTGTTTGGAAAACACATATATCAGCATCTCACACAAAGCAGCATGTGACTGCACCCCATACCAATCAGAAAGTGGCTCGCCTCACACCCAGCACAAAGTCTCCCTCCATTGCAAAACACAAAGTGATTCCTTTGGAGCCAACACCCAAGAAGAAGCTGGATCTCCACTTCCGAGCTCAATAATTCAAATCAAATTAATTCCCTCCTGTCAGTCTGATCATGTCCAATAGAAAACTCAGCAGTGATGTTATTCACTGTCAACGTGTCATCAATGTGTATTCAGACAACAATATCAAATCACATGGGCTATAAAAGGCTTCCACCCAATTCGACAATGACTGCCTCAGCCTGGACTCGCATGTTTTGTTAGCGTTTTTGTGTCTTTGGTGCGTTTGGTCAAGGAATGAAATTAAAAATGGTCAAAACCGCTTTCAAACCCGTTTCACCATCTTGGGATTAAAGTGATGCAACCCTACCCTCTGCTGGCCGCTCACTGCCACTACAGGCGGTGCTGTTTGCCAGTCTCAGAGAAGTTGAGTTACGAGATGGCAGCATCTGGAAACAGACTGAAGAAGTCTGAATATTGAACAATACTGTAAGGGAATGAAGTTTGCAGCAGTGCGCACAGTTCATTCGGGTGGTGCATTCACTCTTTTACCACCTGACCCTGTAGATGTACTCTCTCCTCATTCCCCATTGGAGATATTGTTTGGAGATGATATTTGGGGATCATTTCAGACTGGTATGAACACATTTTATTCAGTTATCTGGATCTACTCCAGTTCTCAATGGGACTAGATAAACCTTGCTGTATTCTGTAAATCCTCTGCAATTAATTGTCAATGTTTAAACCGACACCTTGGATTTTGATAAAGAGTTTTAAGAATATTTTTCCAAGGTAATTTTCTTGGCTTCTCACACAGATTCATTGTCCTAGAAAAAAACATACAATGGAAACACAAAAAAATAAATGGGAGATAATTTATTTTCACATCTTTGCAGCCTCCATTCACATGGTGTCCTTGCTGGCTTAGATATGAAGAGCTCAGCTATCTATTCCCATTATGCAGTTCTTGGTCTGCACTCCTGTCGGACACAGTATTAGAGAGAGAGGCCAGCTGATTTCGAGTCCAAATGCTCTAACTCCACTCATGCCCTTTATTTACCCCGCCAGCCAAAATCATCAAAAAAGCTCCAACAGAATTGTCAAGGAAAGGTTTCCTTTCATAAATCCGTGCTGATGTTTGACAAAGTGGTGGCTCTTCTCCAATGCACAATAGACACACAGAGGCTGAAAGATATCTCATTTATTTCTGGAAGATGTTAACAACAACAGGGCACAGGGTGTGTAAAGTCAATATATTCCAAACGTGAAATGTATTGCTGCTTTACAATGCCAATCACACAAAAACCCCCTCTCTCTCTCACACACACATACACACACGCAGTCACGTGCAGAAACGGACACGGACACACTCACCCAAATTCATACACATACACTCAGTCTTACACACACAAACACATACACCAACTCACACACACAGATACACAACAGTCACACACATGTAAGCACACAATATACAGTGGCACAGACAGAGAGCACAGATGGTTAATGTCAATATCAGTCTAGTCAGTGGTTTATTAGAGGAATAACACAAGCAAAGTTGAAACTCTTTGCAGATTTTATTCTTACATGTGTTGCTGCTTTAAAATACCAAATTCTCACTCACACCTCCATACACTTAGCATCATCCATCCACACATAAACTCTCAAAGAGAAAAACAATCACACACATTCTTTCACAGCCACACATTCACTCATTGATACAAAGACAGGCAGGGGGCAGCGAAAGTTAGTGTCAATCTCAATTTCGTCAAACAGATAGTGTATTAGAAGAATAACACAAGCAGAGTTGAAACTCCCTGTGCTTTCTTTTACTCTGAAATGAGAAAATAAAAATTAATGAACAACCTCAATTTTGAAAATCACCAACAAATTCAACTACATCCTCAACTTAGAAAAATACTAAAAGCCTGTACAATAGCAACATGGAAAACTCCAACAAATTAAACAATGCTGAAGAACAACAAATTCAGCAACAACATCAACATTGAAAAACACCAACAAATTAAACAACAACCTCTACGTTGAAAAGCAACGAGTTCAACAAATTTAACAATGAATGACACCAATAAATTCAACAACAACCTCAACATTGAAAAACACCAACAAATTGAACAACTACATGAACATTGAAAAACAAAATTAAATTCAATAAAAACTCCAACCATTGAAAATCATCAACAAAGTCAACAACAACCTCAAGATTGAATAAAAACAACAAGGTCAACAACAACCTCAACATTGAAAAACACCAACAAATTAAGCAACAACATCAGGATTGATGAACACCAACAATTTAGACATCTACAAAATTGAATAGGTAAACTTTTTCAACAAGAACCTCAACATTGAAAAACGAAGAATTTCAACCACCAACTCAACTTCGAATCCCCACAAATAATTCAACACAGACATCAATATTGAAAAACGCCAACAAATTCAAAACAACCCCAACATTGAAAAACACCAACAAATTCAACAATAACCTCAACATTGAAAAAATCAACAAGTTCAACCACAAATTCAAGATTTAAAAAACACAACGAACACAACAAATTCAACTCAGAAAAACAATAACATATTCAACAATCTCAACACTGAAAACACCAAAGAACACCAAAACAAATTCAAATCTGAAAAACAATAACATATTCAACAATCTCAACGTTGAAAACACCAAAAACTTCAATATTGAAAAAACAGCAATTTAAACAAGCTGAACATTGAAAAAAGCAACAATTTCTACAACAAAACCAACGTGGAATCACGACAGGAAATTCAACAAGAACATCAACTTTGAAAATCACCAACAAATTCAACAACAACTTCAAAGTTCAAAAACACCAGCAAATTAAACAACAACTTCAAAGTTCAATAAACGGCAACAGTTTAAACAATCTCAACATTGAAAACAAAACGGCTTTCAACAAGAAACTCAACATTGAAAAAAAAGAACTTCAACAACAAACTCAACACGGAATAACCCCAGCAAATTCAACAACATCATGAACATTGATTGCACCAACAAAATCAACAAAAACCTTACCTTGAAAATCACTGGCAAATTGAGCTACAAACTCAACATTGAAAATCACCGACGTATTCAACTACAACATCAACTTTGAAAAACACCATCTAATTCAACAACAACAACATTGAAAAACAGCAGCAAGTTCAGGAACAACATCAACATTGAAAAGCACCAGCAAATTCAACTGCAACCTCAACATCGAAAAACACCAGCAAATTCAACTGAAACCTCAACATTGAAAAAACACCAGCAAATTCAACAAAATACGTTACGTAGAAAATCACCAAAAAATTCAACTACATCCGCAACTTTGAAATTCACCGACAAATTTAGCAACAAACTCAACTTTCAAAAAAAAAACAATCTAAACAACCTCAACTTTGAAAACACCAACTTTTTCAACAAGAAACTCAACGTTAAAAAAAAACAATGTCAACAACAAATTCAACGTGGAATAACCACAACAAATTCAACAACATCATCAACATTGAAAACACCAACACAATCAAAAAAAAACCTTGTCTTGAAAATCACCGGCAAATTCAACTACAACCTCAATTTTGAAATAACACCAAGAAATTCACTAACATCAACAAAGAAAAACACCAACAAGTTCAACAACATCAACATTGAAAACCAGCAACAAATTCAACAAAAAACTTACATTGAAAATCCCCCGGCAATTCAACTACATACACAACCTTGAAAATCACCAACAGATTCAACAACATCAACATTGACAAATGGCAATAATTTCAAGAACAACCACAACAGTGAAAATAACCAAATAATTCAACAATAAAATCAACTTTGAAAAATACGAACAAGTTCAACAAAATAAACATTTGAAACACCAACAAATTCAACAACAACATCAACATTGAAAATCCAGAACAAATTCAACAACAGTCTCAACATTGATTAACAAGAAATTCAACAAGCTCAACATTGAAAACAACAACAAATTCAATAACATCAATGTTCAAAAACACCACCAGCTTAAACCACCTCAAAATTGAAAGCACCAACTTTTTCAAAAGAGCCTCAACATTGAAAAAGCCAACAATTTCAAGCAGAAAATGAAAGAGGATTGACCCCAACAATTTCAACAACAACCACAACATTGAAAAACGCCAACAAATAAAACAACAACCACAGTGAAAAATTCCAACAAATTCAGCAACAACCTCAACATTTAAAATCACCAACACATTTAAACACAATCTCAATATTGAAAAACTCCAACAAATTCACCCAACTCAACATGAAAAACACCAAAAAATCCAACAACAACCTCAACATTTAAAAACACCAACAAATACAACAACAACATCAACACTGAAAACAAACAGCAAATATAACAACGACATCAACATTGAAAAATATCAACAAATTTAAGAGCAACCTCAACGTTTAAAATTCTCAAAAAATTCAACAACAACCATACGATTCGAAAACACCAACAAATTCAACAACAATCTCAATATTTACTAACATCAAATAATTCATCAACAATTTCAACATTGAATAAAATCAACAAATTTACTAACAACAGCAAAATTGAAAACACCATCAATTTCATCGACAACAAGTAGGTTGAAAAACACCAACAAGTTCAACAACATCCTTAAATTTGAATAAAACCAACAAATTTAACAATAATACGAGCTTCAAAAATAGTAGCAAATTCATCAACTTCAAGATAAGTGAACCAAATTCAACAACAACCTCAACATTGAAGAACATCATCAAATTCAAAAACATCCACATTGAAAAACAGCAACAAGTTCAGGAACAACATTAACATTGAAAAACATCAGCAAATTCAACAAAAAACCTTATATTGAAAATCACCGGCAAAGCTCAACTATAACCTCAACTTTAGAAAACAGCAGCAAATTCAACAACATCAACATTGAAAATAACCAACAAGTTCAACAACAGCCTCAACTTTGAAAAATACCATTTCAACAAAATAAACATTGAACACACCAACAAATTCAGCAACAACATCAACATTCATTAACAACAACTAATTGAACAAACTCAACATTGAAAACACCAACTAATTCAATAACAACACCAACTTTCAAAAGCACCAACAAATTAAACGAGCTGAACATTGAAAACATCAAATTTTCAACAAGAAACTCAACATTGAAAAATCCAATAATTTCGACCACAAACTCAAAGTTTAAAAAGCCCAAAAAATTCCAACACCAACCGCAAAATTCTAAAACACCAACAAATAAAACAACAACATCAAAATTGAAAAACACCAACTAATTCAACAACAACCACTACATTCAGAAACAGTAACACATTCAACAACAAGCTGAACATTTACTAACATCAAATAATTCAATAACAATCTCAACCTTAAACAAAATCAACAAATTTAACAACAACCTCCACATGGATAAACAACAACAAATTCAACAACAGTCTGAATATTGAAAAACAGCATCAGCTTAAAGAATATAATTACATTTGAATAACACAAACAATCCAACAACATCCTCAAAATTGAACAATATCGACAAATTCAAGAGCAACCTAAACTTTGAAAAAATCAACAAATCAAACAACCTGAAAATTGACAGAGACAAACACATTCAACAACGACATGAGCTTTGAAAAATACCAGCAAATTCAACAACATCAACGTAAAAAAATTCAACAATAAAATCAATGTTGAAAAACGCCATCTAAATCAAGAACAATCTCAACATTGAATAATACCATTTAAATCAACAACAACCTCAACTTTGCATAACCACAACAAATTCAACAACAACCTCAACATTGAATAAAACCATCTAAATCAACAACAACCTCAACACTGAATAAAATCATCCTCTTCAACATTGAAAAACAGCAGCAAGTTCAAGAACAACATCAACATTGAAAAGCATCAGCAAAAAACTTGACATCGAAAATCACCAACAAATTGAACTGCATCTGCAACTTTGAAATTTACCAAAAAATTAATCAACAACCTCAACTTTCAAAAACACAGACAATTTAAACAAACTCAACTTTCAAAAGAACATGTTTTTCATCAAGAACCTCAACATTGAAAAAAAAACAATTTCAACAACAAAGTCAACGTGGAATAACCACAACAAATTGAACAACAGTTTTCAACAATGAAAACACAAATAAATTCAACAAAATCCATGCATTGAAAATCACCGACAAAGCTCAACTACAACCTTAACTTTGAAAACCACCAGCAAATTCAACAATACGTTTACTGTGAAATTCACCAGCAAATTCAGCGACAACCACAACCTTGAAAAACACCAATGAATTCAACAAGATCAACAGTAACAAACAGCAACAATTTCAAGAACAATCTCAACTTTGGGAAACTATCACAGCTGTGCATAAGAAGGACAGCCGGGAGGGCTCGTCTACAGAGGCCATATGGGTGGAGCTGATGAACTGGAAATGTGTGACCACACTAATAGGGATGTATTATAGACTGCCAACATGTCATAGAGAATTGGAGGAGCACATTTGTAGAGAGACAGAGCAGGACGAAGTAAGAAACAGAAAGTTGTGATAGTAGGGGATTTTAACTTTCCACACATTGACTGTGACTCCCATACTGTAACAGGGCTGGATGGCTTGGGGTTTTCCAAACATGTTCAAGAAAGTTTTCTCAATCAATATATAGAAGTACCAATACTTGGTCTCCTTTTAAGGAACCAGACAGGTCAGGTGACAGAAGTATGTGTAGGCCAGTGACCAGAATGTCATTAGTTTTAAGCTAATTATCGATAAAGTAGGTCTGGTCCACGAGTTGAGATTCTAAATTGGAGAAAGGCTAATTTTCTGGAAATGACAAAGGATCTAGGAAGAATGGTTTGGCATAAGATTTTTTCTGCCAAGGATGTGTTCAGGAAGTGGAAGGCATTCAAAGGCGAAATCTTGAGAGTGCAGAGTTTGCATGTTCCTTTTAGTTTTAAAGGCAAAGTTAAGAGACATAGCGAACATTGGTTTTCAAGGGATATTGGCGATCTGGTTAAGAAGAAGAGAGAGGTCATTAGCAGGTACAGGTAACAACGAGCAAATGAGGTACTTGTAGAGTAAAGAAAATGTAAGAAAATACTAAGAAAATAAATCAGGAAGGCAAAAGAAAAACTCATGAGGTTGCTTTGGTAGATAATGTGAACGTAACCCCGAATGTTTCTACAAGTATATTAAGAATAAAAGGATAGCAAGGGACACAATTTATCCCCTTGAAGATCAGAGTGGTCGTCTATGTGTGGAGCCTCACGAGATGGGGGAGATCTTAAAAAGTTTTTTGAATCAGTATTTACTCAGGAAACTGGCATATTGTATAAGGAAGGAAGGGAAACAAGCATTAGTTTCATGGAACATATAGAGATTAAAGAGGAGGAGGTGCTTGCTGCCTTATTACGAATAAAGGTAGGTGAAATACCCCGGATCTGACATCATATACCCTCGGACCTTGAGGGAGACTAGTGTAGAAATTGCAGGGCCCCTGGCAGAAATATTTAAAATGTCCTTAGCCATGGGTGAGGTGCCGGATGATTTTAGGGTAGCTCATGTTGTTCTGTTGTTTAAAAAAGGCTCCAAAATTAAACCAGGTAATTACAAGTCAGTGAGCCAAACGTCAGTAGAAGGAAAATTATTGGATGCTGTTCAGAGAGATCGGATATATAATTATTAGGACAGACAAGGGCTGATTAAGGATAGTCAGCATGGCTTTCTGCATGCTAGTTCGTGTTTAATGAAAATTGTCGAATTTCTCGAGGAGGTTACCGAGAGAGTAGATGAAGGAAAGGCTGTGGAAGTTGTCTACATGGCCTTTCATAAGGCCTTTGACAAGGGCCCCCATGGGAGGTTAGTTCAGAAATTTCAGACACTTGGTATCCATGGAGAGGTTGTAAACTGCATGCAAAATTGGCTGTGTGGGAGAAGACAGAGAGTGGTAGTGGATGATTGCTTCTCGGAATGGAGGTACGTGACTAGTGGTGTACCTCAGGGATCTCTGCTTGACCATTGTTGCTTCGTGTCTATACCAATGAATTAGATGATAATGTGGTGAATTGGATCAGCAAGTTTGCTGATGGTACTGAGATTGGAGGCAATTTGGACAGCGGGGAAGGTTTCCAAAGCTTGCAGAGAGATCTGGACCAACTGGAAAAATGGGCCAGAAAATGGCAGATGGAATTTAATGCGGAAAATTGTGAGGTGTTACATTTCGGAAGGACAAACCAAGGTAGGACATACACAGTAAATGGTAGGTCACTGAGGAGTGCGGAGGAACAATGGGATCTGTGAGTTCAGATACATAGTTCCCTAAAAGTGGCGTCACAGGTAAATAAGCTTGTAAATAAAGCTTTTGACATACTGGTCTTCATAAAGCAAAGTATTGAGTATAGGAGTTGGGATGTTATAGTGATATTATATAAGACATTGGTGGGGCCAACTTTGGAGTATTGTGGGCATTTCGGGACGCCATCTACAGGAATGATATCAGTAATATTGAGCGCGTGCAGAGAAGATTTACTAGGATGTTGCTGGGTCTTAAGGAGTTGAGTTACAGGAAAGATTAAACGGTTTAGGACTTTATTCCTAGCAGCGTAGAAGATTGAGGGGAGATAGGTGAGAAGTTAACAAGATTATGAGAGGTATAGACAGAGTAAATGTGAAAAGGCTCTTTCCATTTAGATTAGAATTAACGACGAGAGGACATGGCTTTAGAATGAAAGTGGAAAGTTTTAGGGCGTATATTAGGTGGAACTTTTTCACTCAGAGAGTGGTGAGTGTGTGGAACGAGCTGCCATCTGACGTGGTAAATGTGGGCTCACTCTTAAGTTTAGGAATAAATTAGATAGATACATGGATGGGAGAAGTCTGGAGGGTTGTACACTAGGTGAAGGTCAATGGGACTAGAGGAATAATATTGTGGCACGGTGTAGTAGGGCCGAATGGCCTATTTTCTGCGCTGTAGTGTTCTGTGGCTCTAACTTTGAAAATACCAAAAAGTTCAACAAAATAACCATTGAAAACAACAAAATATTCAACAACAGCCTCAACATTGATTAACAACCACAAATTCAACAACATCAACATTGATAAACAAAAACAACTTCAACAACGAAATCAACATTGAAATTCGCCAGCAAATTCAACAACAAACCTGAACATTGAAAAAGTGAAACAAATTCAACAACAACCTCAACTTTGTAAAATGCCAACAGTCACCAACCTCAATATTCAAAAACACCAACAAATTCAATCAAACTCAACATTTAAAAACATCAAATTCTACAGCAACCTCAACCTTGAAATACAACACCAAATTCAACAACAACCTGAACATTGAAAAGCACCAACAAATTAAAAAACAACCTCAACACTTTAAAACACCTACAGATTCAACAATATCTTCAACATTCAAAAACATCAACGTATTCAAGAACAACCTCAGCTTTAAAAAAACCCAGCAAATTCAGCAACCTCAACATTGGACATCACCAAAAATTTCAGCAGTAACCTGAGCTGTGGAAAAAAAAAACTGCAAATTCAACAACATCCTCAACATTAAAAATCACCAACAAATTAAAGAAAATCAATATTGTAAAACATAAGCATGTTCAATAGCAACATCAAGTTTGAAAATCACCAACAAATTTACCAACAAGTTTAACTTTTAAATATAACAGCAAAGTCTAAAAGAATGAAAACCACCAATAATTTCAAAAAGAGCCTCAAAATTGCAAAACTTCAAATATTTAATTAACAAACATAACATTGCAAAACATCAACACATTCAATAAGAAGATTAGCATTGAAAAACACAAAGAAATTCAACAACTGCAACATTGAACATCACCAAGAAATTCCACAACAACTTCAACATTGTAGAACAGCAGACATTCAGCATGTCACTGAAATGTGTAAAAACTTTGAAATAATCATCAACATCTTCAACATTGAAAATCAGCAACAATCTCAACATTGAAACTCATCGACAACTGAAACTGTGTCAACATTGCATAACCCCAACAAATTCAGCGACGTCCTCAGCTTTGATAAAAATACAACAAATTGAACCACAACTTCAACATTAATAAGCACCAATTAATTCAATGACGCCAACATGTCGACTAATTCAACAACAAGCTCAACATTGAAAAAGAGAAACAAATTCAGCAACAGACTCAACACCGAGAACAACAATGACAAATTCAACAACGTCAGCTTTGATCATCACCAACATATTCAACAATAACCTGAATGTTGTAGAACACTGACAAATTCTACAACTACTTCAACGTTGAAAATGACCAACATATTCCACAGCAGCAATAGCATTGAAAAGCTCAGCAACATAACAACAAATTCAAATTTGAAAAACAGAAACAAAGTTAAAATGATTGGAAAACACCATCAAATTAGTAGAGAGTGACAATTTAGAACCATCTACACATTCAACAGTTGTTTTTTTAAAAGTTGAGGTTCCGTTTGAAGATGTTTGCCCTTTTAGTTGATGACGTTTGTTGAACCTGGTGTTTTTCAGCACTGTTGTTGAATTTCTAGATGTTTTCCAATCTTGACGTGAATTTGTAAGTATTTTTCAATGGCGAGGGTGCTCTTCAACATGCTTATGCTTTTAATTGTTAAGCTTGTTGAACTTGTTAATGCTTTTCATTGATGAAGTTGTTGATTTTTTGGTATGCTGAGGTTGTTCATCGGTTTGTTGTACATTTTCTGTGGCTACGTGGTTTCTGAATTTACTGGTGTATTTCAATGTTGAAGTTGTTGGTGAATTTGTTGATGTTTTACAATGTTGAGGTCGTTGCTGAATACGTTGGTGATAAAACTCTACTGCTATTGATACTGATGTCATTTCGTTAAATTGATTGTACTACTTCTTAACTAACTTCGGATGAATCATATGAACGCTGGAATTTACTATGTTTATTAAACACTAGTACAACATACAATTAACTAGCTTTGTCACAGGCATGTTTACATGCATGGCAGGGTCTCCGTGATCTCCTGCAAACACTTTGATGTTGTTCTGTAATGTTTAATTTACTTCTCCCCACCCCACGTGTCAATTGACATCACCTCACTCTCCACTCTATTGTAATTCAACTAACATTTGCTGGGTCCTCCCTCTGATTTACCCTTTGTTAATTTTGTCTTGAGGATATTTTGTTACATCTCTCATAAATTCCATCATCATTTCATTTCGAAGTTTATCTGTGCCTTCCTTCTTTTACTTTATTTCCTCACACTCTGGCTTTCTTTCGCCGTCTTCTCCTTTATTCTCATTCTATTTATTTAATTATTTTCACCTTAAATTCCATTTCTTGCTCTCCTCCCTTTATTCGGTCAGGAACTTTTATTATCAGCTATTTTTTGGCTGTTTTAATGGAAAATATAAATCCAGACAACTATTAATCACATGTAAGCATATATTTCCCACTGCTATTCTCCCTTTATATAATCAAAAATCTGTTCCATTTCATCTGCACAATTTGCATTCTGATTGCCACAATACCAGCTCCTTACTGTCTAGTTTTATTGATGAGAATTTTTTCCCTTACATATTTCACAAAGTTTACCAAAAATATGTAATTATATTCCGATTGATAGTGCCACTATTTCATCCTAAAAGGATTTATAAAACCTGTTTGAGTGATTTTACAAAGCCTAGTTTTATGGCCACTGCTTTAGGGGATTATCCCATCTACGTTGTAAGCAATGCGGCCTGTATTACTCATTAAGTATCTCACTTTAAATTAGCTCCAAAATTAGTTCGGCTGCACAATGACCTTTGCATAATTTAAACTGTCTCCGATCGTACTTTGGTCCAACGACTTGTCTCCCACATGGAAATACATTTTCCAGCAGTAATCAATCACTCGCCAAATATTTATAATTTGAATATAAATTTGCAATCTCACGTTATCTCTTCAGTTACAGAGACAGGCTGTGAAAAATAAGGGCACAACGCACAGAAGATGACTGAAGTCAAACACATTGAACTCATGTAATCATCAGGACATAAGATATAGACGCAGCAGGACCTTTTGACATCCCAGCTTGCAGCCCCATTAAATTAATTTTGTACCTAATCATTTACTTTTATTTTCAAACACTTTCCACGAAGCCTTTTATCCCAAACGCATCAAAACGTTTGGTTAAAACATGCCCTGATTGTACCCAATGTCCGAGCAATCTCCTGCTTTCTGTGGCAGAAAGACCCAAAGCTTTAAGTGTCAAAACATGTTTGCAACTTAATCAAGAAAGGCTGACTCTTGTTCCCTCTGTCCAGGGGTAGATTACACTAAAAACCTGCTTACATAAGCGAGCAGAATTGTATCCCAGTAAGGTGAAATATAGCAAAACGAGCTCAGGGATGGAAGTGGGTGAGATGGTGAGGCAGACCTGCGGCAGAATTTAAAAGCAAAAGGAATCTTTCCTCGATAGAATTGAAAGAAAGTTATCTTGCCGCGGGTACAAAAGCTGAGGTCGTCGTTTTAAATGTGTTCAGTGGGTTTCTGTGGAGTTCAAAGTGACAAACTTAATCGTATGTTAGGATGTAGGCAGCGAAGCTGGGTCAGACAGATAGACAGTCAGGCAGAGACAGTGAGAAAGAGAGAGAGAGGTAGAGAGAGCGGGAGAGACGGGTGAAATATCTCTCAATAAAGATAATCTAAATCGTTGATAATAAAACAACAGAATGATTAAAGGAATCAGAAGGACTATATAAATGAAGTTGAGCGTCAATCACTAAGCCGAAGGGTGAAAATGAACAGCAGGAGGAAATGCAGATCAAGAAGTGAGGGAATAATTTGTAAAAAGAATGGCAATCATAAACTATGGCAGTGATTGAGAAAGGAATAAATCAAATAAACCTTGTAATATCCTACAAAACATGACAACATATGAATAAGAATAGTGACAGCGACAATATAATTCCATTAGAAATAATAAACTCTGTAAACATGGGCAAAGATATTCGATGTCTCTCTGTTTCTCCCTGTCCTTCCCTCTATACTTCTCTGTCTCTCTCTGTGGCTCCTTCTCTTTCTATCTCTCTCTCTTCTCAGTCAGTATTATTACTGCATTATTACGCCCATAGAAGAAAATTTGCACACGGTAGCCTAGCAAGCACACTGAATATTTTTAAGCTGAGGATATCAGATTCCAGAAAACATTTGTGTGTTTTAAATATCAGTGAATTAATGGAAGGGGACATCAAACGTGCTATCAAGCGGCACTTGATTAGAAATAACCTGCTCACTGATGCCCACTTTGCATTCCACCAATAAACTCGGCTCCTGAACGTGTTACAACCTTGTTTCAAACATGGACAAAAGCGCGGACCTCCCGAGGTGTGGTGACAGTGACTGTCCTTGACCTGAACGCAACATATGACCAAGTGCGGAACCAAGGAGCCCCAGCTAAACTGGAGTCAATGAGCATCAGCGGGAAAACTCTCCTCTGGTTGGGGTCATACCGATTATATAATAAGATGGTTGTGGTTGTTGGAGATCAGTCTGAGTTGCAGGAGTTACACAGCGTCGTGTCCTGGGCCCAACCATTCTCAGCTGCTTCATCAATTACATTCGTTCCATCATATTGTGAGAAGTGGGGATGTTCCCTGATGATTGCACCATGTTCAGCACCATTAACGGCACGTCAGATGCTCAGTCTATGTCCAAATGCAGCAGGACCTGGATAATATGCAGGGTTCGGCTGACAATTGGCAGGTAACATTCACGACACACAAGCGTCAGGCAATGGCCTTCTCTAACAAGAGAGAATCCAACCATCGCCCTTTGATTTGCAATGTCATTGGCATCATTGAATGTCCCACTATCAACATCCTGGTGGTTACCATTGAACAGCCTCTGAACTTAACTATCCAAATGAATACTTTCTCTACAAGACCATGTCAGACGTAATGAATCGTGCCAAAAACAACTCGCCTCGAGACTCCCCAAAGCCTGTCTATCATCTACAAGGCACAAGGCAGGAGTCTGATGCAATACTCCCCACTTGCCTGGATGAGTGCAGCTCTGACAACACTGAAGAATCTCGACGCTGTCCAGGACAAAGCAGCCTGATTCATTGGCACTTCATGCACAAATGTTCACTCTCTCCACCACCGACGCACATGAGCAGCAGTGCTGGAATCCTCGAAAGCATCGAAGACTTGGAGTAAAAGGATATGTCACTACATTCTTTAACTGCTCCCTGAAATTAGTCTGTTTCACAGCGCAAATCCCACTGTTTGTGCAGGAACTCAGGAGCTGCAGCGTGAAGATAAATTCCTGCACATTTTGAGAGACCAAAATTTCCCTCATTTAATATCACAGTTGTCACTACATTGTAAGGAACTGAGAAAACAGTGGAAATATACATGAAGATTAAAGGAAAATATATCAGCTTGCCAGAAGGTGCTGAATATATCCACGATGCTGTTGCATCCAGTAACACACTGAAACTATTGTACCGTAAATACTAAACTGAAATAACTGTGATATGGTTGAAGACAGCAGAGCTTAAATAGGGATACATATGATACCGAAATTGCTGAACTCGATTTTAATCATTATTCTGTCATCTTGGCTCTCCTGAACTGTTTTTTTTAAAATATTGCCTTCTCGGAATAACTCAGATTTTGGTGAAAGGGAGTAATGCAGTTAAACATGGCTTATTGAACTAATCCTCCTATATAGTGAGACTTACTATTCCACCCATCCCTGCTTCCCTGTCAAGCACTTTTGCAATCATTCTTCTCGTTCCTGACATGGGTTCCAGGATCACCAGCCCCTCGTTATTTACTCTATCAAAGCCCATCATGAATTTAAAAGTCTCCATTAAACCTCCCCTGAATTCTCTCCACCTAATTCAAGCCCCTCATCCCTGTTGCAAATCCAGTAAAATTCCTCTGCACCTTCTCCAAGGCCCTGACATCCTTCCTGAAATGTGTTCCCTAGAATTAGACACGATAATTCAGCTCAGGCTTCACCAAGACTTATAGATTTATATATTTTGTGTCTGACTGTCTTATTTTTGTAAACTCTGGTTCCATTTCTCAATAAAAATATATTGTTATTTTAATAATGTTAAATGTGTGTCCTGCAATATTTAATGAATTGCTTATGTCCACCCCATCTTTTGCATTTAACAAGTCATTTAATTGCCAGATTTTCTACTTCTCAATCCTCTCTTCACAGTATTCCACTCCCTAAAAACAGGCGTACACCCCAGCTGGACCAGCTAAATGTACCACTTGAGTGGTTTGCAAGAGGAATTGGATTGAAAGAGTTAACTGAACCTATTTGTTCAGTGTCTGGAATGAATTCTAGTCTCCATGGATCTTTCCCGCTGTTGTTAATAAGGGAGTCTCCTCAACGTGTTAGCTCACATTGACAGCAGAATCTTCAGCTCTCTCACTTACAGTGACCTGCTGTTCAAGAGAGAGGGCAGGCTATATCACAATCTGAGAGCAATAGATTAGAATGTTCCAAGAATGGATCATAATCTGAGAACAATAGATTGGAAAGTAACAACAATGGATCAGAATTTGAGAACAGTAGAATGGAATGTTACAGCAATGGATCATAATCTGGGAACAATAGATTGGAATGTTACAACAATGGGTCAGAATCTGAGAACAAGAGATTGGAATGTTAGGGCAATGAGCAGAAGTTTATCAACGGCGCTTTATCAACTTTCTACATATTATAAGTGGATGTCATTGGAAAGCCGGGTCTATTGGATGCTCTACGTTATTCAGGCGGGTTACTATCCCTTCCTTGCTATTATTGGCGTCCCTGGTAAGTCTCAGCGTACATGGCTATTAATTGTATAAAACATGTTTAACTGCATTACACTCCTCCATCTAAATTTCAAGTTTGCTAAGTTTTTCTAACCAGTTCAGGAAATGTGAGACATCAAGATTATGACAATCATCGAGTTCCGCAATTTCAGTGCATATTTCATCTACACTGCCTTCCATTATATAACAGACATGTCAGTTTATTAGTGTATCTGCAGCAGTTTCAATATGTCACTAGATGCAGCAACATAGTGGAACACTTCAACGCCTTTAGCCAAACAGATTTAAAAATTTAAGCATGTTGTGTAATTCCACTGTTTTCACTGTTCCTTACAGTAAACCTATTGTCGATTGTGATCTTAACTCGGAGAAATTGTGGTCTCTCCAAGTGTGTCACTCGCTACCTGGTGTCCATGGCAGCAGCGGATCTACTGGTCATTATTTTCGACCTGATATTGAGACACATTCCAATTGTTTATTGGGAATATTTTAACTTCCTGTGGGCCATGCGTGTGTGTAATATCCATGCCGTCTTGCTTCATGCAGCCACTGACTGCTCTGTCTGGTTCACCGTCTCCTTTACCTTTGATCGGTTTGTGGCCATTTGTTGCCAGAAGTTGAAAAGTAAATATTGCACTGTGAAAACGGCGACTGTGGTTCTCGGATCGGTGACTGTGCTTAGCTGCCTGAAGAATATTTTCTGGTATTTTATGGTATCAGATTCGTATATGCAGAGCAACAGACCATGGTTTTGTTTGGTAACATTTGAAGTTCAGAATAATCCGGTCTGGATAATCATCGAATTCCTCCATCACATCCTTACCCCCTGTGTCCCATTTGTCCTGATTCTGCTGCTCAATGTTCTCACCGTCAGACACATTTTAATGAGCAGCAGATCCCGCAGGAGACTCCGTGCTCACAGCAGTGGGGAGAGGCCCAGAGACCCAGAGATGGAGAGTCGGAGGAAATCCATCATTTTACTGTTTGTTATCTCGGCCAATTTCATTTTCTTGTGGGCGGTGTTAATGGTGTATTCTGTATGGAGACGGATGTTTTATATGGGGGCTTATTCTGTATGGATGGGTAACTATGTGCGGGAATTGGGCTTCATGCTGCAGCTCCTGAGCTGCTGCACAAACACTGGGATTTACGCCGTGACCCAGACTAAGTTCAGGGAGCAGTTGAAGAATGTGCTGAAATATTCCCTTACACCAATTCTACGATGCTTTCGAGTATTTAAAGAAATGAATAACTGAGAGTTTCCAACATTTTACCACTTGATTTCTCTTTTCCAGCGGGGAGATTTGCAGCTTTTGTTGTGACAGTGTAGGTGCCAGTCTTGGCCCCATTTTGAAATGTGGGGGGTGGGGGTTGTGCAGGGACTCTCTGTGTTGTGACAAAGTGGGTTGTCGCCTATTGCTCTGGTGACAGAGGGGATGGTGGATACTGTGACTATGGTTAGAGAGCGGGGAGGGCTCTGCTGCTATAGGGACAGTGAGGCTGGGGCCTATCGCTCTGGTGACAGAGGGGATGGTGGATACTGTGACTATGGTTAGAGAATGGGGAGGGCTTTGCTGTTATAGGGACAGTGAGGCTGGGGCCTATCGCTCTAGTGACAGAGGGGATGGTGGATACTGTGACTATGGTGACAGAGCGGGGAGGGCTTTGCTGCTATAGGTACAGTGAGGCTGGGGGCTATTTCTCTGGTGACAGAGCGGATGGTAGAATCTGTGACTATGGTTAGAGAGCGGGGAGGGCTCTGCTGCTATAGGGACAGTGAGGCTGGGACCTATCGCTCAGCTGACAGAGGGGATGGTGGATACTGTGACTATGGTTAGGGAGCGGGCAGGGCTCTGCTGCTATAGGGACAGTGAGGCTTGGGCCTTCGCTATGGTGCCAGTGAGAGTCAGGGCCTGATGCTGTGGTGGGCAAAACTGGGCATTTCCTCTTACCCTGTTGCAGAGGGGCCACCGGAGACTCTGTCTCTGGTAACAGAGTCGGGAGGGCCCTATCTCTATGGGGGCAGAGCACAGATAATACCCGACTTCATGGTTCCTGGATCGGCCACGGCCTAATCCCATTCCTGGTATCAGCTCTCTCCCTCTAGGGGCCTCACACATTGGAGACTAGATGTAAAAGGGGGCGGGGTGGGGTTAAATGTCACCGTTTTCCTGCAGGAAAATAAGAACAGGAAGGGGTAACCATGCCAGGGAGACTGGGCGAGTTTTTTGATACTACAGGTTCACTGGGGAAGACAGGGATATACCAGGAATGTGGATAGATGGGTTACTTATAGCATTAAATGTAACAATAAATTATGTCCACAAACTTTTCGTGTTTTCAATATATTTCTATCGATAAAGGAGCTAAGAGAAATTGAGAAAGTTATCTTGAAGGCTTTAAAAAAATAGCAATTTCCAACACGTTGGGTTAAACATTCCAAATGTATTGCAGAGGAATTACAACTAACCCCCCTAGAACCACTGTCTACATACAGTTCCACTCTCTCTGCACCCAGACCCGCTCTCTCCTTACAGCTCCTTGTCTTTCCACACCCAAAACCCGCTCAGCCCCTATGGTTCCACTCACTCTACACCCCGGACCCGCTCTCTCCCTACAGCTCCACTGTCTCTACAACGCCAGACCCGCTCTCTCCCTGCGGCTCCACTCTCTCTACACCCCCCAGACTTGCTCTCTCCCTACGGCTCCAATCTCTCTACACCCCCCAGACCCGCTTTCCCCCTGAGACTCCACTGTCTCTACGACCAAGACCCACTCTCTAGCTACAGCTCCACTCTCTCTACACTGCAGACGCACTCACGCCCTACAGCTACACTCACTCAACCCCCCAGACCCGCTCTCTCCCTACAGCTGCACTCTCTCTACCCTCCCCCCCAGACCTGAAATCTCCCTACTGCTCCACTCCCTCTACACCCAGACCCGCTCTCTCCCTACAGCTAAACACTCTCTACCCCTCCAGACCCAATCTCTCCTTACGGCTCCACTCTCCCTACCCCCCAGACCTGCTCTCTCCCTAAGTCTCCAATCTCTCTAGCCTCCTGACCCTCTCTATCCCTAAGTCTCCAATCACTCAACCCCCCATGCCCGCTCTCTCCCTGTGTCTCCACTCTCTCAGCACCCTCCAGACCCTCTTTCTACTTAAGTCTCCAATCTGTCTACGCCCCCCCCACACCCACACTCTCCCTAAGTCTCCAATCTCTCTACTCCCCAGACCCTCTCTCTCCCTAAATCTCCAATCTCTCTAACCCCCTGATCAGCTCTCTCCCTAAGTCTCCAATCTCTCTAAGGCCCAGACCAGCTCTCTCCCTAAGTCTCCAATCTCTCTACCTCCTAGGCCCTCTCTCCCCCTAGGTCTCCAATCTCTCTTCGCCCCAGACCTGCTCTCTCCCTGAAGCTATAATTTCTGTACGCGCCAGAACCTCTCTCTCCCTGCAGCTGCAATCGCTCTAACCCCACCCCAGAACCGTTCTTTCTCTACACCTCCACTCCCTGCTCCCCCAGACCCGTTCTCTCCTAAATGCTCTTTTCTCTCTATCTTCTAGACCAACTCTTTCCCTACAACACCACTCTGTCTAAACCCAAGTCCTGCTCTCTCCCTAAAACTCCACCCTCGCTACAACCCAGAGCCGCACTTCCCTACAGCTCCACTCACTCAAATCCCCAGACCCACTCTCTCCCTATAGCTCCACACTCTCTACACCCCAGACCCACTCTCTCCGTGCAGCTCCATTTTCTCTACACCCCAGACCCGCTCACTCCCTACAGCTGCACACTCTCTAATCCCCCACACCAGACCTGCTCGCTCCCTATGACTCCACTCTCTCTACACAAAAGAGCCGCTCTCTCCCTACAGTTGCACTCTCTCAACACACCCCCCCACCCCCAGACTCGCTCTCTCCCTACGGCTCCACTCTCGATAAACCCCCTAGACCCGTTCTGTCCCTACATCTCCAATCTCTCCACCCTCCAGACCGTCTCTGTCCCTAAGTCTCCAATTTCTCTAACCCTAGACCCACTCTCTCCCTAAGAGTCCAATCACTCAACCCCCAGACCTGCTCTCTCCCTGTGTTTCCACTCTCTCTACACCCTCCAGACTCTCTCTCTCCCTAAGTCTCCGATCTGTCTACCCCTCACACCCACTCTCTCCGTAAGTCTCCAATCTCTCTACCCCACAGAATCGCTCTCTGCCAAAGTCTCCAATCTCTCTACCCCCAGACCTGCTCTCTCCCTAAAGCAGTACTTTCTGTATGCACCAGAACCTCTCTCTCCCTGCAGCTCCACTCTCTCTAACCAGACCCCAGACCCGCTCTTTCTCTACAGCTCCACTCTCTCCGCTCCCCCACACATGCTCTCTCTCCTAAATGCTCTGTTCTCTCTACCTTATATACCCGCTCTTTCCCTACAATACCACTATGTCTAAACCCCAGACCCACTCTTCCCTACAGCTCCAATCTCTCTACACCCCAGACCCACTCTCTCCTTACAGCTCCATTCTCTCTAACCCCCATACCCGCTCTCTCCATATTGCTACACTCTCTCTACAAACCAGACCCACTCTCTCCCTACAGCTGCACTCTCTCTACCCCACCAGACCTGCTCTTTCCCTACAGCTGCACTCTATCTACCCCACCAGACCCGCTCTCTCCCTACGGCTCCACTCTCTCTACACCCAAGAACCGCTCTCTCACTAAAGCTCCACTCTCTCCAACACCCCAGACCCGCTCTCTCTCTACGGCTCCACTCTCGCTACACCTCCCAGACCTGCTCTCTCTGTACGGCTCTAATCTCTCTACACTCTATTGACCTGCTCTCTCCCTACATCTCCAATCTCCCTACACCCCAGACCCACTCTCTCCCTATGTCTCCACTCTCTCTATCCCCCAGACCCGCTCTCTACCTACAGCTCCCTTCTCTCTACACCGCAGACCCACTCATTCCCTACAGCTTCCACTCACTCAACCCCCCAGAACCGTTCTATCCCTACGGCTCCACTCTCTCCACTCCCCAGACCCGCTCTCTCCGTACAGCTCCATTCTCTCTACCCCTCAGACCCGCTCTCTCTCCCATGCTACACTCTCTCTACAACCCGGACCCGTTCTCTCCCTACAGCTGCACTCTATCTACACACCCAGTCCTGCCCTCTCCCTACGGCCACACTCACTCTACACCCCAGACCCGTTCTCTCCCTTCAGCTCCACTCTCTCTACCCCCCAGACCCGCTCTCTCCCTAAGTCTCCAATCATTGAACCCCCCAGACCTGTTTTCTCCCTGTGTCTCCACTCTCTCTACACCCTCCAGGCCCTCTCTCCCCTTAAGACTCCAATCTGTCTACCCCCCACACCTGCTCTCTCCCTAAGTCTCTAATCCCTCTAGCCCCAGACCCTTCCTCTCCCTAAGGCTCCAATCTCTCTAACCTCCAGACCCGCTCTCTCCCTAATTCTCGAAACTCTCTACCCCAAAGACTCTCTCTCTCCTGAAATCTCCAATCTGTCTACCCCCCAGACCAGCTCTAACCCTGAAGCTATAGTTTCTGTACACACCAGAACCTCTCGCTCCCTGCAGCTCCACTCTTTCTCTACAGCTCCACTCTTTCTGCTCCCCCAGACCCGCTCTCTCCTAAATGCTCTGTTCTCTCTACCTTCTAGACCCGCTCTTTCCATACAATACTACTCTGTCGAAACCCCAGTCCTGCTCTCCCCCTGAAGCTCCACTCTCTCTACAACCCGGACCAACTCTCTCCCTACAGCTCCATTCACTGATCCCCCCAGACCCGCTCTCTCCCTCGGGCTACAGGCACTCTACAACTCAGACCCGCTCTCTGCCTACAGCTGCACTCTCTCTAACCCCCCAGACTTGCCCTCTCCCTACGGCTCCACTCACGCTACACCCCAGCCCCACTCTCTCCCTATGGCTCAACTCTCTCTACACCCCCCTAGACCCGATCTCTCCCTACAGGTCCACTCTCTCTACACCCCCAGAACTTCTCTCTCCCTATGGCTCCAATCTCTCTGCACCCTCCAGACCAACTCTATCCCTACATCTCCTATCTCTCTACACCGCACACCCGCTCCCTCCCTAAGTGTCCGATCACTCTACCCCCCAGACCGTCTCTCTCCCTAAGTCTCCGATTTGTCTAACCCCCAGAACCGCTCTCTCCCTAAGTCTCCAATCTCTCTAACCCCCAGACCAGCTCTCTCCCTCGGGCTACAGTCAGTCTACAACCCAGACCCGCTCTCTGCCTACAGCTGCACTCTCTCTAACCCCCCAGACTTGCCCTCTCCCTACGGCTCCACTCACGCTACACCCCAGCCCCACTCTCTCCCTACGGCTCAACTCTCTCTACACCCCCCTAGACTCGATCTCTCCCTACAGGTCCACTCTCTCTACACCCCCAGAACTGCTCTCTCCCTATGGCTCCAATCTCTCTGCACCCCTCAGACCAACTCTATCCCTACATCTCCTATCTCTCTACACCACACACCCGCTCTCTCCCTAAGTCTCCGATTTGTCTAACCCCAGAACCGCTCTCTCCCTAAGTCTCCAATCTGTCTACCCCCAGACCCTCTCTCTCCCTAAGTCTCCAATCTCTCTAACCCCCAGACCCGCTCTCTCTCGAAGTCTCCAATCTCTCTAACCCCAGACCCGCTCTCTCCCTAAAGCTATACTTTCTGAATGCGCCAGAACCTCTCTCTCCCTGCAGCTCCACACTCTGGAACCCCACACAAGGCCCGCTCTTTCTCTACAAGTCCACTCTCTCCGCTCCCCCAGACCCACTCTCTCCTAAATGCTATGTTCTCTCTACCTTCTAGACCCACTCTTTCCCTAGACCATCACTTTGTCTGAACCCCAGTCTTGCTCTCTCCCTAAAGCTGCACTCTCTCTATCCATCAGACACCAAAACATTCAAATTAAACAATCGGATAAATAATCACTCTATGCCATTGAAATCAAACAACCTGACCTATACTTACCCCACCCCATTCAAATCTAACAACGTGACCCATATCCACACCATCACATTCAAAGCAAACAACCTGACCCATAACCACCCCACCAGATTCAAACCAAACAACCTGATCCAGAACCACCACACGACATTCAAATCAAAAACCTGTCCATATCCACCCCATCCCGCACAAATCACACAATCTTACCCATAACCAGCTCACCTCATTCAAGCCAAACAGACTGACACATAACCACTCCAACCCATTCAAACAAAACAACCTGACCCATAATAACCCCACCACATTCAAATCTAACAACCCGACCCATATCCACACAATGGCGTTCAAATCAAACAACCTGACCATAACCACCCCACCCACTAAAATCCCAAAACCTAAACCATAACCACCCCACAGCATTCACAATCTGACCATAAATTCCCTAGCCCATTCAAATCAAACAACCTGTCCCATATGCGTCACAAGCCATTCAAATCGAGCAATCTGACCCCTAACCACCCCACCGATTCAAATCAAACATGCTGACCCATAACCACCCCACTCCATTCAAGTCAAACAGCCTGATCTTCAACCAAAGCACCCCATTCATATCAGACAACCTGATTAATATCCAAAATACACAGTTCAAAATCAAACAACCTGATCCATAGCCACTCCACCACATTCAAATCAAACATCCTGCCCCATTACCACCCCACGACATTCAAAACAAAGAATCTAAACTTTAACCAACCCAATCCCTTCAAATAAAACAAACCGAGCCAGAGTTACCACACTCCATTCAAATCAAACAACTTGATTCATAACGAAAATAGCCCATTCAAACGAAGGAACATGAACCATATCCAACACAGCACGTTCAGCTCAAACAACAAGACCCTTAATAACCTAACCCTGTTCAAATCATGCAACCTTTTCCTTAACCGCACCACCATTTTAAAATCAAAGAATCTGTCCATAACCACCCTACCCCAGTCAAATCAAACATCTTGTCCCATAAAAACCCCACCGCATTCAAATCAAACATTCTGAACCATATCCATCCCACCACTTTCAAATCAAAAATCAGACCCATAACCAGACCACCCAATTCCAATCAAACAACCTGACCCACAACGACCCCACCCCATTCAAATATAACAACCTGTTGCCTCACAGTACCAGCCCATTCAAATCAAATTAATCTAACTCTTAACCACACCAAAACATTCATATTAAACAGACACCTAATCAACTCACTCCATTCAGATCAAGCAACCTGACCAATAATAACCGCACCCCATTTAAATCAAACAACATGGAAAATAACCACAGCAAGCTTATCAAATGAAACAATTCCTCCCATATCCACGCTACCCCATTCAAATCAAACAAACTGACCAATAATTACCGCAACCCTTTCAAATCAATGATCCTAACACAAAATCACCCAACCACAATCAAATGAAACAACATGACCCAGAACCATCCCACTCCAATCAAAGCAAACAACTTGTTCAAAAACAAACCCACCCGTTCAATTCAAACAACCTGATCCATAGCCCCCGCCCCCACCCCATTCAAATCAAACATCCTGCCGCATTAACACCCAACGAAAGTCAAATCAAAGAAACCAATCTTTAACCAACCCAAGCCATTCAAATGATTCAATCTGTACCATAAATACCACACCCCATTCAAATGAAACAACCTGACCCGTAAGCAACACTCCCAGTTCAAAGCAAACAGGTTGGCTTTTAACCACTCAACCCCGTGCAAATCAAACAACCTGACACCTAACAACCTCACAACTTTAAAATCAAAAATTCTGCCGACAATCACCACACCACAGTCAAATCAAACAACCAGATGCCCCATCGCGTTCAAATCAAACATTCTGAACCATATCCACCCCGACACATTCAAATCAAAGCTTCTGCCCCATTACCACCCCACGAAATTCAAATCAAACGATCTGACGCTTAGCAACCCCAAAACATTCAAAGCAAAAAACCTTACCCATAACCACCCGAACCCATTCAAATCAAACAATCTGACCCATAACCACCCCACCCGATTCAATTCAAACAACATGACACATAATCACCCCAACCCATTCAAATCAAAAAAATCTAACTCATGACCACCTCAAAACATTCAAATTAAACAATCAGGCACATAAACTCTCCACCCCATTCTAATCAATAATCCTAACAATTAACCACCTCACCCTATTCAAATCAAACAACCTGACCAATATCTACCCCACCCCATTCATATTAAGCAACCTGACCATAACAAGCCCATCCCTTTCAAATCAAACAAACTGACCAAAAACCACCCCAACTTATTCACGTCAAACGATATGGCCCATAACCTCACCAACCCATTGAAATCAAACAATCTGTCCCAAAACCATTCCAATACATTCAAATAAAGCAACCTGACCCATAGCTACCCCAGACCTTTCAAACCAAACAAACTGACCCATAGCTACCCAATCGCATTCAAATCAAACCACCTGACCCATAACCAGCCCATCAGAATCAAATCAATAACCTGACACATAACCACCCAGCAAATACAAATCGAAAAACTCTAACCCATAGCCAGCCCACCACATTCAACTTAAGAAAAATGTGACCCATAACAAACCCACGGCATTCACATCAAACAACCTGACAAATAACCACCCCAAAACATTCACATCAAACTCTCTGTCCCATAACCACAGAACCACACTCAAACCAAAAGTCTGACCCGTAAGCAACCCACCCCATTCAAATCAAACAACCTGACCCATAACCACTCTCCTAATTCAGTCTGACAGTTTATCCCCTCACTCTCATATAACCTGTCACTTCAAGTTTCCCACTCTGTTCACTTGACCCGATTGGGCCTCTGTGCATTGATCCATTGTCAAACTGATTCCCCCTGACCCTCTGCCTAACCCCTGACCCTCCACCTAACCATTGGCAATCGGCCAAACCCCTGACCCTCTGCCTAAGCCCTGACACTCCACCTCAACATTGGCCATCTGCCAAACCCCTGACCCTCTGTCTAACCCCTCACCCTCTGCCGAATCCCTGAAACTCCGCATAAACAATGACATTAATTCTAAACCCTGACACTTTGCCTAAACCCGACCCTCTGTCCAACCCTGACCCATCCTGTCCCGTAACCCCCATATAACCTGTGACCTCTAAGCTGGCCTTGGTTGTCCTGAAACAGTGTGACCACTGCTCCCTCGAACCTGCGTCTCAACTTGATTCCCACGACCCTCGGGCTCAACCCTCACCCTCTACTCAGCCTTTCTGCTCCGATCCAAACAATAGCCTAAGATCCTCAGCTTATCTCCACACCGGTCAATCCCATCACCAACACAACCTGAGCCCCACCCTTTACTACCCCAACCCCTGACAATGTTGAAAGTGTGTGTGGGGAGGGGAATGAGAAGTTAGATTGAGATGAGGAAGATGTGAGGATTCTCGATTGCATCCTAAGCAGCAGAATTCCCTGGATATGGTGAACCGCCTCGGCCCCTATTCGATATCCTATGGATTCTCTGTGAATCTGATTCACTCCATTCCAGCTGGTTCATCTCCTATAGGCTGCACCAGTTTAATGAGGACCGTTAATGTTACAGACAATGAGCAGCTATCTCACAGCAGAGGGGTCAGTTTATCATTGTTCCACCAGCCTGGCTGCTGAAGGATCAACTTACTGGTGATGGATGAACTTAGAGATGATCGGTCAGTTTGTTGGGACTGATTCAGGTTCTGGGCGCTGAGTGAGCTCTTTGTGTCTGAGGTGCTCTGTCACCTTATTAGTGTTTTATTGTCTCTCTGCATCTGTAAGTGTCTTTGCCAGTGAAGACCACATCTGTCATACACCCCATCACTGCCTTTGAATATTGGGAATTGTGTTCTGAGATTTGGTGATATTATTTTCACACCCAGTTAAACATAAGTTGTGAGTTGTGGAAATTCATAAGGGAGTGTTGCCCCGGGTGAAGCTAATCCCTTTGCTCAGGTAATTAGCATCAGTCCCCCTGGATACACAGTCACTCTGTAACCAGAAGGGTTCTCATTGATATTAATGGGGAGAAACATTCCAAAGAGTCATTGCACACAGTCAGTGTGAACATCAGCACCGGCTCTAACATAGACCAGGAGCTCTGCAGAGAGGTCCACTATGCACTCAGATTATTCACTGGATCTGAGGATTGAGATGTTCCTCTATGAGCTTCAAAAAATTGACTATCCAGTGCTCGCTGCTCTTGTGGTTCCTGGTAAGTCTCTGCACCCAGCATTGTTTCTGTCAGACAAGGATTATTTTATTCGTGTTCATGTCATTGAGTGTCTCCTCTCTTCGTTCTTACTGTTGTTGCTGGTACGACGCTGTATTCAGTAATTATTCAAGCAGCTAACGCTCGCTGCATTACTCTTACAAGTATTTAAGTCCCTGCACTCAGCATTATTTTATCCTCCTGTGCTGCAAAAAGGCATTGCCTGCTACTTGTGTGCTGCCAATATTGTTGCCGCTGATCAGCATCAGCCTGAATGTTGCCTGTGCGGTGCTCTGTGTGGAGACATTCCGCTTCAGTTTTCCAGGAGTGACGAAGAGTGCTGTGCAAGTTATAATGATCAGTGAAGAACCCGTCGCCTGTCCTTATGATGAAGGGGAATTCATTGCTGCACCATTTGAAGATGGCTGGGAGCAGGACAGTACCCGCAGCATGTTTTGGAGCTCATCTACTTTGCTTCAAACAAACTAAAGCACTTTCCTTTCGCCGGACTGCGGGCCAACACAGGGTTAAACGAGGACTTAAGTCAAGGGCCGGCATGAGAAAGTTATATGTCCAACTGAGCATACTGCCCTGTAATGCCCATGTCTGTAATGAGGGCTGCCAACCAATGGCCTTACCTGAACAAAGAGTGATCCTCGGTGCACAGGTTAGACTGTGTAAGAGGCGCCTGCTTTCACTGCCTGTCACACCTTCCATCACATTGTTGATGACTGAGATCGATCCCGCTTTTCCCTGCTTTGTGTGTTTGTGTTATCATAGAATCTGTTACTGAGTCATCTTCCAATTCGTTGTTCTATCGAGTTTATGTACCTGTTTGTTATTCCCGGGTGTAATATCCAAACTGTTCTGCTTTACGCAGTTACAGACTGTTTTGTCTGGATCACTGTCACTTTTACATTCGATCGACTTGTGGCTATTTATGGCAGTAAGTTGAGAGCAAAATATTGCACCACAAAAACTGCATTTGTAGTTCTGGGAACAGTCAGTTTGTTGGGCTGTTTGAAGAATGTGTTCTGGTATTTTATCTATCTGGCTCAGTATTGGGGCATGAATTTCCCCTGGTTTTGTTTTGTGACATTGGATGTTCAGAATTCACAGCCATGGGCAGCAGTCAAGTGTCTTCATTACATTGTAGCACCGGGTGTCCCATTTTTCATGATTCTAGTGCTCAATGCCTTAACTGTCAGGTATATTCTAGTGACCAGCAGAGCCCGCAGGAGACTCCGGGCAAAGAGCATTGGAGAGAGTAGCAGAGATCCAGAGATGGAGAGTCGAAGGAAATCCATCGTTTTAATGTTTAATATCCCAGGAAGATTCATCCATTTATGGGGTGACTTAATTGTCTTTTCCATATGGTTGCAATTGGTATGTTTGGGCTACACAAACGTAAGACCACCTCTTTATATGCGGGAAATAGGCTCCATGCTGCAGCTCCTGAGCTGCTGTACAAACACTACTTTCTATGCAGTGACCCAGACTAAGTTCAGAGAGCAGCTGAAGGCTGTGCTGAAATACCCCTTTACTCCGATTCTAAAACTCATTTAATGCTGAGCGGTACTGAATGATTTCACAATTGGAACACGCTCACTCCTCATGCTCTGCCCGACCCAACTCTCCACAGCAGGTCCAGTGATAGTGATTAATTATAAATCTCTGACTGACACAGGGTGAGCCATCCTCAGCCACTGTCAGAGATATACTGTGAACTGTGAAAAGACTCCGGCTGCCACCGAGTTTATATATTGGGCTTTGGGAAAGTCTAGGCTGGGATTATTCTACCTGGAGCCTTTGTTTGAAAAACCCATATATCAGCATCTCACACAAAGCAGCATGTGACTGCATCCCACACCAATCAGAAAGTGGCTCCCCTCATACCCAGCACAAAGTCTCCCTCCACAGCAAAACACAAAGTGATTCCTGTGGAACCAACACCCAAGAAGAAGCCGGACCACCACTTCCAAGCTCAATAATTCACATCAAATTAATCCCTCCTGTTAGACTGATCAAGTCCAATAGAAACCTCAGCAGTGAAGTTATTCACTGTCAACGTCTCATCCATCTGTATTCAGGCATCAATGTCACTTCACATGGGCTATAAAAGGCTTCCATCCCATTTCGGCAATGACCGCCTCAGCCTGGACTCGCATCTTTTGTCAGCGTTTTTGAGTCTTTGGATCGTTCGGTCAAGGAATGAATTTATAAAGGGACAAAACGTCTTGTTAAACCCGTTTCACCGTTTTGAGATTAAAGTGATGCAACCCTACCCTCTGCTGGCCGCTCACCGCCACTACAGGCGCTGCTTTTTACCATTCTCAGAGAAGTTCAGTTGCTAGATGGCAGCATGTGGAAACAGACTGAATAAGTCTGAATATTGAACAATACTGCAAGAGAATGAAATTTACAGCAGAGTGTACAGTTCACTCTTGTGGAGCATTCACTCTTTTACCACCTGACCCTGTAGATGAACTCTCTACTCATTCCCCATTGGAGATATTGTTTGGAGATGGTATTTGGAGATCATTTCAGACTGGTATGTACACATTTTATTCAGTTATCTGGATCTACTCCAGTTCTCAATGGGACTAGATAAACTTTGCTGTACTCTGTAAATCATCTGCAATTCATTGTCAATGTTTAAACTGACACCTTGGATTTTGATAAAGAGTTTTAAGAATATTTTTCCAAGATAATTTTCTTGGCTTCTCACACAGATTCATTGTCCTAGAAAAAACAAGCATTGGAAACACAAACAATAAATGGGAGACAATTTACTTGCAAATCTTTACAGCCTCCATTCACATGGTGACCATGCTGGCTTAGATATGAAGAGCTCTGCAATCCATTCCCATTATGCAGCTCTTGGTCTGCACTCCTGTCGGACACAGTGTAACAGAGAGAGGCCAGCTGAGTTGGGGTCAAAATTCACTAACTCCACTCATGCCCCTTATTTACCCGGCCAACCAGAAACATCAAAAAAGCTCCAACACAATTGTCAAGGCAAGTTTTACTTTCATAAATCCGTGTTGACAATTATGAAAAAGGCGACTCTTCTCCAACGCACAGTAGACAAACCGAGGCTGAAAGATATCTCATTTATTTACGGAAGTTGTTAACAACAACAGGGCACAGTGTGTGTAATGTCACTATGTTCCAAATGTGAAATGTGTTGCTGCTTTACAATGCCAATCACACACAAACTCACACACACACACATACAGATGCAGACAGATACATGCATTCAGGTGCAGAAACAGACACACGCACACTCACCAAAATTCATATACATACACTCAGTCTCACACACACAAACACACTTACAAACCCGCGCACACACACACACACACACACACACACACACACAGTCGCACACATGCCTGGACACACATGTACAGTGGCACAGACAGACAGCACAGATGGTTAATGTCAATATCAGTCTAGTCAGTGGTTTATTAGAGGAATAACACAAGTAAAGCTGAAATTCGTTGCGGATTTTATTCTGAAATGTGTTGCTGCTTTACAATGCCAAACTCTGACTCACACATACATACACCTACTATCTCCCACCCACACACAAACTCTCAAACAGATATACAATCACACACATTCTTATACAGTCACACACTCACAGAACTACAGACAGACAGGGAGCAGGGAAAGTTAATGTCAACCTCAATTTAGTCAAACAAGTAGTGTATTAGAAGAATAACACAAGCAGAGTTGAAACTCGCTGTGTTTGTTTTAGTCTGAAATGAGGCTATACAAATTCATGAACAACCACAATATTGAAAATCACCAACAAATTCAACAATAACCTCAACAATGAAAAACAACATATTCGACAACAACCTCAGCATTGAAAAACCAGCAAATGCAACAAAAAACTTAAATCGAAATTCACCAACAAAGTCAACAACAACCTCAACTTTCAAAATCACCAACAATTTAAACAACCTCAACATTGAAAACAACAATTTTTTCAACAAGAACCTCAACATCGAAAAAACAACAATTTCAACAACAAATTCAACGCGGAATCAACACAACAAATTAAACAACAACCTCAACATTGAAAAACACCAACAAATTCAACAAGAACCTCAACATTGATAAACATCAACAAATTCAACTACAACCCCAACATTGAAAATACCAACAAATTCAACAACAACCTGAACATTGAAAAACACGAACAAATTCAACAACAACCTCAACATTGAAAAACACCAACAAATTCAACAACAACCCCAACATTGAAAAACACCAACAAATTCAACAACAACCTCAACATTGAAAACACCAACAAATTCAACAACAACCTCAACATTGAAAACACCAACAAATTCAACAACAACCTCAACATTGAAAAACAGCAACAAATTCAACAACAACTCAACATTGAAAACACCAACAAATTCAACAACAACCTCAACATTGAAAATACCAAATTCAACAACAACCTCAACATTGAAAACAACAACAAATTCAACAACAACCTCAACATTGAAAACACCAACAAATTCAACAACAACCTCAACTTTTAAACACCAACAAATTCAACAACAACCTCAACATTGAAACACCAACAAATTCAACAACAACCTCAACATTGCAATACCAACAAATTCAACAACAACCTCAACTTTGAAAACACCAACAAATTCAACAACAACCTCAACATTGAAAACACCAACAAATTCAGCAACAACCTCAATATTGAAAAACACCAACAAATTTAACAACAACCTCAACATTGAAACACCAACAAATTCATCAACAACCTCAACATTGAAACACCAACAAATTCAACAACAACCTCAACTTTGAAAACACCAACAAATTCAACAACAACCTCAACATTGAAAACTACCAACAAATTCAACAACAACCTCAACATTGAAAAACACCAACAAATTCAACAACAACCTCAACATTGAAAAATACCAACAAATTCAACAACAACCTCAACATTGAAAAACACCAACAAATTCAACAACAACCTCAACATTGAAACACCAGCAAATTCAACAACAACCTCAACTTTGAAAAACACCAACAAATTCAACAACAACCGCAACATTGAAAACAACAACAAATTCAACAACAACCTCAACATTGAAAAACACCAACAAATTCAACAACAACCTCAACATTGAAAACACCAACAAATTCATCAACAACCTCAACATTGAAACACCAACAAATTCAACAACAACCTCAACTTTGAAAACACCAACAAATTCAACAACAACCTCAACATTGAAAACTACCAACAAATTCAACAACAACCTCAACATTGAAAAACACCAACAAATTCAACAACAACCTCAACATTGAAAAATACCAACAAATTCAACAACAACCTCAACATTGAAAAACACCAACAAATTCAACAACAACCTCAACATTGAAACACCAGCAAATTCAACAACAACCTCAACTTTGAAAAACACCAACAAATTCAACAACAACCGCAACATTGAAAACAACAACAAATTCAACAACAACCTCAACATTGAAAAACAGCAACAAATTCAACAACAACCTCAACATTGAAAACACCATCAAATTCAACAACAACCTCAACTTTGAAACAACAACAGATGCAACAACAACCTCAACACTGAAAAGAACCAACACATTCAACAAAATAATCATTGGAAAACATCAACTGATTCTTTAACCACATCATCATGAGAGGGGCGGCTCCGAAAAGTCACAAAGTTCAAGGTTCGGACCTCTTCCCCATGGTGACGGCATCATGGGAGGGGCGGATTCTACCCGTTACAAAGTTCAAGGGTCGGGCCTGTTCCCCATGGTGACGGCATCATGGGAGGGGCGGCTCCTAACCATTAAAAAGTGCAAGGGGCGCAAGGTGGTCCCTATGGTGATGGCAACATGGGCGGGGCGGATTCTTAACGTCACCACGCGCAAGGGGCGGTACCTGGTCCCCATGTTGATGACATCATGGGGTTGGGGGGCGGCACCTAAGCGTCACAAAGGCCAGGCGGCCGGACTGGTCCAGGTGATGACCGCATAATGGGAGGGGTGAGAAATGCGATGGCAAAATGGACAGTGTGGCGGCTCCTCGTTACCATGACGACGGATTATTAGGAAGGGTGTGTCCATTGACTGCACAATGGAAAGGGGGAAGGACATGGTCCCAATGATGATGGCATAATGCAGAGGTGTGTGCCTTGTGACAGCACAATGGACAGAGGTTGGGGTCTGGTCCCCATGATGACGGCATAACAGAGAGGGCCGTGCCTGGAAGCGGCACACTGGACGGGGCAGTGACCTTGTCCCTTTGATGAAGGAACAATGGAAAAGGGCGTGCCCTGACTCCCTTGGCCAGGGTAAGCTGGAGTCGGTTAGAGCAGGACTCTCGCCGGCCCCGCCCGTGACACTCAGCCATTGGAGCAGGGAGAAAAGGTGAGAGGGCAAAAGGTCACTGCCCCACCATTCCCACTGGCGCTCTCCTGAACAACCAATGGACCAGCGATAAAATGTATAGAAAAGGTCTTGTGAAACTTCATGCTGGATATTGCTCCAGCGTTACCTTCCATTCTGCCCTTCAGTTACCCTTTGATGTTATAACAATTCTCAGGAGAATCAATACAGAGGAATTTGGTTGTAACAAAGCCAAATGCTGGCCAGTAAAAGCACTACATCATCTCTAGGTTACCTCCACGAGTTACACCGTGAATATTTCACCAACATCAAAAAACAAACACAAAACCAGTTAGAAACCACAGGATCAGAAATGATAAGCATTGGGCAGAGGCCGATATTGAGAGACCCCCGAAATACACAGACACATACAGAAGCACACACAGGACACACACACAGGCAGTCACATACACACACACATAGACACACACTCACAGGCACATACACAGCCAAACACAGCCCCCCCCCCCCCCCCCCTCCACACACACACATACACAGAGGCGCACACACAAACAGACACAAATCATTCACATGCAGACACAGACACAGACACACAGGGGCACAGACACACAGTCACACACCTCTGTTAATTGAAGGATTTCTATTAATTTCAGGGTCTGCATTATTTTCAGTCCGTTTTTAGCTTCAATATCAGTTTAGGTGTCTGTATCAGTTCTAAATTCTGCATTACTTTAAGGATCTATATTAATTTAAACATTTGTATTAGGTTCAGGATCTGTATTAATTTAAACATCTGTATTAATTTAAACATCTGTATCAAATTAAAGATCTGTGTTGATTTAAAGATTTGTATTATTTTCAGGATCTGTATTAGTTTAAGGATCTGCGTCTGTATTAAATTAAACATCTATATGGTTTCAGGATCTGTATTATTTCCAGTATCTGTGTTAGTTTCAGGATCTGTATTAGTTTCAGGATCTGTATTATTTTCAAGTTCTGTATTATTTTCAGGATCTGTATTAGTTTCAGGATCTGTATTAGTTTCAGGATCTTTATTAGTTTCAGGATCTGTATTAGTTTCAGGATCTGTATTATTTTCAGGATCTGTATTAGTTTCAGGGTCTGTATTAGTTTCAGGATCTGTATTAGTTTCAGGATCTGTATTAGTTTCAGGATCTGTATTATTTTCAGGATCTGTATTTTTTTCATTATCTGTATTAGTTTCAGGATCTCTATTAGTTTCATACAGGATATTGCAGATATTTTTGAAACAGCAATTCATCATTCCTTTTTTGCTTTTTTGTCAATCACTTTAAAAGTCTGTCGGCCTGTCACTGGCCCATTTTCCAGGATCACCAGTTCCCTGTTATTTACCCTATCAAAACCAATCGTGGTTCGAAATGACTCTATTAAAACTCCCCTTTCCCTGACCTGCTCGAAGGAGAATAACCCCAGCTTCTCCATCCCCCACACGCAGTTCAAATCACTCAGCCCTGTTCCAATTCCATTAAAAATCCTCTGTGCCTCGTCCAAGACTATAATACTCTCCCTGAAATGGGCTCCACAGAATTAGGCATTATGCTTACCAAACCTTACCGAGGCTTAGTGATGATGCATCCTTTGTCTGAGTTTCTTCTTTTTGTAAACTCTGACTCTCTTTATCAATAAAGACGAATGATTGTTTTAATGCATTAAAAAGCTTTATCTAACTTCTTCAATAATTTGCCTATATCTGCCGGACTTATTGTAGAACAGCTTCAAAATTTATCCACTTTACATCCCTCTATGTACAATATTCAATCCTTCTAAAACCTTCAGACAGCTCAGATGGACCAGGGTAAACTTTACCACTTTTGTTTGGTGCAAGAATAATTGGATTGAAAGGGTTATCTGAGGCTGTTTGTTCTTTGGTTGGAACTAACGTCAGTCTCCATGGACCCTAATTATCTAATTGGAGGAATTCCCACTCATGTTTATAAGGAACCCCTTTCAAGGTGTTACCTCATATTGTCAGCGGGAGCATCGGCTCTGTCACTGACAGGGACCTGGAGATTCAAGAGAGGGAGAGGCGATCTCAGAATCTGAGAACAATGGATTGGAAAGTTACAACAATGGATCAGAAGCTGGGAACAACATATTGGAATGTTACAACAATAAACAGGCGTTTATCGGAAGCACTTTATGAGCTCTCCACATGTTATAATTGGATGCCATTAAATTCCCGGATCTATTGGGCAATCCAGCTTATTCTGCCATTTTACTATTCGATCCTCGTTATTATTGGCGTCCCTTGTCAGTCTCATTGTGTCCAACGATCAATTCTATAAGCGATATTTAACTGCATTAATCTCCTTCACCAAAACTAGATTTGTTTTGAGGTTCCAAATTTGTCTAAACTAGTTCAAGTGAGTAGTGGCGACAGTTTAATGATTAACGACTTGTTCAGAAATGTCAGTATCATATCTAATCCTTTTTAAAATCTGCTTTCTTCCACCATATCACAGACATTCCAGTTTGTTGTCGCATGTAAAGTAATTTCAATTAATCACTGGATGCCACAATATGATGGATCAATTCAGTACCTTCAGCCAAGCAGATGTTTTTTTTGCCTTTAAGCTTGATGCATAATTCTATTGTTTTCTCTGTTCCTTACAGTGAACGTAATGACAATTGTGATCTTAACTCAGGGAAATTGTGGTCTCTCCAACTGTGTCACTCGCTACCTGGTGTACATGGCAGCAGCGGATCTACTGGTCATTATTCTGGACCTGGTATTGAGACACATTCCAATTGTTTATAAGGAAAATTTTAATTTCCTGTGGGACGTGCGTGTGTGTAATATCCATGCTGTACTGCTTTATGCAGTCACTGAATGTTCTGTCTGGTTCACCGTCACTTTCACATTTGATCGGTTTGTGGCCATTTGTTGCCAGAAGCTAAAAATTAAATATTGAACTGAGAAAACGGCGGCTGTGGTTCTAGGATCAGTGACTGTGCTGAGCTTCTTACAGAATATTTTCTGGTACTTTATGATATCAGGTTTGTATACACTGATGAACAGACCCTGGTTTTGTTTTATAACATTCAAAGTTCAGAATAATCCGGTCTGGATAATCATCGAGTTCCTCCATCACATCCTTACCCCCTGTGTCCCATTTGTCCTGATTCTGCTGTTCTATCTTCTCACCATCAGACACATTTTAATGAGCAGCAGAGCCCGCAGGAGACTCCGGGCTCACAGCAATGGGGAGAGGCCCAGAGACCCAGAGATGGAGAGTCGGAGGAAATCCATCATTTTACTGTTTGTTATCTCGGCTAATTTCATTCTGTTGTGTGCGATGTTAATGGTGTATTCTGTATGGAGACGGATGTATTATATGGTGTCTTATTCTGTATGGATGGGTAACTATGTGCGGGAATTGGGCTTCATGCTGCAGCTCCTGAGCTGCTGCACAAATACTGGGATTTATGCCGTGACCCAGACTAAGTTCAGGGAACAGTTGAAGAATGTGCTGAAATATCCCTTTACTCTAATTCTTCAATGCTTTCGATGATTTGAAGAAATTAATCAGTGTGAGTTTCTACTTTTCTTCCATTTGTTATCTCTCTTCCAGTGGATCAGTGAGCTGCCTCTGTTGTGACAGAGTGGGGATCAGCCCTGTCCTTATTGTAAAATGCAAGGGCAAGGGCGTGTCCCTGTCACGGCAGAGTGGGCTGTCATCTATCGCCCTGGTGACAGAGGGGATGGTGGATCCTCTGACCATGGTTAGAGAACAGGGAGGGCACTGCGGCCATGGGGACAATGAGGCTCGTGGCATTGCAATGGAACCATAGAGGGAATGGAGACTGGCCTCTGGTGTCAGTGAGCGGCAGCGCCTGTCGCTGTGGTGCGCAGAGGGGGGCATTCCCTCTGGCTCTGTAAGGCAGAGGGGGTGGGGGGAGCGGAGTCTCTGAGTCTGCAAACAGAGTGAGGAGGGCGCTCTCTCTATGAGGACAGAGCCAAGCTAGCAACTGTCGTCATGGTCATGGCCTAATCCCAATCCTGGCGTCTGCTGCCTCCCTCTTCGACGTTCACAAATTGCAGCCTGGATGGAATGGGAGTGGGGGAGTGGGGGCAGTGCCACCACCGGCCTGCAGAGAAATAAGAAAAGGAAGGGGAAATTCATACCAGGTAGACTGCGCAAAATTGCTTCTACTGAATTTTACTGAGACAGAGTGAGACATAGCAGGAAGATGGTGGAATGAGGTGTGTGAACAGCTGCATCACTGGGTGTTTATTATAAAAATAAATGTAACAGGAAATTCTCTCCAATGTATCGTTTGTGTTTTCAATATATTTTCTACAGCCAAATAATCAGTGTGAGGAATTGAGAAAACGAACTTGGAAACAAATAGAAACTTTTAGCAAGATGCAATGTGTCGGTTTAAGCATTGACAAGATATTGCAGAGGAATTAGAGAGTACAGCAAAGTTTATCTACTCCCATTCTGAATGGGATTAGAGTCTAATACCTGTAGCGAATCTACAAATTGCAATCTGGAATATTAATAAACTACCATCTCCAGCCAATATCTCCAATGAGGATTGAGGAGAGAGCTCATGTACAGGGTAAGTTGGCAGAAGAGTGAAAACCCCACCCGAGTGAACTGTGCACCCTGCTGCAAACTTCAATCCCTTACTGTATTGTTCAATATTCACACTTCATCAATCTGTTTCATGATGCAGACATGCAGTTACTGAACATCTCTGAGTTGACAAAGAGCAGTAGTGGCGCTGAGCTGCCAGCAGAGGGTGGGCATGTATCCCTGAAATGGCAGGCGAGGCCTGATGCTGTCTTGTCAGAGGGGGCGGGGCCTGTAACCTCATTGTTAGAGCAGGGACAGAGCCTGCTGCTGGATTGTCAGAACGGGGGCGGGGCCTGTTACCTCATTGTTAGGGCAGGGACAGAGCCTGCTGCTGGATTGTCAGAAAGCGGGTGGGGCCTGTTACCTCATTGTTAGAGCAGGGACAGAGCCTGCTGCTGGATTGTCAGAACGGGGGTGGGGCCTGTAACCTCATTGTTAGAGCAGGGACAGAGCGTGCTGCTGGATTGTCATAGCGGGGGCGGGGCCTGTTACCTCATTGTTAGAGCAGGGACAGAGCCTGCTGCTGGATTGTCATAGCTGGGGCGGGGCCTGTTACCTCATTGTTAGGGCAGGGACAGAGCCTGCTGCTGGATTGTCAGAAAGGGGGTGGGACCTGTTACCTCATTGTTAGAGCAGGGACAGAGACTGCTGCTGGATTGTCAGAGCTGGAGCGGGGCCTGTTACCTCTTTGTTAGAGCAGGGACAGAGCCTGCTACTGGTTTGTCAGAGCCGGGGCGGGATCTGCTGTCCTATGGTCAGAGCGGGGGCGAGATCTGTTGTCCTATGGTCAGACCGGGGGCGAGGTCTGTTGTTCAATGGTCAGAGCGGGGGCGGGGTCTCTCTCTTTATTGTCAGAGGGGGGGCGGGGTCTGTTGCTCAATGGTAAGAGCGGGGGCGGGGTCTCTCTCTCCATTGTCAGAGCGGGGTGGGGCCTGTTTCTCCATTCTCAGGGCGGGGTTGGGGATTGTTGAAGCATTCTCAGAATGGGGGCGGGGTCTGTAGTCTCATTTTGAGAGCGGGGGCGGAGCCTGTTCTACCTTTGTCAGGCCTGGGTCGGACACTTCCATTATGATGTCAGTGTTGGGCGGGGCCTGTTGTTGTACTGAGAGAGTGGGTGTGGATATGGGTTGAGTGCTCACCTTTCGAAGCAGATTGGAAGAGCCCCTCTGGGCCACCTGGTTATAAGTTGTCCCTCCCACTGTGGTACCCAAAGTAACCAGGAAAGGAGACCAAACCATTAGAAAGTTTTGTGCCTGAGGTTTGAAATGAGATTTGTGGTGAAGAAATATCGCAATTTGAAGGTCACATAAAGCTAAACACGGTTAGATAAGCCAACAATTGGACCACACCCTTGCTGACTAGTATCACCAGCTTCAAGGCTGATTGCGATTGATACATACGAGTTGATATGCTAAAATTATGAAGGAAAATAGAAGGTTTACCTGAAATTCAAAACGATTCTAGGGAAACCAAAAGCCAGAAACACAAAGCCTAAGTGCTTCCGATGAACAAAAAGGGGTTTCTTTTCAAGGGATGAATTAAATATTAAAGGAAATCTGCATTTCAACAACACTGCAACTTGAATTTTGGAAAATATTGAGATCTAAAGTGCTGTGTAATTTAATAGGTTACTTTGAATACCGAGGATGCTATCCATAGATAAAGAACGTGTCGATAAACAGATGGGAACTCCAATCAGGTACAAATCACTGCACATGCAAAATAGGTTGTTTTAATTTTGTTAGTTCAAATTACTTTTCTTATAAAGTTTGAAATTTGAGGTTTGGTTCCTGTCACTTTCTCAAAAGAGAATTTCAATTTTGAAAGGTTCGACAACAATTTTTAATGATGAAAATGCTGCAGGCTTTTGTATTTTAAGCCAATCCCCAAAATATGAACACAAGCTCAAGACCTTGACAAAGTTTGGCAGAAATCCAATTTTTGGTCGAGGTAAAGAATCTGTGATAATTCTAAAAGAAACAGGCTAGGCACAATTTAGTGAGTTACATTTGGGACAAAAAATGTTATTTGAGAAGAAGATAAGAAAGCAAAACTTGTCAATGCCTGGTTTCTGTTTTAAAACTGCTATCATAATACTTTACTGGATTTTAAATTCCCTTCACACATCTGAACAAGATAAGATTGTAGTCTCTTGTATGTGTAAAATGGTATGAGCCAAGTAGGATAAAGAGTTAGGGAAAGAGGACACAAAAGACAATCTGCTTTAAGAGAACTCAATTTGATAATCTGGCCATCAACTGAGACATTGGACCTGCACAGGGAGATCAGCAAAGATCAGCAAGCAGAGATCGTCATTGATACGGAATAGTTAATAAAGCCTAAATTGCAAGGAAACAGTATAAATAATCAAGACAATAGAGAAACTGTCCTCAAAAGAATCTTATGATGATTCTGGTGAGGGGGAAAAAGAATTTAGAGGTAAACCTATGAGACATTTATAGTTCAGGAATTGAAATGGAAGGAGCAATAATACTTAACTACAATTTACCAACATGTGGATATAATTAAAGGGAAACCTGTAAAAAGGCTAAATAGATGTATTACTGATTGTAGTAATGTGCCTGCGAGCTACAAAAAGTAAGACTACACGGTTAACACTATGATGACAGACAGAACTAAGCAGCTCCCACTTAGAACTGTCACTGGAACTGAAAATACTGAGCCTTTAAACATAGGATAGGAAGGTGCATTGTAGAGATCTGTGGGTAGTTTAGGGAATTGAGGTCCAACGTTGGACAGCAACAGGAGACAGTAGACTTGAAGCAGTGGAGGGTGCCTATCCAGATGGATTCAGGTTAGGGAAATAATTTCACGCAGAGAATCATTAGATAAATGTAAAAAATTAAATAGAAATAAATCCCCTACCAACCACAGTGCTCAGGGATGTTGGAAAGGATGAACTGAAGTGTAAAAAACATTAATCACAAAAGCTATTCAAGAGATAGACAGAAAGGTAATGTAATGATGGGCCTGAGGGCTAACCAAGCAAGACCACCATGTTCACCCCATTTGAAGTAATGATTAGGACAGCAATGCAGTTACCCAAGGGAATCATAGTAGGATTAGGAGCTCTAGGACACTAAAAGGAATGATGCGTGATTCTGTGAGGAAAATAAGTCAGCAATTGCATGACTTAAGGAAGGATGTTAGAGACCAACAGGTGATTAAGGAGATTCAACAGGCAAATCTAGTGAGCAACAACGGACCATTTGGGTAATAATGTGATCGTCAAGGTGAGCCCGGAGCGAATCGGCCTAGACCTTACGAGGTAACTATGACAGGTGATACATGGGCACTTGTAGATATGAGAAGGGGAAGTAAATGGATGCATTACGTGGAGTTAAATATACTTCAGAATTGGCCAGGCTGTATCCCGGACAAAGAGAGCCGATGTTAATGTCTCCACAGATCTGCTCGTGGGCAATGGTTGATTCAGAACTTGACATCCTTTGGCCAGAAGGAGCGGACCTTGAGCTCCAAGGTTCAGGAAATCTTAGAGCGGGGACAGGGGGTTCATAACACCCAATGAAATAGAGACCAGGACATGACACAGTTAATGCAAAACCTGGCTACCGTGCTCGAAGTTCATGCGGGGAGGATCAGCAAACTGATTAACATCGGGGAAAATAATTCAGATGAAGCAAGCAGAAATGATCTTTGCAACGCACATGGATCCTGGGCTCTGGAACAAGCCCGAGAGAATACAACACCGATTAATGAAGGGGTATTTCCTTTATGGGTAACTAGTGAACAATTATTTAATCTTTCACGACACAAGGACCATGACTTGACCGGTTGCCAGCTCAAAGCTTTAACAAGCGTATGTAGAATGAATGTTGAACGTATAGAGGAAAGCCATATTCTAATAGGCATTGTATTAGTAATGCTCGTCATACCGTGTTAATACCCACCAGGGCATGTAATAGAGAATAAAATATTGCGTTATTACAGAGGGACTGCTATATTAGGCATCATGACATTCCACCAAATGCAGTAGATATAGATAGAATATAGTGAGCACCACACTAGAAGAGTGTAGGATAGAGACCACCGCAGTAGTATCCACGAGTATTACTATAATAAAATATGAGGCAGATGAAGCTAAGTGCCGATTTAGAGCAGCAACAAACTGTACAATGAAAACTATATGGTCTGCAAAAGAACCGAGTCATGTTGCATAGACGGGCAATGGGAGACAATGTATTACCACATGGCAACAGAAGATCCAATATGGGAACAAGCGGATCAGCCCCATCCATAATCATTCAGTGTGCCTCTACCCACAGACGCTGGCAAGGGTAGGGAAAGTGGAACTGCTCAAAATATACAAGAGAGGAACGGCTCCTATTCAGGTCCTGGAAAGCCTTAAGGATAACCTGACACAGTATTTGATCAAGTTGTCCCATGAAATTAACCTATTACCCGAGTACATAACCACGATTCGGAGACAGGCTCAGCAGATATACAGAGATTGATATCCACTACAGCAACAGGTTAGAGACTTAAAGGAGGATATCGAGCAAATCGATTCTTTCACATGGTGGGAGGACCTGTGGAGCTATGAGACAAACAGACAAATACTCCCCTGGATTCGGATTATCTCCCATGCCCAAGTTATATTTCAGCTGCTATTGATTATGTATCTAACATATGTGATTCATCGCACATGGAAGTTACAAAAAAGGTGTCATTGCGGGGGCTTTAACAGATAGAGAAGGAATGTGGCAAGTCAGATTCTTAAGTTAAAGGTCCCCGTGATGCAAATGGTCCGACCGTTACTTTTTACGTGCCAAAGCTTGATACCTGACCAGTATCAATGGGTGGTGTAATTGAAGAGGGAGGACAGCACGACTATCTTTGGGTCCCTTGGGATAAGCTAAGGGCCAAAAGGGGGACTGTTCGAGGAGAATATAGGAGTGGAGAAAGAGATTATTGAAAGGGAATGAATTACTTAAAATCTCCAAACACATCGGCAGTTAAAGGTTATTAGATGAAACTCGCACAGCCTTAAGGGCCTGCAAACAAAATAAAGGCATTGGGAGACGGACTGGAGTCAGGGCATTGGCAAAAATCCTCTTGTTTCCAGAAATCGTCGCCCCCTTTGTCCTCACTTCTGCAACTCCAAGTTTTGAGATATTCGTGAATTTAAGCCTCCGATCCAGTGCTTTGATTTATTTCACGGTGAAGGCTGACCATGAGCATTTAAGAGTATTTTGTTTTGCAGTTTGCCCGGTTTTGCTTCCCTACATGGATCCTGCTGCTGCCCTGAGCCTGTATCTAAAGAGGGACCAAGAAGGATTTACATTCCAGGATGCGCCAGCCCGTGATTTGGAAATGTTGCTTCTGACAAGTTTGCTTATGTTCCTGAGTGGAAATGAATAAATAATCTTCACTTTCACTTTCAGGTTACATGTGATGTTTTGAATCCGGCTCCCTGACTGGTGCTGCGTAGATTATGGAAATAGAGCGCAGGGGATCGGGGTCAACACCAGATGGACGACTTGAAATCCTTGTGAATTCTTTGCCAGATTTTGCGAGTAACAAATGAGGCAAATAGCCGACGAGAAAGAATCTTCGCTTCTCGATAACGGCAAAAGTGATGCAGTCGAATGATTTTCAAGAAGGATGATGCATCAGGTTTAATAGGATGGAAAATAAATTTCTACATTCTGAAAGCAAGCTGGGTAACTGCTGCTTCTAACTAGAAATCCCAGGGCAAATTGGAATCTCGCTGTCTCCCGTGGACAATAAAAGCCGGCCTCTCCTCGGTAGTATAGTGGTGAGCATCCCCACCTACCACGCGGGAGACCGGGGATCAATTCCCCGATGAGGAGACAAGTCCTTTTTTCGAACTGTGCGCGATGGAGACCGTGATCACGCTTTTGATTCGCAAATGGGTTATGATTTCGGGATGGTGATCGACCGACATGACACCGACTCAGCAAATCGGACAGATGGCACCTCCCCAAATATATATCCGGAGCAAATGTTCTGCACAGGTCAGCTTATCGACATCACCTGTGGGTAACGGCTCTTTCCCCCTTCCATCCTCTGGACATCGCTGCGTTTACCCAATATATCGCATCGCCATGTGTATCCAGGGAACTTTAATAAAACAATTTGCTTTAGAAACGGCACTGGTACAAGTCATAGCAGACTTTGTAATAACCGATCAGGCCGACTTACTTCACAACCCGGCCACAATTCAGGATCCAGGGCTGACTGACGGCAAGTTCCAGGCAGGATCACAGCTCCTGGTCTCCTGCACCCGATGCTGTTCAAGACTTGAGTAAGGCTGTGCTGGACAGACACCAGATGAAGTGAACGGAATGCGTTATGGTGAGCTCCAAACTGGCAAATGAATAAAAAAAAAGAACATTTGAAGGAACGCAAAATTCCATTAAGCGCAACAAATAGGAAAAATAAAAACTGATATCAGACGCTACTCATTCAATCGCACTTCCCCTTCTTCCATCCCATCCTTCAGCTTGTACATTCCTTAGGGTATGTGACCACTTCCCTTGAGGACTTAACAATTCTGATCGAGGAGAAAACCACACTCGCATGCAGCTAGCTCAAGATAGTTTACCGTAAAAACAACATTTCGCCAAGAATCCCCTATTTCTCTGAGCAACACCTCAAATCATTGCCTCCTGATAACTCAGCTTTCAGCAACTAAAGTTATGACTCCAAAATTGTGTCGGGATTTTGAAGGCCGCTCCATAACCTCTTCAGAATATACTGTGCTGTAAGGTGAGATAAAATATTCGAATACAGATTTACATGTAGCACGAATGGCTTGTTCCACACAACCAAGATGTTCTGTCCCAAATGAGAAGCCCAGGTGTCAAAGATGTCCAATGGCTGAGATAATCGGATATTTTTCACAAAAGCAAATATTGCTGGAAGAGCACAGCGGGTCTCACAGCCTCTGTGGTGAAATAGACATGGTCAAGGTTTCAAAACTATCGGATTATTCTTCAGAAAGGTCATTTCCCAACCTTGCTCGGGCCTGTTAGCTTCTGATGCTGTGAGCAGGCTATCCTTACCGCATTTACACACCTCTTTAGGCAGTTATCATTCAGTCTGAAATAAGAACAGCATTGTGGTTAGCCTATGCAATGGTCACAGAAACGTCTGTATCAAAACACGCTTTCGTCATGCAGCCTCTGCTTCCCTGAACACATCGCCCGCTGCTTGTTCTCGCTTCTGCAACTACAGGCCTCAAGAAATATGTGATTTCTAGCCCTGCGATCGAGCGCCTTGTTTTGTTTCTGTGCTGAAAGCTGACCATGAACATTCAAACCTTTATTTTCATTTGCATGGCGCCGCTCTTCCTCCATGGATCCAACTGCTGCTCTAACCGTTTATCTCTGAATAGGGGCCAAATTGGATTTAAAATCAAATTTCACACACGACTTTGTGATAAGCGACCAGGCCGCCTGACTGTACAACCGGGCCACAATTGAGGACCTTGGGCTAAATGACGGTAACAAGTTCCAGGCAGGGTCACCGCTCCAGCTCGCCTGAGCCCGATGCTGTTAAAGCCTTACGTAAGGCTGTGATGGACAGATTGCAAAGTGAAATAAACGGATTACATAAAACTAGCGATCGAGCACCTTGTTTTACTTCTGTGCTGAAAGCTGACTATGAGAATTCCAGCATTTTATGTTCATCTTGCATGCCCCCCCCCCCACCCCCCTCCCCACCTTTCCTACATGGACCCTGAAGAGGGAACAAGAAGGATTTACATTCCAGAGTGTTGCAGACCGTGATTCGGAAATGTTGCTTCTGACAACTTTGCTAACGTTGCTGAGCGGAAATTAAGACAAAATCTTATTTTTCCCAGTTACATGTGATGTTTTGAAACCGGCTCCCTAACTGGTATTGTGTGGATTATGGAAATGGAGCGCGGATCTTGGCTGCAGGAGATTGGTGTCTGAAGCGAATTCTTTGCGAGACATTGCGAGTGACAAAATGAGGCAAATAGCTGACGAAGAAACATCTTTTCTTCTGGATAACGGGCAAAACTGACGCGGTTGAACGATTTTCAAGAAGGATGATGCATCAGGTTTAATCCGATACAAGGTAAATGTCCGAATTGTGCAGAGAAACTGGGTAACTGCTGCTTCAAGCTGGAAATCCCAGGGTAAATTGGGATCTCGCTATCTCCTGTGGAATAGAGTAGCCAGCCTCTCCCCGTTAGTGTAGTGGTGAATATCGCCTCTGTCACGCGGGAGACCGGGGTTTAATTTCCCGACGAGGAGACAAGTCCTTGCTCGAACTGCGTGCAGTGGAGACCGTGATCACTCCTTTGAGTCGCAAATGGGTTTTCATTTCCCCATGGCGATCGACCGAAAGAACACCGATTCAGCAATTCGGACAGAGGGCACCTCCGCAAGTATATACCAGGAGCAAATTTTCTGGCCAGTTCAGTTTCTCGAAATCACCTGTGGGTACAGGCCATTACCCCTTCCATCCTCTAGACGTCGCAGCGTTTACCCCATATAACACATCCCCATGTGTATCCAGGCAACTTTAATAAAACAAAATGCTTGGGCACAAGTCAAACCAGACTTTGTGATATTTGATCAGGCCGACTGACTTCACAACCCTCCCACAATTGAGGATCCAGGGCCAACTGACGGCAACAAGTTCCAGGCAGGATCACAGCTCCTGCTCGCCTGAGCCCGGGGCTGTTGAAGACTAATTAAGTCCTGATGGACAGAGAACAAACTGGCATGAGCGCAATGCATTTAGGTGAGCTCTTAACCGGCAAACTCAGAGAACAAAGGACATTTGAAGGCCCGCCAATTTCCAATACATTCAAAAAATTGGAAAAGTAAAAACTTAGATCAAAAGCGACTCATCCATCGCCCTTCCCCTTCTTCTGTGCCTTTCCTGAACTTGTACATCCCTTATGGTATGTGAACACTTCCCTTGAGGAGATAAAATTTGAGGTCGAAGAGAGAAGCAAAGTCACATGCAGTCTCTTTGCTAGACCTAGAGAGTTCCGCGTAAAAGCCCAGTTTCAACAAGAATCCCCTATTCCTCTCAGCAACGTCTCACATCATTACCGCCTGATAACTTACACTCTGGCAACTGAAGTCCTGACTGTAAAATTCTTTTAGGTTTTTGAAGGCCGCACTATAACCTCATCAGAATATTCTGTAATTAAAGGTGAGATAATCTAGTCGATTTCACCGTTTCACGTAGATCGCGTCATGCATGGCTTGTTCCACACATCTCAGAGGCTCTCTCGCAGGTGTGAAGCCCGGTTCTCAAAGATGTCCACTGGGTGGGACAATCGGACATTTCTCACACAAGCAAAAGCTGCTGGAAAGATTTAGCGGGCCTGTCAGCCCCTGTGGAAGGAAAGACATGGTCAACGTTTCATGTCCATCTGTCTCTTCTTAGGACGGTCATTTCCCAAGATTGTTCGGGCCTGGTTGCTTCTGATGCTATAAGCAGGTTATCCTCACGACATTTACACACCTTCTTAGGCAGCTGACATTCAGGCTGAAATGAGAACAGCCTTGCGGTTAGCCTGTGCAATGGTCCCATAAACGTCCGTATCAGAACACGGAAATTTTCATAATCTGCAAATCCAAGTGTCTGCTATACAGGTAATTGGTGGATAAACTAAACATATCTTTGTAACTGCCTAATAGTAACACAATGCACTTGGAACAAAATATTGTGACTGATACTATCAATAGCAGATCATATTTCATGACTAAGCAATCGGGACTTTCGAATGAATGATTTTTTTTTTCTCCAAACGACACATAATGGAACCAGCCAGATTCCACGATTAAAATTTTGAGTCAAGAATGTAGAAGTCAAATTGTTGAAACACACAACACTGTTCAACAAGCCGCTGACAATACAGAGGCAACCACTCTTGGGAAAAATATTGTGACAACTTGAATGCCTCTCATCAAAAAGTGGCTTGTGCAGGTTTCCCCCACCATCCTACTTGGTTCAAAGCAACAGGACTTACTCTGACCCCTCTGACTTTGCTGGAACGTCAAAGTGAGTGTGGATTTGGGACAGGAATTGGGGTGCATTCCCACTACAGTGAGGCACACATTTTTTGAATTCATGGCCACTCACATGAGGAAGAGAATTTTCCAGCTACCAATGTCATCGAAGGTAAAATTTCCATTCAAATTGATGAATCTACCAGCCTAAAAAACAAAGCTGCTCTAGTGGTCCTCCAGAAATGTGAAAATAATAGGAAGGATAATCCATGTTTCATGAGTTTTGATCTGATTGAACTTCCAGGTGAAAGAGCTGATGCCCATACTGATGTAAAGCATTCTCTTGAACACAGTCTAGCAAGCTGGTGAGGGAGCTGGTTCCTCAGAGGACTGCAGTCAGAGCCAGGTTTGTGGCATCACGAGGGGCTCGGCTGTACGGGGGATGGGAAGCAAGAGGTAAGGAAGAGGTTTAGTGTTCAGGAATTTATTATTTATGGGAACGCAGGCCTTTCCCTGGCCGAGATGTGGCTCTAGGGCGGTGTGTTGCCCCTTTGGTGACAGGGTCAAGGATGTCACCGATGAGATATGGAAGGGTGAGCAGCAAGGGGCTGTAGCCCATATTGGAATATGGATATTTTGTATATATTATAATATATGATAAAAAACCATACCGATCAATCCAGTGCATAAGTTTTTTTTAAAAAGTTATGAAAGGAAATTAGACCACAGAGCTTTGAAAATTCAGTGTAGACAATTCAGCAGCGTTATCTTCATCAAAACTTCCTTTTGCTTCAACAAATGATCCAATCAGATTCATTAGACATGATTTCTCATTAACTTAGCTGTGCTGCAGTCTGTATCGATAAAGGCATCATTTCACAAGTAGAATCTAACATGCCTGAACAGTTTCATAGGTCCTGTGTATATCCCTCTCTCCTCTGATAAACGGTATAGAACAGACAAACCCTCCAGTCCTCTGGTGCTACTCCAATGACCAAGCAGGATTGATGTATTATGGTCAGTGCCTCTGCTATTCCCATCATTCCTTCCCGCAGTGACCCTCATACATCCCATTCTGGCTGGGGGAAAAAAATAAACTTTATTGTGCTATCAAATGTTTTGGTTTGAAAGGGGTTAAGTGAACCAGTGTGCTCAGTGACTGTAATTAATGTCAACCTCCAAGGATAGTAATTGTTGCATTAGAAGGTTCCCACTTCTATTTATAAAAGGCTCATTTCAACATGTTGTCACACAGTGTCAGCGGGAACATCACCTCCGTCACTAACTGTGATCAGCACCTCCAGCGAGACGGAGAGGAGAGATCACAATCCGAGAACAATAGGTTGCAAAGCTCCAACAATGTATTTCAATCTGAGAAAAATAGATGGCGTTGTAACAAAAATAGATCCGAATCTGAGGACAATAAACTGGAAATTTACAACAATTGCGAGGGATTTATCCTTTTGGATTGTCCAGCTTTCCACAGATGATTGGTGGTTAACCTTAGATCATCGGATTCGGTTCGTGCTTTACATTATACAACACATTAACTATCCCATCCTGGCTATTGTTGGAGTGCCTGGTATGTCCCGCTGTCCAATTATTAATTCAATAAATCATGTTTAACTAGATCACTATTATTGTCATTTACACTGCAGTTGAGCCTCTGTATTAATTTATTAACTCTAAAAAACAGCACTACTTCCAATAGCATTTTTATCACTAATTGTTTCTTGTTTGTTCCTAGTAGGATTCACGGAAGTTATCTTTATTCAGCTATCATGTTTAATTTTATCAGTCACCTTGTTATATAACTTTATTTGTTAAATCATTAATGACATCTAGGCTTCGCTAACTCGGCCATAATTTTTTTGCCCGCCCCAAATTGCACTGGTGAAGGTGGGGGTGAGCTGCCTTCTTAAACTAATGCATTACATGCGGTGTAGATACACCCACAGTGCTGTTAGCAATGGGTTACCATGATTGTGACCCAACGACATTGAAGGATCGGCAATATATTCACAGGTGAGGGTGGTCTGTGGCATGGAGGTCTGGGGACCTGTGGTTGGATGGAACGCAAACATGATGGTCTACTGATGTGTCTGCTGCTGCAGCCCGTCTAGATGGTAGTGGTCGTGGAGTCTTGAAAGTGCAGCCTATAGAATCTCGGTGAATTCCTGCAGTGCATCTTATAGTTGGTACACACTGCTGCCACTGAGCGTCAGTGTGGGAGAGAGTGACTATTTGTGGACGCAAATGGCAAGCACTTTGAATGTTTTTGGAAGAGGACTCATCCTGGAAACTGGGGAGTGTTCCACCACACTCCTGACTTGTGCATTTGAGACGGTGAGCATGGACTGCTTCAGTATCTGAGGAGTCATGAATAGTGCTGAGCAGTGTGCAATTATCAGCGAACACCATTACTTCTGAAGTTACTATGGAGGGTAGATTATTGGAACCCCGAGTCCAGTGGGCGTTCCAGCTTATTCAGTCGCGTTACGATCCTATCCTTGCTATTACTGGCGTCCCTGGTAAGTCTTACTCTATATGGCTATTATTTCTATAAATCACGTTTGACTGCATTACTCTCCTCCATCAAAATTTGAAGTGTCTTGTGATTGCTAAATGTTTCAACCACTTCAGGAATGATGAGACAAATGATTATGATAATCAACGATTTCCACAATTTCATTTCAAATATATTCTCTTCTAACTTCCTCCGTATAACAGACATTTCTGTTTATTAGTGTATCTACAGCAGTTTAAATGCATCACTTGATGCAGCAACATAATGGAACAGTTCAGCACCTTCAGCCAAACATATATATTTTATTAAATTTGAGCATGTTGTATAATTCCACTGTTTTCACTGTTCCATACAGTAAACCTATTGACGGCTGCGGTCTTAATTCAGAGAAATTGTGGTCTCTCCGATTGTGTCACTCGCTACCTGGTGTCCATGGCAGCAGCGGATCTACTGGTCATTATTTTCGACCTGATATTGAGACACATTCCAATTGTTTATGTGGAATATTTTAATTTCCTGTGGGCCACGCATGTGTGTAATATCCATCCTGTCCTGCTGTATGCAGCCAGTGACTGCTCTGTCTGGTTCACTGTCTCTTTCACCATTGATCGGTTTGTGGCCATTTGTTGCCAGAAGTTAAGAAGTAAGTATTGCACTGAGAAAACGGTGACTGTGGTTCTCGGATCAGTGACTGTGCTGAGCTTCTTAAAGAATATTTTCTGGTATTTTATGTTATCAGATTGGTATTTGCTGAGGAACAACCCATGGTTTTGCGGCATAACATTTGAAGTTGAGATATCTCCGGTCTGGGTAGTCATCGAGTTTCTCCATCACATCCTTACCCCCTGTGCCCCATTTGTCCTGATTCTGCTGCTCAATGTTCTCACCGTCAGACACATTTTAATGAGCAGCAGAGCCCGCAGGAGACTCCAGGCTCACAGCAGTGGGGAGAGGCCCAGAGACCCAGAGATGGAGAGTCGGAGGAAATCCATCATTTTACTGTTTGTTATCTCGGCCAATTTCATTCTGTTGTGGGCGGTGTTAATGGTGTATTCTGTATGGAGGCGGATTTATTATATGGTGTCTTATTCTGTATGGATTGGTGACTATGTGCGGGAATTGGGATTCATGCTGCAGCTGCTGAGCTGCTGCACAAACACTGGGATTTACGCCGTGACCCAGACTAAGTTCAGGGAGCAGTTGAAGAATGTGCTGAAATATCCCTTTACTCTTATTCTCCGATGTTTTCGCGGATTTGAAGAATTGAATCACTGAGATTTTCCAATATTTTACCACATTGATTTCTCTCTTCCAGCGGGGAGATGTGCTGCCTCTGTTGTGACAAAGTGGGGGCCAGTCCTGTGCCCATTGTAAAATATGGGGGGGGGCAGGGACTGTCCATCTTGTGACAAAGTGGGTTGTCGCCTATCGCTCAGGTGACAGAGCGGATGGTGGATACTGTGACTATGATTAGAGAGCGGGCAGGGCTCTGCTGCTCTCGGGACAGTGAGGCTGGGGCCTTCGCTATGGTGCCAGTGAGAGGCAGGACCTGTTGCTGTGGTCAGCAAAAGTGGGCATTTCCTCTCACTCTGTTGGCAGACGGGCGAGCGGAGACTCGATCTCTTGTAACAGTTTGGGGAAGGCCCTATCTCTTTGGGGGCAGAGCCAAGATAATACCCGACTTCATGGTTCCTGGATCGGCCACTGCCTAATCCTATTCCTGGTGTCAGCTGTCTCCCTCTTGGGACCTCATACATTGGAGACTAGATGTAAAGGGGGGAGGGGTCGGGTTAAATGTCACCCTTTTCCTGCAGGAAAATAAGAACAGGAAGGGGCTAACCATGCCTGGGAGACTGTGCGAGTTTTCTGATACTGCAGGTTCACAGGGGAAGAGTGAGTTATACGAGGAATGTGGATGGATGGGGTACTTATATAATTAAATGTAACAATAAATCATGTCCCACACACTTTTCGTGTTTTCAATATATTTTCTATCGATAAAGGAGCTAAGAGAAATTGAGAAAATTATCTTGAAAATGTTAAAAAAATGGCAAGATCCAAGACGTTGGTTTAAACATTGCAAATGTATTACAAAGGAATTACAGAGGAATTACAATGTACCGCAAAGTTTTTCTACTTCCATTCTGATTGGGATTAGAGTTCGGTAACAGTACCGAATGTGCACATAGCAATCTGAAATAATCCCCAAATACCATTCTCCAGCCAATATCTCCAATAGGAATGAGGAAGGAGTTCATGTAGAAGATCAGGTGCTATAAGTTTGAATGCAGTAGCCGAGGGCACTCTGCACCTTGCCGCAAACTCCAATCCCTGACAGTATTGTTCATTATGCACTCTTGATCAATCGGTTCCCAAAGGCAGAGGCGCAGTAACTGAACTTCTCTGAGACTGGCAAAGAGCAGTGCCTGTAGTGGCGGTGAACAGCCAGCAGAGGGTGGCATTGGCTCACTTTAATCTCAAAACAGCGAAACGGGTTTGAGAAGAGGATGCGATCTTTGCGAGGTGGGATTTTGGAACCAACGAAACACTCACACTCCCAGCCTGTCTGATGCTGACCCTCACCACTCAGTGAGCGGCCCTTAAATGAAAGGGACGTAAAAATGTTTTGATGATACAGCCATTCCTGGAAACTGGAGCGTTTCGAACCGTTCAGGTTAAGCGTTGAAGAGTTTATTCAGCACAAAATTGAAATAGTAACAATTTACACCAAGTATTAAAAGAATCAGATTTACCTTCAGAGATTATCAGAGAGCCAGCAGCGGGCGGCATTGGGTCACTTTAACGTCAAACCAGCGAAACGCGTTGAGCAATTTATTGGGCACAAAATTCAAATAATAACAATTACACACAAAGTATAAAAAGAATCAGATTTACCATCAGATCGGATTATCAGACGCTCCAGCGTGTTCCAGTTGTAAGCTCAGTATTCACCCACTGAAACCCTTGTAACTGGAATGCTCCTTGCATTCTGCCCCTTTATTGATGCCTTTCTAACAGAGAGATTTCCTTGTCTGATTGTCCATCAATAGAAGCCCTGCTTGCTGACCTGTGCAGTTTGACAGGTTTACCCTGCAGGGTCAATGGATCATTTCACAACATTTCTATTGATGATCGTCAGTGAAAATGTAAAAAAAAACATTCTCGCTTATCACTTCCTCAGGAATTAAATTCTCTGTCAGGAATATGTCAATCAATCCACCTGTTATCAGTTAATTCAGTTAATTCAGCTGCTACCCTCACATTTTCTTCATATCACACCAGCATCAATATATGTTTATACAGCAGGTCTAACACATCTATTGTGACAAACAATTACTCTAATATCTAATACAATCGTGAATTCTGAATCTATTTTTGATTCTGCGAATCTCAGCACCCAATTATTCCCCCATTCTATAGAAACATTGAGTAAAAACATGATATCCTCCCAGAGGCTGACCTTCAGCAAGGGTCTTTCTGTTGTCCCTGTGCCCGTTCTCAGTGTTGACAGCTCCATGAGGGTTTAGGACCTGTACACAGTGGGTGATCTTTAATCGAACACCTTCATTAAACAGGAGATCACTTCATTCCTGGGACAGGCCGGAGCTGGAAGTGTCAGTCTGGCTTCAGCCTGACCAGCGGTCACCAATTTAAAAGAGGGACATCATTCTCTATTTAACAAGCCAAAGGCTGAATAACTCCCTCACCCTTGCAGTGTGGAGCTGAATCAATAGGGGTAACAGAATCACACATGTCTAGCTGTAGATGATCACTTTGCTGACAGGTTCATTGTGTTAAAGAAGCTGAAGTTAAAGCAGAGCCGCCATCGAGCGAGTTTGTAAAACACACGGAGATGGGATCACGGCTGCTCGGTGACCCTCTCCATCTCTTTCACGGTTCCGGATGCTCCACACCTGTACACTGAATGTCCTCCTGCTTCAAGCCGATTAGACATTGAAACTTCTGGAGCTACCGCAAACAGAAGCAATGATGGATGAATGTCACAAGCAAGGGAGGAACTGGGCAGGATGACTGGTGTGTGAGAGATGGATTGATCATGAGAAATATTTCCTTTTACAGTTCATTCGTGGGATGTGGAGTTCCAGGTAGTGGTTTTCACATTACCTGCTGCCCTTGTCCTTCTAGATGGTAGCGGTTGTGGGTTTGAAATGTGCTAACTAAGGATATTTTGTGAGGTCACTTTTTTCAATGTGGGCTCTGTTCTCAGTGTGGGCTCTGTGTTCCGTGTGGGCTCTGTGTTCAGTGTGGGCTCTGTGTTCAGTGTGGGCTCTGTGTTCAGTGTGTGCTCTGTGTTCAGTGTGGGCTCTGTGTTCAGTGTGGGCTCTGTGTTCCGTGTGGGCTCTGTGTTCAGTGTGGGCTCTGTGTTCAGTGTGGGCTCTGTGTTCAGTGTGGGGTCTGTGTTCAGTGTGAGCTCTGTGTTCAGTGTGGACTCTGTGTTCAGTGTGAGCTCTGTTCTCAGTGTGGGCTCTGTGTTCCGTGTGGGCTCTGTGTTCAGTGTGGGCTCTGTGTTCAGTGTGGGCTCTGTGTTCAGTGTGTGCTCTGTGTTCAGTGTGAGCTCTGTGTTCCGTGTGGGCTCTGAGTTCAGTGTGTGCTCTGTGTTCAGTGTGAGCTCTGTGTTCCGTGTGGGCTCTGTGTTCAGTGTGAGCTCTGTGTTCCGTGTGGGCTCTGTGTTCAGTGTGGTCTCTGTGTTCAGTGTGTGCTCTGTGTTCAGTGTGGGCTCTGTGTTCCGTGTGGGCTCTGTGTTCAGTTTGTGCTCTGTGTTCAGTGTGAGCTCTGTGTTCAGTCTGAGCTCTGTGTTCAGTGTGGTCTCTGTGTTCAGTGTCCGCTGTGTGTTCAGTGTGGGCTGTGTGTTCAGTGTCCGCTGTGTGTTCAGTGTGCGATCTGTGTTCAGTGTGGTCTCTGTGTTCAGTGTGGGTTCTGTGTTCAGTGTGGGCTCTGTGTTCAGTGTTGGCGCTGTGTTCAGTGTGGGCGTTGTGTTCAGTGTGGGCGCTGTGTTCAGTCTGAGCTCTGTGTTCAGTCTGGGCTCTTTGTTCAGTGTGGGCTCTGTGTTCAGTGTGGGTTCTGTGTTCAGTGTGGGCTCTGAGTTCAGAGTGAGCTCTGTGTTCAGAGTGAGCTCTGTGTTCAGTCTGGGCTCTTTGTTCAGTGTGGGCTTTGTATTCAGTGTGTGCTCTGTGTTCAGTGTTGGCTCTGTGTTCAGTGCGGTCCCAGTGTTCAGTGTGGGCTCTGTGTTCAGTGTGAGCTCTGTGTTCAGTGTGAGCTCTGTGTTCAGTGTGGTTTCTGTGTTCAGTGTCCGCTGTGTGTTCAGTGTGGGCTGTGTGTTCAGTGTCCGCTGTGTGTTCGATGTGCGATCTGTGTTCAGTGTGGTCTCTGTGTTCAGTGTGGGTTCTGTGTTCAGTGTGGTCTCTGTGTTCAGTGTGAGCTCAGTGTTCAGTGTGTGCTCTGTGTTCAGTGTGTGCTCTGTGTTCAGTGTGGTCTCTGTTTTCAGTGTGAGTTCTGTGTTCAGTGTGAGCTCTGTGTTCAGTCTGAGCTCTGTTCAGTGTGGGCTCTGTGTTCAGTGTGGGCTCTGTGCTCAGTGTGAGCTCTGTATTCAGTGTGGGCTCTGTGTTCAGTGTAGGCTCTGTGTTCAGTGTGAGCTCTGTGTTCAGTGTGGGCTCTGTGTTCAGTGTGGGCTCTGTGTTCAATGTGGGCTCTGTGTTCAGTGTGATCTCTGTGTTCAGTGTGGGCTCTGTGTTCAGTGTGGTCTCTGTGTTCAATGTGTGCACTGTGTTCAGTGTGGGCTCTGTGTTCAGTGTGGGCTCTGTGTTCAGTGTTAGCTCTGTGTTCAGTGTGAGCTCTGTGTTCAGTGTGTCTCTGTGTTCAGTGTGGGCTCTGTGCTCAGTGTGGGCTCTGTGTTCAGTGTGAGCTCTGTGTTCAGTGTGCGCTCTGTGTTCAGTGCGAGCTCTGTGTTCAGTGTGAGCTCTGTGTTCAGTGTGGTCTCTGTGTTCAGTGTGACGGTGTGCATTTGAAATCATTAATATTGGTAATAAATGTTTAATTTAGCTTTATAAAAGCCTTGAATGCTTGGTGGTATTATTATTACTTTTTTACAGGTAAGCATCTCAAATTCTATACAAACCTCAAAACAAAGTGTGGCAGTTGTTTAAAGTTCCCTTTGGGATTTTAACAAGTCAGCATTCACCATCAGCTGTGTTGTAGGAGCCCCTCTGTGTGCTTTGGGTGATGTTTTATTTTGGGGTGAATTATTTTTAAAAATGTCAAAGCCTCTGTTCCTCAAACCTGTTTTCCTATCCTGCGATTTATGTGGTACAATTGCACCCACTCTGACATCTGGTCAGAGGGAGGAAATGATCCGGCGTTCAATAAGAGCGAGCTCAGTATTGCACAGCTTCCACCAACAATGACAGGAGTGTGAAAACAGGCACAAGTTCAGTGTGAGATTAGAGCGGTGATCATTGTTTGATGGAACTCTGAGTAAGGAGTTCGATAACATCTGAAGCCACTTCAGTGAAAATCTTTATAGACATATCAACGTACGTCAAACTGTCATTGCGCATTTAGTGTGGTCTAGATGGATTTATTCAAGGCTTTTGACATGGTCATAGAAGTCAGGCTGGTGAAAACAAAAATCCCTGAAGATCCAGGGGGATGGGCAAGCTTGATACAAAATTTAGGCCCAACAGCACGAAAAAAAGCATCATGGGTTATGGTAATTTTTGGGACCAGAAGGTTGTTTACTCTGGAATTACACACATCTCAATTTGAGCTCCCCTCCAATATTGTGGTATATATTAATGATACGGGCATAAATGCAGGTGTGTGTGATCAAAAAATTTGCAGATATCACAAAAAATGTACACCGGCAGCGTGGTAGATAGTGGAGAGGATTTTTGTAGACTGGGAGAAGATATCAATGGACTGGGCAGAGACGCACAAAAGTGACGAATACAATCAAAGCCAGTGAAGTTTGAGGTGAAGTCTTCGGGAAGTCAAACAACGGAAAGGTTTACAAGGCAAATAGTAACATAATGAGAGGTGTTCAGGAAGTGAGGGGCATTGAGGTGAATGTCCGCAATTAGCTGAAGGTATCACGCCTGCTAAAAAATCTGGTTAAGAAGGGGCATCGAGTGATTTGCTTGATGAGTCGATGCGCATTTCTGGTCACATCGTTACAGAAAGGCTGGAACGGCACTAGAGAGGGAACAGAGGAGATTTACCAGGATGTTGTCAAGACTGGAAAACCCATGGTGTTCAGAAATGACCTCCAGAGAAGGAAATCTGCTGTCCTTATCGGACCTACAAGTGACTCCAAGTCCACAGTATTGCTGTTGACTCTTAACTGGTCACGGAAACAGTCTAACAAAGCAGTCAGCTCAGGGGGAATTTGGGATGTGCAACAAATGTTGGTTTTGCAAGCGCCATGAAAATCACATCGATAAATATTTTTAAAAAGGTCAAGTAAACATAACATACAAGGGACATAGCAATACTGGGGAACAAGAAGAAAGAATCAGGATGGTGGTGCCAGAACTGAAAGCTTTTGACCGTCATGAAATCTTGAAAATGTCTTTCCTAAGGAACATCTGCAGTGTCCAACTCAGGAAAAAAGGTTATATGTTTCAGTGCGTATATCATCACGCTAACCTCTGGGGAATATTATGCCATGCTACTCTATCTCTCCTCAGAGCACAGTCCCCTCATCTTCATTGTTAGATTATGGTGTTAACGTTATAAACGGCTCCCACGGCCCTGGTGTGGAAGCGGACCTGGTATGGAAGATTTTGGGCATGGTTAAACTTCCACCACCCCTCTCCCTGTGTAAGTATCGCAGTAGGCAGGATGAGCAGAGGAGTAATGTTTTTCAGACTATCTAACGTAACCTCACAACCTCACTGTACCTCAACTTATGACTGACACCAACCCCCGAGACTCTGTGTCTTGTTTCCCCTACAATCTCCCCAGTTATCCCCATCAGGACGCTTCACTCTCTTTATCTCTGCACCTCTCCCCATCTCTTTCTCTATCTGTTACTATCTATCTCTCCCTTTCTCACTCCCTTTTTCTCCCTCGCCTTATGTCTCTCTTTGCCTCTTTCCCTTTCTCTGTCTCTCTCTCCCCCCGGTCTCTCCCTGTGTGTAGCAATCTCTGTGTCATTACATATCTCTCTCTCTCTCTGCCTCTTTCGCCCTGTTTCCCCCACCTCTCTGTCTGTCTCTCTCTCTCTCTTTCTCTCAATACTCCTCGCTCTCTCTCAATATCCCTCTCTCCCTTAATTTACTTCACTCCCTCTCTCTTCCTCTTTCTCTCCTGCTTGCAACTTTCTCTCTCTTAACCTCTGTCTCCATTCTGTGTCTGTCTCTCTCCCTATTCTTCTTTCAGGCCTTCTCTCTTGATCTTTCAATCAGAACCTCTCCATTTCTAAGTGGCTCTCCCTCATTCTGTGGTGCAGTAATGTTCTGCCTTTCTGCCCCTCTTTCCCTGTCTTTCTCTCTCCCCTTCTAACCTTTTCCCTCACACTCTCTGTGTGTAAGAACATCTCTCTCACGAACTATATCTATGCCTCCCTCTCAATCTCTCGTTGCGTCTCACACTTTCCCTCTCCATCTCCCTTCCCCACTCTCACTCACTTTCACTCTCTCTCAATTCTTTTCAATTTCTCTCTGTCCCTTTCTGCCTCTCAACCTCCCTCCGTTCCTTCATTTCTCTACGTCTCTCTCCCCCTCACCATGGCTACCTCTCTCACTTTCCTTCTGTCTCTGTCGCTCTCTCTCTCCCTCAACTGCCTGAACTTCTTTCCCTAACTGTCCGTCTTCCTCTCACTCTCTCTCTCTCTTGCTCTCACTGCTCCTCGCTCTGTTGCTCTGAAGGTCCCTCTCCCTCTCGAAGTCACTCTATCTCACACTATGTATATCTATCCTTGTAGCCTATTCGTCACTCTCTCTCTCTCTCTCTCTCTCTCTCTCTTGGTCTCTCTCTCTCGCTCGCTTTCTCACACACACTCCCCAGATATGTCTGCCTCTAAATCTGTTTATGTTCATGGCTCCTCCTCCCTCTGTCCTTCTTTCCCTCCTTCCCTTTCTCGGTCTTCCTCTCTGTCTCTCTGTCTCCCTCTATATGTCTTTCTCTGTCTCTCCCTTCCTCTCCCTCTGCCTGTATCTCTATCTCTGTCTGCTGTCACGATCAATGGGGATAGTGTTCTGTATTATGAAGTCCCACTTTTCCCAGAGCCTTGAATATTGTGAACAGTTTGGCAAAACGACCACATTGCCCCAATTCTGTTTTAATGTTTAATCTAGATTAAATGAATACCAGCACCAGGTTTGTAAACCAAGAAGTAAAGAACTATTTATTGAAAAAAACTGCTTTTAACAAGTTGCAAAAGAAACAAATGTGAATTGCCAACTTCTAACTCAATAACTCACACTCCACCCCTTCTTAAACCCCTGTACACACACGCACACACACGCACATACACACACACACACACACAAACACACAGGCACACGCACACAAACACACACACACACACACACACACACACACACAATCACACAGACACACACACGCTCACACACACACACACACACACACACAAACACACAGGCACACGCACACAAACACACACACGCACACACACACACACACAATCACACAGACACACACACACACACACACACACACACACAAACACACAGGCACACGCACACAAACACACACACGCACACACACACACACACAATCACACAGACACACACACACGAACACACACACAAACACAGGCTCACACACACAAAAGGCACAAACACACGCAGACACACACACGAAATTAAAAGAATGAAATTTAAGGGGTGAGGTAAAGCTGTTCAATAACACCAACCGGGAGTACAGCCTTAAATGGGTTACTTTGGATTGAGATCATCCAAATTTCTTGCGTGTTTTTTGTTAATGACACGAGCTGGTCACTCAGCATCTTCCCTCTGCTGCTCACTGGTTGAAAACCTTGCTTTTCAAGTCTCTACTGGTGATTAGCCCCGCCCCCCCCCCCCTTTGCTTTTTTACAAAGGTTTTCAGAGAAATCAGGTTACAAATTGTGAGAAATAGCCAGCTAGCTGCTTACTGCAATCTTAAAAAAACACAGGAGAGAGAAGTTCGACATCTCCCCTCTTTGCAGGCTAGGATCTGAACTGCCAGCACTGTTACCGCACAAAACCCTGTCACCTGGTCAGAAGATAATTCAAATGTTGGCGTCAGGCAATTCCCATTAGTCCAGGGATAAAAGCAAAGAACTGCGGAGGCTGGAAATGCAGAACACAAACAAAAACAGAAATACCTGGAAAAACTCAGCCGCTCTGGCAGCATCGGTGGGGAGGGTCACAGTGGACATTTCGAGTCCTCATGACGCTTCAACAGAACTGTTATCGAGGGATCCTTTCCAGAACAATCGTCTTCTTTTATGACACGCTATTTCCCACGATAGTAAGTTTGTGGATATTCTTCATTCCATTCCACTGAATTAGCCTTTAAACAGTAGCCATGCTGGTTTTTAAAGCCGCAGTCCAGTTTTAAAGCGGCAGTCCAAGAAAAAGAACGTCCTTTACATCTCTAGTTCTCTCACTCTCTTCCTCTCTCTTTCCCTATCTGTCACCATCTCACCCTCGATGCCTTTCTCTCTGTATCTCTCTGACCGTCTCTGCATCTCTGTCTCTCTTTAACTCTCTCTCTATCTCTGTCTCTGCCACTCCGTGTGTGTGCTGTCTATCTCTCTATGTCTGTTTTCTTGTCTCTTTCTATCTGTCTCCCTCAATCACTGTCTGCCTATATTTCAGCCTCTGGCTCCCTCTGTCAATATGTCTGCCTCAGTCTTCCTTTTCATTTCTCCCTCTCTATCTCTCCCTCCCTCACATTCTCTCTCTCTCGCTGACTCTCTCGGCCTCCATTTCTTTGGCCGCCCCTCTCATTCTCTGTCTCACTCTTTCTGTATGACGCCCGATCAAAGTCTTTCTCCTTGTCTCTGTCTCATTTCATCAGTCTCTCTCTGCCCCTGCCTCCCCTTCCTCTCCAACCCCCTCTCTTTATCTCTCTGTCTCTCGTGCTTATTATTTTTCCTTTTCTTAATCTCTCTTTCCCTCTCCCTGACTCTCTATCTCCCTTTCTCTCCCTCTCCCTTGAGGTCTGTCCCTGATTTTTTCAGTGACTTTCCTGCTCTCCCTGTCTGTAGTTATCTCTGTCCCTCTCTTTCAATCTATTTCTATCCCTGCCTCTCTTCCTTTCTTTGCATCCCCTTTGTTGTCTCTGCCTTTGCCCGGGCCTGTCTCACTGTCTCACTCTCTGCTTCACTCTGAGTCGCCCTCTATTTCCCAGCCTCCATCCCGCTCTGCCTCTCATTCTCCTCCTCTCACTCTCCTTCTACCTCTCCCTTGCTCACTCCTCACTCTGCCTATCCTGTTCTGTTGCTCTATCTCTCTCACTCTATCTCCCGCGCTCCCGCTATCTCTGCCTCTGGCAGCCTGTAGATGTCTCTCTGCCTCTTAATCTTTCTCTCTGGCTGTCTCCCATTATTTCTCTCTCAACTCCGTTTGTCTCTCTCAGCCTCTGTGACGCTCAGTCACTGTGACTCTCTTTCATTCTCTCTTGCTCTCTTAATCATTTTTCTTTCTCTCTCTCTCTCTCCATTTGATTCTGCCTGTCTCACGCCCTCCCTTTGTCAATACCTTGTGCAATGTGTATTTCTCTATCCGTCTCTCTCTGCCGCTCTCTCACTTTGCCACTGCCCTTGTATATCTCTGTTGCAATTTCCCCCTTGATGACTCTCTCTAACTAACTCTCTCTATGTCTCTGTTTCACACTCTCTGTTTCTTCTCTCTCCCTTCCCACCACACCCTGTCTGTATGAGTGCTGAGTTGATTCCACATTCCCAGCTCCCAGGGTAAAAGCCTCTTCTCATTCCGTTTACAGTCTTGAGATTAAAGTGATACAATCCCCCCCCTGCTGGCCACTCAGCGCCACTACAGGCGCTGCTCTCTGCCAGTCTCAGAGAAGTTCACTTACTGCATGGGTGCATCTGGAAACAGATTGAGTAACTGTGAATATTGAATAATATTGTAAGGGATTGAAGTTTACAGCAGGGTGCACAGTTCACTTGGGTGGTGCATTCACTCTTTCACCACGTGTCCCTGGATATGAACTCCCTCCTCATTCCTCATTGGAGTTACTGACTGGGGATGTTAGTTGGGGATTATTTCAGACTGCTATGTACACATTAGGTACACTTATCATTCTCTAATCCCATTCAGAATGGGGGTAGGTAAATTTTGCTCCATTCTGTAATTTCGCTTCAATACAAAATCAATGCATAATCCCACACAATGCATCTTGGTAAAAGTTTCCATACGTTTCAAATAAAATTTTCCAAGTTTCTCACACTGATTCTTTCCAAATGGAAACAAATAATTTGAAAGCACATGCAACATAGAGAATTGTTTGTTAGAGTTCTTTATATCGGAAACCCACAGTGCTCACAACCCCCATCCCTCCATCTTCCTGGTATATCTTTATCTGCCCCAGTGAATGTGTAGCAGGAGCAGGCTCGCCCCAGTTTTCCCTCTTCCTGTTCTTATTTCCTTGCAGGAAGGCGTTGGCATTTAACCACGCCAGTCTACCGCCCTCCACATCTAGGCTCCAATTTTATGGCACTAGAGGGAAAAAGCTGAAACCAGGATTTGGATTTGGTCGAGGCCCGTCCAGTGACCATGAACGCAGGTGCTAGCTTTGCTCTTTCCCCACGCTGTTACCAGATTCAAAGTCTCCACTACACCCTCTGCCTGCCGAGCCAGGGGGGAATGTCCCACTCTGCATCCATTGCAACAGGCCCTGCCTCTCACTGATTCCAGAGCGATGCGCCACATTCCCCCTCTCCCAAAAACGCAAAACCACCAGCTTTCACTGTCCCCATGATATAGTCTCTTCCTCTCTTGGATCTGCAGATCTCTGTTAATAAGGGCTGAAGATGCCGCTGACACGATGAGCTAACATTTTGAGGAGTCACCCTCCTTAAGAGTTTCGGGAAGGGTCCATGGAGACTGACATTAATTCCAGCCACAGAACAAACAGGTTCTGTTAAACCTGTCAATCCAATTCTTCTTACACCCAACTGATGTCGTCCATTTACGTGGTCCAGCTGGGACATGTGAGAGTTTTAGAGGGACGGTGTAGTGTAAAGAAAGAACTGAGATGTAGAACATTGGCAAATAGTGGAGTTGTGACAGAGAGAGAGAGTGAATGATTGTGACAGAGATAGATACTGTGAGTGCACGTCGCACAGAGAGGGGGAGTGGCTGAGTGTATATGACGGAGAGAGTGTAAATGTACATGCCAGCGGGAGAGACCATGAGTGTATGTAGCAGAGAGAGAGGGGAGTCAGAGTACGTGTGACAGAGAGAGGGAGAGAGTGTGAATGTTTGTGACAGAGGGAGAGACTGTGAGTTCTTGTCACAGAGAGGGAGTGGGTGTGAGTGTGTGTAACAGAGAGAGGGAGAGACAGTGACTGTGTGACAGACAGAGGGAGAAAGTGTGATTTTATTGTGACAGAGAGAGGGAGAGGCTGTGATTTTTTTGTGATGGAGGGAGGTAGATATTGTGAATGTTTGTGACAGATGGATAAGGTGTGAGTGGTTGTCAAAGAGAGAGGAGGAGAGCCTGAGTGTGTGTTACAGAAAGGGAGAGAGAGTGTGAATGTTTGTGTCAGAGAGACCACGTGAATGTGTGTGTATGAGAGAGGGAGTAAGTGTGAGTGTTTCTGACGGAGATGCAGAGGATGTGAGTGTCCGTGACTGCAGGAGTCAGGGTGAGTGTATAAGTGGGGGAGTGTGTTTGTGTGTTACAGAGTGTCAGAGAGTGTGAATGCATTTGACAGAGAGAGGGTCAGCGTGTGTTTGACAGAGGGAGAGAATGTGAGTGCTTGTCATAGAGAGAGAGGAGAGTGTGTGTGTATGTCACACAGAGGGGGAGTATAAGTGTGTATGGCAGAGAGAAGCGGATCGTTTGAGTGTGAGCAACAGAGAGAGCGGGATAGTGTGAATGTGTGTGAGAGAGAGAAGCGGATAGTGCACGTGTGTTTGACAGATAGAGAGAGAGAGTGTTCACTTGTGCGAGGGAGCGTGTGCGAGCCTGTCTGTGTGTTCAGAGAGACGGAGAGTATGTCAACATGTAAGAGAGAGTTTGTGCGTGTGTGCAACAAACAAAGGGAGAGAGTGTGAGTGCTTTTCACAAAGAGGGGGCGAGAGTGAAGGGGAGAGTGTGAGTGTGTGTGACAGAGACAGGGAGAGAGTGTAAGTGCTTGTCATATAGAGAGGACGAGATTGTGATTGTGTATCGCAGGGAGGGGAGAGAGCGTAGGTGTGCATTCTAGTGAGGGGGCGAGTGTGTTTGTGTATGGCAGAGGGAGGGGGAGAGTGCAATTTTTTATCACAGGGAGGGTATAGAGTGTGAGTGTGTGTGACGGAGAGAGGAAGTGATTGTGAGTATGCATGACAGAGAGGGGGAAAGTGTGAGTAGGTGTGACAGAGAGGGTTGGATAGTGTGAGTGTGTGTGACAGTGAGAGGGGAGAGTGCATGCGTGCGAGGGCTTGTCATTGAGAGTGGGCGACAGCGTGAATGTCTATGAAAAAGGGAAGGGGTGAGTGCGAGTGTGAGTGACATAGAGGGTGGGAGAGTGTGAGTGTGTGTCGCAGAGAGTGGGGTGAGGGTAAGTGTGTGCGAGACACAGAGAGGAAGAGCGTGTAAGTGCTTGTCATTCAGAGGGGGCGAGAGCGTCAGTGTGTTTCACAGGGAGGGGGAAGATTGTGAGTTTATGAAAAATATAGGAACAGGCCCCGCCTCCACTTCCAAACTAGAGCAAAATGCCCCGCCTGCATGGAGCAATGGCGCATCATGCCCCGCTTCTCCTCTGACACTGAAGCTATAGGCCCTGCTACAGGTCCTGCTACAGGCCCAAAAATGGAGCAACAGGCCCCTCCTCCACTCCGACCAGGAAGCAGCAGGCCACACCTCCACTCTGACAATGCAGCAACAGGCCCCTCCTCCGCTCCGACCAGGGAGCAGCAGGCCACACCTCCACTCTGACAATGGAGCAACAGGCCCCGCCTCCACTCCGACCAGGGAGCAGCAGGCCACGCCTCCGCTCGACAATGGAGCAACAGGACCCTCCTCCACTCTGACCAGGAAGCAGCAGGCCACACCTCCGATCTGACAATGGAGCAAAAGGCCCCGCCTCCGCTCCGACCAGGAAGCAGCTGGCCACACCTCCGCTCTGACAATAGAGCAACAGGCCCCTCCTACACTCCGACCAGGAAGCAGCAGGACACACCTCCGATCTGACAATGGAGCAACAGGCCCCGCCTCTGCTCCGACCAGGGAGCAGCAGGCCACACCTCCGCTCTGACAATGCAGCACAGGCCCCTCCTCCACTCCGACCAGGAAGCAGCAGGCCACACCTCTGCTCTGACAATGGAGCAACAGGCCCCTCCTCCACTCCGAACAGGAAGCAGCAGAACACACCTCCGATCTGACAATGGAGCAACAGGCCCCACCTCCACTCCGACCAGGGAGCAGCAGGCCACACCTCCGCTCTGACAATGCAGCAACAGGCCCCTCCTCCACTCCGATCAGGAAGTAGCAGGCCACACCTCCCCTCTGACAATGGAGCAACAGGCCCCTCCTGCACTCCGACCAGAAAGCAGCAGGCCACACCTCAGATCTACCAATAGAGCAACAGGCCCCTCCTCCACTCCGACCAGGATGCAGCAGGCCACACCTCCGCTCTGACAATGGAGCAACAGGCCCCTCCTCCACTCCGACCAGGAAGCAGCAGGCCACACCTCCGCTCTGACAATGGAGCAACAGGCCCCTCCTTCACTGCGACCAGGGAGCAGCAGGCCACACCTCCACTCTGACAATGGAGCAACAGGCCCCTCCTCCACTCTGACCAGGAAGCAGCAGGCCACACCTCCGCTCTGACAATGGAGCAACAGGCCCATCCTCCACTCCGATCAGGAAGCAGCAGGGCACACCTCCGCTCTGACAATGGAGCAACAGGCCACTCCTCCACTCCGACCAGCAAGCAGCAGGCCACATCTCCGCTCTGACAATGGAGCAACAGGCCCCTCCTCCACTTCGACCAGGAAGCAGCAGGCCACACCTCTGTTCTGACAATGGAGCAACAGGCCCCTCCTCCACTCCGACCAGGAAGCAGCAGGCCACACCTCAGATCTACCAATAGAGCAACAGGCCCCATCTCGCTCTGGCAAAAGTGCAACAGGCCCCGCATCCACTCTGGCAATGAATCAAAGGATCCGCGCCAGCTGTGACAATGGAGCAACAGGCCTCGCTCCCGCTCTCACATTGGATCAACATGTCCCGCCCATGTTCTGGTAAAAGAGCCTCATGCCCTACACCTCCCAATGTTCTAGCCAGCCAATGTTCTGTCCATGTTACTGTGTGACCCCCCGATATGCTGAGCTTATGTTTTCAGCAAACACTTTTTATGTAGCAGCTTATCAAATGCCTTCTGAAAACCCGAGCACAGCAGATCTACAGGTTCCCCTTTATCCATGGTGCAAGTTGCAGCATCAAATAAATCGGTTCACCATGAATCCTCTTGCATAAAACCATGCTGACTCTCGCCCATTAACTTTAGTTTTTCGAAGTGGCCAGCGAGAACCCGGTTGACGATCAATTCTAACACCTTCCCCATGACAGGCATCAAGGTAACTTCCCTATCATTCCCTGATTTCTGCTCTCTCCCTTCTTGAATAGAAGGGTTAAATTTATTGATTTCAGGTCTGATGGGACCTTTCCAGAATCTAGCGAATTTGGGAAAATTAATGCCAGCACATACACGACCTCTACACCTAACGTTCCAGAAACAGTACCTGTCCAACTTTCAGGCCTGTGAAGTGAACATGCAACTTGATAAAATTGTTAAAAAGTATATTTTTGGAGTCTTAGCAGCATTCAGGAAAGAGGCGCCGGCGCCATTTGGTGCTGTCCGGCCCCCACATTAAAGGAAGAATATACGTGTGGCACAATCTGGTTGGGGATTGCCTCACCGCGCCTGTCCCAGATGCAGCTAAACAATTTCAGCAAACTGGCAGATCATTTGAAACCAGAGAATCTCCCGAAACTCCAACCATCTCCACGGTGACCTGGCATCTTCTGGTATCTTGTCAAATAGATCTTCAGTTTACACATCCTTAAATTGAAAATATTTCACTGATATGAAGAAACATATGGACGTTACAGACCCTCAGTGCTAATTCATGACGCTTGAACTAATTTAGCTCCAAAAGTTCAAAAAAGTACTTTTTGACCGCCGGCCCTGAGTGAAATGATTGCAACCCCCATCTCTACACAGGGAGGCTCACAGAGTGCCATGGGATCTTTGATGCCCACCTGTGAGAGCTTGCAGGGCCTCGGTTTAAAGTCTCACTTGAAAGCCTGCACGTCTGACACTGTCACACTCCCTCAGTAATTCACTGAAGTGTCAGCCTAAATTATATAAAGTGAGATTTAAACCAAAGCCCTTTTGACTTGGGGGCCATAAGGCTACTGCTGAACCAATGTAAATGTTAAAAGCTCAAGAGGGACTTTTTTATTCCTTCAATAAACCTTTGTACATTTTCTTGTCTTTACAGAACATAAGATCCCATATTTCACACAGGACCCCAACTCCTACATTGCTCTGCCCACCATAAAGCATGCCTACCATGAGTTTTAAATCAGGAGAACATTCCGCCCAGATGCAGCTGATGGTAAGAATTCCTACCCTCTGTGTTTCTCATAAAAGCTCTGAATTACGCTCAAGTAAAGAAGCCATTCAGTGACTCACCCAAGCGACCATGTGTGAAGTGCGGGTTAGGGGGTGGAATTTGGAGAAATGACATTGAATCTAACCCTCTCCTCACTTGACACCAAAATAGTCCAACGGCAGCTTCTATGTGAGTGTAGCTCAGTTACAGTCCATATCCTCCAGTAAGAATATTACTGTGGGGACCTGATCAACAGGAGATCCTACTAGAAAATAAATAGTTAAACATGTTTGATATATGTGGTTGTTTTGATTTGCTCCATCAGTTGCTGATTTTGTTTTAGATGATGAGTGCTGATTAAATCCCTACAGTCTCAGAGCTAAGATTCTCCCCAACCAGCTCGCTCAATGGTGTCATCGGCACTTACTCTTTAGATATCAAACAAAATGGAGGGGCAGTCGGGGTCGATCCTGATTTCACTATGAGAGAGATCATCCATTGTTTCAGTACCCGTGACCTTTCTAATCCGCCCGGTTATATCTGGGTTGAAAGGAAAGAATGTCTTATTCAAATAGTAAGTGGTTCTGGACTGCAGTGGACAGACTGGAAGTTTGGTGGGTTCAGGTTCAATATTGGCATTCAAGAGGCCATTACATGATTATTTATATGGACAACATATGATGAGTTACAGGGACAAGTCAGGAGGATGGCACTGAGCCATGATGCTCATTCGGGCGGCAGGTTTAGACACAATGGGCCAATGGCCTCTTTCTGCTCAGTCGCAATTCTGCGATTCTGTGATTCTCTTATTGTTTCAGGTGTCCAGAACTTTAACAGTGAGAACATGTCAGTCCGTTGAATACACGACTACCTTATTGTGTAAAAACGTGGAGGAGGGGGTGAGTGCTAATTGAGGGGGGCGCGGGACTGTCAGAGGGTGAGTAATGAGGGAGTGCTGCACAAACCGAGTGTCAGTACTGAGGGAGTGACTCACTGTCAGTGACTCTGTACTGTGGGGGGCAGTGCACTGTCAAATGGTCATTGCTGAGTGAGTGCTGCAATCACGCATTGCCTTATGTGGATTACAACCTTCATCCTTAAGGGGTTGTTCCAGATCACGACCTCTTGTCTGAAAATTATCTTCACCTGAGTTTAAAATATCCACCTCTCACATACTCGTGCTTGGTGACTGAAGAAATGACCCACCACACCCTCAGTGAAGGATTCCAACAGCGATCGTACTCTTCATCAAGATTATTCTTTGAAAACAATATAATGCTCAGCTATGGTACAAATACATGGATATTATAATGGTCCGTGGCTCTCGTTATAAAAATTATTTCCCTCGTCAGGAACGTGCAGTGTTGAGCTCTGTGAAGTCGTGTACACAATACTGCGTGAGGCATTCTGTTTCCTATCTTATTTAAACATTTATTCAAGAGCCAGAACTTGCAAAACACTTTAAATAATTCAGTACATGGAACGTTAAAGATATACAAAGATGGAAAGCATAATCTTAATTCTAATATAGAATCCAGAACATAAAACTATTCAATGCTACAGTCAGAAATATCTTATAATCGTGCATCAAGCTTTAAAGCAAATTGTTACCTTAAGGAACAAGAAGAGTGAGCTGATACTGGTCAGCGCAATGAAGTTTGAAATGAGCAGCCACGCAGACAGCTCTAGCGAGAAGCAGAATTTCAAGACTGCTGGCTTTTCAGTGGTATGATTTCCTATCTATCTGTCAATTTTGATTGAATTACATTGCCCTTAGCAACCGTAGTGTTGCTTCTTTGAATAAGCTCTTTTATCTTAAGGTTCTATTATTCACTGCTTTTCATAATGGTTTAATAGTTGTGGACGTTCTCACTCTATGGTCACTGTGAGAGCTTTTATGTTCAATAAATGTTTGTAATATGTTCTACTAACAACTCTTACCAGCAGTTTACCTTGTTTCAGTATTCGCATCATCTGTATTATTCTAAACCACTTCACAGAATGTTCTTATAATATATATATATAATATATATATATGTATTTCCAATTAGATTATTGAAAGGCTATATCCCCGCGGTAACGGCCCTTCAGAAAGCTTTCTGATCATGTTCACTTCGAAATGAATATAGTCGACTAGAACTTAGTGATATACATGACCAGGTTAACAGGATTCTTTCTTAAAACATCAGTAACTCCAAAGTGCACACCAACTTATCATTTCCTTTTAATGTTACTATCGTTCTATAAATGCTTTTGCTAAATGTTGAAACTTTATCACATAGACAGAATTTACATATTCTGATGATTTTTTTTTCCTGGAGATTGCCCATATCTGGTACTGGATTCCGAAAAGGGCTTTTGAAATTTCAGTGAATTGTCACAACATGAGGACATGTTCCAATGGTACTGTGATGTATCTGTATGTGAAAAGTAACCTGTGTGAAGCTTTTATCCGTTTTCTACACCTTAACAAAGAGTGACCGCTGATTCAATTCTAAAGTAAAATGTTCGAATCATATTCAACCTCACTATTTCTATCTTCCATCAAAGGCTGTAGGCTGAGTGGTTGGAGAATATGAACTATTGGAAGGTGGAGAATTAGAGAGTGCTGCACAGTCGGTGGGTTAGGAAAGATGGAGAGCTACCCTGTCGGAGGCTCAGTGCTGCGGGAGAGGCAAACTATCGGATAGTCAGTACTGAGGCAGTGCTGCAATCTCGAAGGGTGGTTATTGAGCTGGTGCTGCACTGTCAGTGGTTCAGTATTGAGGTATTGCTGCACTGTGGGAGGGTCAGTATTTAGACATTGATGCACTGATAATGGGGTCATAGACAGTGAGAGCTGATATAAAGGCGGGGCAGTAAAGAAGGGAATCTGCAGTGTTGGGGCATCAGCATTTTGTGAGTGCTGCACTGTGAGATGGTCAGTTCTGATGGAGTTCTGATCTATGCGAGAGGCCGTACTGATGAAAAGCTGTGCTGTCAAAGGGTCAGTGTAGAAGAAGTGCTGCACTGTCAGAGAGTCAGCACAGAGGAGTGATGTATTATCATAGTGTCAGTCTGAGGGTGCAGCACACTGTCAGAGGTTCATTGCTGAAAGAATGCATTTTGGGTGGTCGGTACTGAGAGCGTGCTGAACTGTCAGAGGATGAGTACTGAGGGAGCGATGCAAAGTCCGCGAGGGGAGCACTGAGGAAGCGCTGCATAATCAGATGGTCAGTACTGAGGGATTGTTGGATTGCTGGGGGGTCAGTATTGCGGGAGTGCTGTACTATCAGATGGAAAATGCTGAGGGATTGTTGCACTTCTGGAAGGTTAGTACAGGGCGAATGCAGTACTGTCAGAAGGGGAGTACTGATGGAGTGCTGCATTGTCGTCGAGTTAGTACTGAGGGAGTGCTGAACTGCCAGAGGGTCAATACTGAGGAAATGTTATCGGGGTACCTCTGAGGGAGTGCTGCACCATCAGATGGTCAGTAGCGAGGTAGTGCTGCACTGTTGGAGGATCAGTATTAGGAGAGTGCTCTACTGTCAAATGGTCAGTAATGAGGGAGTGCTGCACTGCTGGAGGCTCAGTGTCGAGGGAGTGCTTCACTATCAGAGGGTCAGTAGTGAGTGATTGCTGTACTGTTGAAGGTTCAATATTCAAGAAGTGCTGCATTTTCGGATGGTCAGTACTGAGGGAGCACTGCACTGTAAAAGAAGCATCTTTGATTCAATGCCAGCACTGTGGGAGGGTGAGGGGGGGGCGAGACATTGTCGCAGAATCAGGGTTCTGATCAATGTCATATGTCGATACTGAGGTACCGCTGCACATTTAGAGGGTCAATACTGAGATAAAAGCACGTTATATCACCATTCCTCGCAATCTATACTTGTTATATCACGTCGCTACACCGCCACATCTCATGAACCAAGTGTTACATTCTTCCTCTCTCCTGCCCTGGTGTGCCTGGAATACCGCCAAACCCATGCATCCGTCTTATCCCTCCCCGGCCAGTGATAGCCACCACCCTACTTGTTGTTGATGCCCTGGCTGCTATGGAAACCAGGAGTGGGCGGGATCACTGACGACACAACACTTCCTCTCTATGCTCCAGTCAGTATGGGCCCCTGTGCAGGGCTGGAAAACAACATCATGTTGAACAGACTCTGTCCATTTGCTCTTTCACCATAACCACATTAGCACCACCCTTCTCTTTTTGCCTGCTATCGGCACAGAAACAACCCGTCCACCAATGGAAACATAGAATTAAATGGAAAATTAAACGTCATTCTCAGCCAGTCCGTGTTAAAGTCATTCAATGGATTGAAGAATTGGTGTAAAGGGATATTTCAGCAGATTCTTCAGCTGCTGCCTGAACTTAGTCTGGGTCACAGCGTAAATCCCAGTGTTTGTGCAGCAGCTCAGGAGCTGCAACATGAATCCCAATTCCATCACAATATAATCTAGGTCAACATACATATTCCTCAAGAACGACATCCGGCTCCATATAGAAAACAATATAAACAATGCCCACAACAGGATGAAATTGGCCGAGATAACAAATAGTAAAATGATGGATTTCCTCCGATTCTCCATCTCTGGGTCTCTGGGACTCTCCCCACTACTGTGAGCCCGGAGTCTCCTGCGGGCTCTGCTGCTGACTAAAATGTGTCTGACGGTGAGAACATTGAGCAGCAGAATCAAGAAAAATGGGACACAGGGGGTAAGAATGTGATGGAGAAATTCTATAGTTATCCAGACCATAGAGAGCTGAACAGCAAATGATACATGGCAAAACCAGGGCGAGTTCATGAGAAAATACCCACCTGTGAGCATAAAGTACCAGATAATATTCTTCAAGCAACTCAGCACAGTCACTGTTCCCAGAACAGTAGCCGCCGTTTTCTCAGTACAATATTTACTTTTCAGATTCTGGTGACAAATAGCCACAAATCGATCAAAGGTGAAAGTGACAGTGAACCAGACGGAACAGTCAGTGGCAGCATATATGAAGACAGCATGGATATTACACACATGGATAGAATACAGGAAACGAAACTCTTCCCCAAAAACGATCGGAATGTGTCTCAATATCAGGTCAAGGATAATGACCAGTAGATCCGCCGCTGACATGGCCACCAGGTAACGAGAGACACATTTGGATAGACCGCAGTTTCCCCGAGACAGGATGACAATTGACAATAAATTAACTGTGTGGATGAAAGATAAGCATTGAAATTAGCTGGGGAGAAAAGTGACCAGTTTGATTTAGCAAGTCCTGAAATGTTGAATTGTGCTCTTCTTTCCTGAGCTGTGTGAATATGATGCAGCCTGAACGGACAAGGGAAAGCCAGAGATGATTTGGAAGGCTGGAGAGATTTAAGCGAATAAAGTTTGTTACTGAAATATTTGAATTTAATCTATTGCAAATTCTGTTTTCCTTTCCCTACATGGCTTAAAAACTGTTGACCCCTACACTCAATCAGATCTAAGCGACCTTCTCCTCCTTCGTGCCATCCCAGGTGTAACTGAGTTGTCACAATTCTGGAGGCTAAGCATTGAGTTTTGGATTGGACAGGAATTTTTCATCCAGCTGTGCAATCCCCCTTCCACTGTCCTTCTAATGTATTCGCCCTGGTCCTGTTAACAAACAATCTGGGTTGCCTGGGTTCCTGACAGGGTTCTCCTGTGTCCAACAGTTTTGGGAGTGGACATCAAAGTGCGACTTCAAATTCCGAGGTAGGGCTGTTTCTGATTCGTCCAAAACCCCTCCATTATCAAGGCTCACCGATCTGAAGCATCGCATTGGCTTCCTTGCTGCAGTTTCTGCCTGATATGTGGAGAATTTGATAAGCAATAACAAAAACAACTTACATTAGTTCAGCACCTTTAGTATAACCGAACATTTCTAGGCATTTGACTGGAACAATATCGGACCAAATACTACACCGAGCTCAAGAAGAACATATTGAACCCATTAAAACAGAGCTGGAACACAGTTACATTTTAATGTTTTAAAAGCAAGGAAGAGAGGTAGGGATGGGAGAATTTTGGAGAGGATACAATGCAGTATAATGTAATCAATAGAAACTCAATTGTCCAAATCAGAGGCAGTGCAAGGACAGAGAGACCTGGGCTGTTTGTGCACAAATCTCATGACAGGATATGAACGCTCTGAATAGAGCTTATGTGATCCACCACAGTGTTAATAGAGGCAGAGTGAACACAAGGTACGGTGGTCTAATAAACCTACATAAAGCCGTATTTTGATCCCGCCCTGTATGTTGTTTCAAACATCGGGCGCCACACTTTCAGAAAGATATAAAGGTTTGGGAGGGAATATAGGCGATATTTACCAGAGTGTATCCAGTGATGTAGGATACATAGACAGACTAGAGAAGCTGGTTTTCCCAACTGCACCCTACGCCATACCCCAACTCCAGCTTGCCATGGATGCTGTGCTCAAGCAGGGATGAAACAGTGCCGGGGCAGTGGGTGCGGTGGAGGTTGGGACATGGAAAATGGAAAGGGAGTGAGCCTTGAATTGTGGTCTGTTGGGGGCTGTTGGCCAAAATCAGTCTAGGGAAGAAACTGAGGAGACGAAATATTGGCGCAGATCTGCTCACCTGTGGGTATGAAATGGGAAAGTGGGCTGGCAGTTTGTCTGTGCCTCAATTCAATTCTCCCCGCCAAAGGAGAAGCCTGACAAACCCCTTGACAATTCAGAGAAGGGAGGGACAGCTGAGCCCTCAAGTTCAGCCATGACTCACATCCATAGAAATGAGCAGATAGGAGGTGAATGGTCTGTGGATCAGGAATGGAGTTTGTGATCAGAACTTCACACAATGACTTTTGTCTCACCAGAATTTAGACGACAAACACTGTCATGAAGTTAAACATCTTTCACAAGTTAATGTCTGAATGTGAAGACTTACCAGGTACACCGAGAATAGCGAGAATGGGATAGTAAACTCCTTGAATAACGTGAAGCGCCCATAAAATGCGCCAATTTAATATTACCCAATGAAGTTCTGCAGAAAGTAAGTTAAGCGCCGTGGTGAAGAGCCTGCTGAATGTTGCAACCTTGCAATGTATTCTTCTAAGGTCCTGATCCATTGTTGTAACATTCCAATTTAAACATCTCAGGTTCTGATCCATTGTTGTAACATTCCAATTTAAACATCTCAGGTTCTGATCCATTGTTGCAACATTCCAATTTATACTTCTCAGGTTCTGATCCATTGTTGTAACATTCCAATCTATTGTTCTCAGGTTCTGTCCTACCCTCTGCCTCCTTTTAAGCCGATGATCCCGGCTTGTTGCGGATGGAATGCTCCCGATATTATTGTGGGATAACGCTTTGAAAGGCGCCGCTTATAAATAGAAGAGGGCCACGTTTCAGAGGCACAGTTAAATTCCGTGGAGACTGACATTAATTACAGGCACGGAACAAACAGGTTCAGTTAACCCATTTCGTTCCTGCACTCTTGTGTCAGAAGAAAGATGCACGAGTTTTGCTGAGTGAAGTCAGGTCACTGATCATAATCTTTCATTCTTCCTTGTATACGGGAGTGACGCCAGATGACTTGAAGCTTGTAAATGTTTCACCCTGCTTTGAAAATAGAGCAAACACTCTAACTGCAGCCTGGCAGTCGAATGACGGTGTTGGCTCAATTTCTACAGGCCATGATGTAGGGCAAAAATAGCGGACGTTCTGTTAATAATGTATCGGTTCATAGAATACAGGGGACATGGGAATCTTAATAGCAAATCAAACATGTCTGCTGAATTGGATCGTGGCCACTTCCGTAGTAGCTGAAAGTGCTGATGTTCGTCCGTTCCTTGTTATTTAGATCTTATTACCAAAGGCGAGCGATCAGACGTCATTAGTTAGACATTTAATGGAAACGGAAACCCATGGGGTATAGAGGCAGTGGCAGAGTGGATGCGACATTGACCTGGTGACAGAGAACAGAGAAAGAGTGATAAGTTTTTTTTTTAAAAATCATTCACGGGCTGGCCCAGCATTTATTGTCCATCCATAACTGCCCCTTGAGAAAGTAGTGTTGAGCTGCCTTCTTGAACCGCTGCTCGACATATGATGTGAGTGCAACAACAGTGCTTTAGGGAAGGAGTTGCAGGATTTTTACCCAGCGAAAAGTATGGAATGCTGATCTATGTCCAAGTCAGAATGGTGAATCACTTGGAGGAGAACTTCCGGGTTGTGCTGTTCCCATGTATCTGCTGTCCTTGTCCTTCTAGATGTAAGCTCTCGTCTGTTAGGAAGATGCTTTTTTTAGGAGCCTTGATGAGTTCCTCAAGTGCTTGTTCTAGATGGTACACACTGCTGTTACTGTCTGCCGGTGGTGCAGGGGGTGAATATTTGTGGATTTGCTGCCAATTACATGGGGTTGTTTTGTCCTGGACGGTCTCAAGCATATTGAGTTTTGTGGGAAATGCACTCATGAAAGCAAGTGGAGTGTATCACAAATAGCAGGACGTGAGGAAGGAATCTGGGACAATTACAAAGTCTCTTCTTTAACAGATTGGTACACATGCAATTTATCTGGACAAGGGTGTGCTGTTGAAAGGAAAAGTAAGATATTTCTCCTGAGGAGGAACTTCACACTAACATGTTATAAGTCACTGGTTCGTCCTCGGCTGGAGTACTGTGTCTAATTCTGGATTTGTTATCTTACAAAGCAGGGCAGGGCCCTGGTGAGGCTGTTGATGATATTTCCAAGAATGGTTATAAGGATGAGGGACTCCAGCCACGTGGGGCATTCACGAAACTGGGACTGTTTTTTTTTAATAGTATCATAATATCAGGTAAAAGGAAGTTACAAAAGAGACATTGGAATCGGGATGTGTTTTGATAGAGTGAGAAGGGATAAACAGGTTTCATTTGAATATGGGTGGGAAACCACTTCCAGAGTGAGTGCAGTTCAAACATTACTCAGGAAAAAGCACACCATCCAAGACAAAGCAGCCCCACTTGACTGGCACCCGATCCAGGAACATTCACTCCCTCCACCACCGGGGCACAGTGGCTGTGGTTTTCAGGGATAATTGGAAAGATCAGTGGAGGAACTAATTGGATAGCGTTTGTTTGTGTCAATCTGTGCCCATAGGCACTTGTTTACTCTTTGTGTGCATGTGTAGACATAACCGCTTTTTTATTGTTTTTGTTTATGTTTGTACATAACCAAATGATTATCATTTGCGTATGTGTGTTTGCATAAATACTTGTTTACTGTTTGTGTGTATGATCAACCCTCTGCTGGTTGCTTTCTTTTTTCTTGGACTGTCGCTTTAAAATGTGACTGCTGCTTCAGAAACGATCATGGTTACTGTTTAAAGGCAAGTTCGCTGGAATAGAATGTGCAATTTCTATAATCTTGCTATCTTGGAAAATTGTGTGCCATAAAAGAACAGGATGGTTCTGGAAAGGAACCTGGAATATCGGGAATTTGAATTGGCTCCTGACGAGGTGAGAGGGTTGTGTGTGGAAACAGTGCAGGCAGTTCAGAAACCAGCCTCCAAAGAGGGTAGAAACAAAACTTCTCTCTCTCCTGTATTTGTCATTATTCCAGTAAGGAGCTGGCTGGTGATTTCTCATATTTCTGCATCCTCCTTTCATTCAAAAGCCCTTTCAATAAGATTTCTCAGGCCCGCTCTCCACCTAAAGCTGCACTCTCTTTACCCCTCAGACCTGATCTCTCTCTACAGCTCCACTCTCTCTAAACCCAGGCCTGCTCTTTCCCTACCCATCGATTCTCTCTACACCCCCACCCCCCCTACAGGGCCGCTCTCTCGCTACAGCTCTATTCTCCCTATCCCCCCAGACCAGCTCTGTCCTACAGCTCCACTGTCTTTACACCTCAGACCTGATCTCTCTCAACAACTCCACTCTCTCTAAACCCAGGCCTGCTCTCTTCCTACCACTCTACTCTCACTACCCCACAGAACCTCTCTCTCCCTACAGCTCCACGGTCTCACCACCCCAGACTCGCTATCTCTACAGATCCACTCTAACTGCACCCCAGACCCGCTCTCCCCACAGCTCCACTGTCTCTAAACCCAGTCCTGCTCTCTCCCTACCACTCTACTCTCTCTACCCCCCTCCCCCAGAACCACTGTCTACATACATCTCCACTCTCTCTGCACCCAGACCCGCTCTCTCCTTACAGCTCCTTGTCCTTCCACACCCAAAACCCGCTCACCCCCTATGCTTCCACTCTATCTACACCCCAGACCCACTCTCTCCGTACAGCTCCATTCTCTCTACCCCCCAGACCCGCTCTCTCCCTATGGCTACACTCACTGTACACCCCGGACCCGCTCTCTCCCTACAGCTCCACTGCCTCTACAACCCCAGACCCGCTCTCACCCTGCGGCTCCACTCTCTCTACAGCCCCCAGACTTGCTCTCTCCCTACGGCTCCAATCTCTCTACACCCCCCAGACCCGCTTTCCCCCTGAGACTCCACTTTCTCTACGACCAAGACCCACTCTCTAGCTACAGCTCCACTCTCTCTACACCGCAGACCCACTCACGCCCTACAGCTACACTCACTCAACCTCCCAGACCCGCTCTCTCTCTACGGCTCCACTCTGTCTACACCCCAAACCAGCTCTCCCCGTACAGCTGAATTCTCTCTGCCCCCCCCCCCCCCCCAGACCCGCTCTCTCCCTCTGGCTACACACTCTCTACAACCCAGACCCGCTCTCTCCCTGCAGCTGCACTCTCTCTACCCCCCGAGACCTGCCATCTCCTTACTGCTCCACTCCCTCTACACCCAGACCCGCTCTCTCCCTACAGCTAAACATTCTCTACCTCTCCAGACCCAATCTCTCTTTACGGCTCCACTCTCCCTACCCCCGCTGACCTGCTCTCTCCCTAAGTCTCCAATCTCTCTAGCCCCCTGACCCTCTCTATCCCGAAGTCTCCAATCACTCAACCCCCCATGCCCGCTCTCTCCCTGTGTCTCCACTCTCTCAACACCCTCCAGACCCTCTTTCTTCTTATGTCTCCAATCTGTCTACGCCCCCCCCCCCCACACCCAGACTCTCCCTAAGTCTCCAATCTCTCTACTCCCCAGACCATCTCTCTTCCTAAATCTCCGATCTCTCTAACCCCCTGATCAGCTCTCTCCCTAAGTCTCCAATCTCTCTAAGGCCCAGACCAGCTCTCTCCCTAAGTCTCTAATATCTCTACCTCCTAGGCCCTCTCTCCCCCTAGGTCTCCAATCTCTCTACGCCCCAGACCTGCTCTCTCCCTGAAGCTATAATTTCTGTACGCGCCAGAACCTCTCTCTCCCTGCAGCTGCAATCGCTCTAACCCCACCCCAGAAACGTTCTTTCTCTACAGCTCCACTCCCTGCTCCCCCAGACCCGTTCTCTCCTAAATGCTCTTTTCTCTCTATCTTCTAGACCTGCTCTTTCCCTACAATACCACTCTGTCTAAACCCAAGTCCTGCTCTCTCCCTAAAACTCCACTCTCGCTTGACCCCAGAGCCGCACTTCCCTACAGCTCCACTCACTCAAATCCCCAGACCCGCTCTCTCCCTACAGCTCCACACTCTCTACACCCCAGACCCACTCTCTCCGTGCAGCACCATTTTCTCTACACCCCAGACCCGCTCACTCCCTACAGCTGCACACTCTCTAATCCCCCCCCCACCCACGCCCCCACACCAGACCTGCTCGCTCCCTATGGCTCCACTCTCTCTACACAAAAGAGCTGCTCTCTCCCTACAGTTGCACTCTCTCAACACTCCCCCCCACCCCCAGACCCGCTCTCTCCCTAGGGCTCCACTCTCGATAAACCCCCTAGACCCGTCCTGTCCCTACATCTCCAATCTCTCCACCCTCCAGACCGTCTCTGTCCCTAAGTCTCCAATCTCTCTAGACCCCAGACCCACTCTCTCCCTAAGACTCCAATCACTCAACCTCCAGACCTGCTGTCTCCCTGTGTTTCCACTCTCTCTACACCCTCCAGACTCTCTCTCTCCCTAAGTCTCCGATCTGTCTACCTCCCACACCCACTCTCTCCCTAAGTCTCCAAACTCTCTACCCCACAGAATCGCTCTCTGCCGAAGTCTCCAATCTCCCTACCTCACAGACCTGCTCTCTCCCTAAAGCAATACTTTCTGTATGCACCAGAACCTCTCTCTCCCTGCAGCTCCACTCTCTCTAACCAGACCCCAGACCCGCTCTTTCTCTACAGTTCCACTCTCTCTGCTCCCCCAGACACGCTCTCTCCTAAATGCTCTGTTCTCTCTACCTTATATACCCGCTCCTTCCCTACAACACCACTCTGTCTAAACCCCAGACCCACTCTCTCCCTACTCAGCAGGTCTGGCAGCATCGGCGGAGAAGAAAAGAGTTGACGTTTCGAGTCCTCATGACCCTTCGACAGAACTTGATGAACCCCCCAGACCTGCTTTTTCCCTGTGTCTCCACTCTCTCTACACCCTCCAGTCCCTCTCTCCCCTTAAGTCTCCAACCTGTCTAACCCCCACACCTGCTCTCTCCCTAAGTCTCTAATCTCTCTAGCCCCAGACCCTCCCTCTTCCTATGGCTCCAATCTCTCTAACCTCCAGACCCGCTCTCTCCCTAATTCTCCAAACTCTCTACCCCACAGACTCGCTCTCTCCAGAAGTCTCCAATCTCTCAACGCCCCGACCTGCTCTCACCCTGAAGCTATACTTTCTGTACGCGCCAGAACCTGTCGCTCCCTGCAGCTCCACTCTCTCTGCTCCCCCAGACCCGCTCTCTCCTAAATGCTCCGTTCTCTCTACCTTCTAGACCCGGTCATTCCATAGAATACTACTCTGTCTAAACCCCAGTCCTGCTGTTCCCTAAAGCTCCACTCTCTCTACACCCCAGACCTACTCTCTCCCTACAGCTCCATTCTCTGTACCCCCCAGACCCGCTCTCTCCCTAGAGCTGCACTGTCTCTAACGCCACAGACATGCCCTCTCCCTGCGGCTCCACTCACGCTACACCCCAGACCCACTCACCCCCTACAGCTCAACTCTCTCTACACCCCCCCAGACTCGATCTCTCCCTACGGCTCCACTCTCTCTGCACCCCCAGACCAACTCTCTCCCTACATCACCAATCTCATTACCCCCCCACACCCGCTCTCTCCCTAAGTCTCCAATCTCTCCATCCCCCAGACCGTCTCTCTCCCGAAGTCTCCGATCTGTCTAACCCCCAGACCGTTTCTCTCCCTAAGACTCCAATCACTGAAACCCCCAGAACCGCTCTCTCCCTAAGTCTCCAATCTCTCTACCCCCAGACCCTCTCTCTCCCTAAGTCTCCAATCTCTCTAAACCCCAGACCCGCTCTCTCTCGAAGTCTCCAAACTCTCTACCCCCCAGAGCCACTGTCTCCCTAAAGCTATACTTTCTGTTTGCGCCAGAACCTCTCTCTCCCTGCAGCTCCACACTCTGTAACCCCACCACAGGCCCGCTCTTTCTCTACAGCTCCACTCTCTCCGGTCCCCCAGGCCCACTCTCTCCTAAATGCTCTGTTCTCTCTACCTTCTAGACCCGCTCTTTCCCTACAACACCACTCTGTCTAAACCCCAGTCTTGCTCTCTCCCTAAAGCTGCACTCTCTCTATCCGTCAGACACCAAAACATTCAAATTAAACAATCAGACATATAATCACTCTACGCCATTGAAATCAAACAACCTGACCAATAATTAACGCACCACATTCAAATCGAACTACCTGAAAAATAAACACCCCACCCTTATCAAATCAAGAAGTCTCTTTCATATCCAAACCCTTCCCATTCAAACCAAGCAAACCGACCCAATAAGCAGCCGAAACTATTCAAATGAAACAACCTGCCCCATACCAACCCCTCCAAATTCAAACCAAACAACGTGACCCATATCCATCCAGCCCATTCAACTCAAACAACCTGACCCATAACCACCTCACCACATTCAAATCAAGTAACTTGACGCTTAACCACCTCAAAATATTCAATGAAAACAACTTGAAGCAAAACCATCCTACCCCACTGAAATCTAACAACCTGACTTTTTATCACCCCACCCCATTCAATTCAACTAACCGGATCCATAAGCAAACCAGCCCATTCAAATCAATCGTCTAAGCACATAAACTCCCCACCCTAATCAAATCAAACGTCCTGACGAAAAACCAGCCCATCCCATTTTTTTTCAAATCACCAAACTGACCCTTAACAACTCCATGATATTCAGATCAAACAGTCTGACCCGTAACCACTCCAGCAAATTCAAAACAATAAAATGTGACCCATAACCAGCCCACCACATTCAACTGAAAAATATGACCCAGAACCACCCCAAGGCATTCACATCAAACAATGAGTCTCATTACCACTCCACCTCAGTCAAAACAATCTGATCCCAGACCACACACCACGTTGAAACCAAATAACCTGAACCATAGCCACCCCAACCCATTCAAACCAAACAACCTGATCAAGAATCACCACACCACATTCAAATCAAAAATCTGAACAATATCCACTCCTTTCGGCTCAAATCAAACAACCTAACCCTAACCTCCTCACCCCATTCAAGCAAAACAACCTGACCCATAACAACCGCAACATATTCAAATCTAACAACGTGACCCATATCCACACCATCACATTCAAATCAAACAACCTGACCCATAACCACCCCACCTGATTCAAACCAAACAACCTGATCCAGAACCACCACACGACATTCAAGTCAAAAACCTATCCATATCCACCCCATCCCTCTCAAATCAAACAATCTAACCCATAACCACCTCACCCCATTCAAGCCAAACAGCCTGACCCATAACCACTCCAACCAATTCAAACAAAACAACCTGACCCATAACAACCCCACCACATTCAAATCAAACAACCCGACCCATATCCACACAATGACGTTCATATCAAACAACCTGACCTTAACCACCCCACCCACTAAAATCCCAAAACCTAAACTAAAACCACCCCACAGCACTGACAGCAAACAATCTGACCATAAATTCCCTACCCCATTCAAATCAAACAACCTGACCCATATGCGCCACAAGCCATTCAAATCGAGCAATCTGACCCCTAACCACCTCACCGATTCAAATAAAACATGCTGAGCCATAATCACCCCACTCCATTCAAGTCAAACAGCCTTTTCTTCAACCAAAACACCCCATTCATATCAGACAACCTGATTAATATCCAAAATACACAGTTCAAATCAAACAACCTTATCCATAGCCACTCCACCACATTCAAATCAAACATCCTGCCCCATTACCACCCCACGATATTCAAAACAAATAATCTAAACTTGAACCAACCCAATCCCTTCAAATGAAGCAAACTGAGCCAGAGCTACCACACTCCATTCAAATCAAACAACCTGATCCATAACGAAAACACCCCATTCAAACGAAGGAACCTGACCCATATCCAACACAGCACGTTCAACTCAAACAACCAGACCCTTAATAACCCAACCCTCTTCAAATCATACAACCTGTTCGTTCACCACCCCACCATTTTAAAATCAAAGAAACTGTCCATAACCACCCTACCCCAGACAAATCAAACATCTTGCCCCATAAAAACCCCACCGCATTCAAATCAAACATTCTGAACCATATCCATCCAACCACTTTCAAATCAAAAACCTGACTCAGAACCACACAACCGAATTCCAGTCAAACAACCTGACCCACAACGACCCCACCCCATTCAAATATAATAACCTGATGCCTCACAATACCAGCCCATTCAAATCAAATAAATCTAACTCTTAACCAAAACAAAACATTCAAATTAAACAGACTCACTCCATTCAGATCATGCAACCTGACCAATAATAACCCCACCCCATTTATATCAAACAACATGGAAAATAACCACAGCAATCCTATCAAATCAAACAATCTCTCCCATATCCATCCCACCCCATTCAAATCAAACAAACTGACCGGTAGTTACCCAAACCATTCAAATCAATGATCTTAACACAAAACCACCCAACCACGATCAAATGAAACAAGATGACCCAGAACAACCCTACTCCAATCAAATCAAACAATTTGATCAAAAACAAACCCACCCATTCAATTCAAACAACCTGATCCATAGCCCCCTCACCCCATTCAAATCAAACATCCTGCCGCATTAACACCCAACGAAATTCAAATCAAAGAAACCAATCTTTAACCAACCCAAGCCATTCAAATGATTCAATCTGTACCATAAATACCAGACCCCATTCAAATGAAACAACCTGACCCGTAAGCAACACTCCCAGTTCAAAGCAAACAGGCTGGCTTTTAAACACTCAACACCGTTCAAATCAAACAACCTGACACCTAACAACCTCACAACTTTAAAATCAAAAATTCTGTCGGCTATCACCACTACACACTCAAGTCAAACAACCAGATGTCCCAGCGAGTTCAAATCAAACATTCTGAACCATATCCACCCCAACACATTCAAATCAAAAACCTGTCCCATTCCCACCCCACGACATTCAAATCAAATGATCTGACGCTTAACAATCCCAAAACATTCAAAGCAAAAAGCCTTCCCCATAACCACCCAAACCCATTCAAATCAAACAACCTGACCCATAACCATCCCACCCGATTCAATTAAAACAACCTGACACATAACCACCCCACCCATTCAAATCAAACAACCTGACCCATAAACACCCCACCCCATTCAAACCAAACAATCTGACCCATAACCACTCTCTTAATTCAGTCTCACAGCTTATCCCCTCACTCTCATATAACCTGTCACTTCCAGTTTCCCACTCTGTTCACTTGACCCGATTGGACCTCTGTCCGTTGATCCATTGCCACCCTGATTCCCCCTGAACCTCTGACTAACCCCTGACCCTCCACCTAACCATTGGCCATCTGTCAAACCCCTGACCCTCTGTCTAACCCCTCAACTTCTGCCGAATCCCTGAAACTCCGCGTAAAAATGACATTAATTCTAAACCCTGACACTTTGCCTAAACCCGACCCTCTGTCCAACTCTGACCCATCCTGTCCCGTAACCATCATATAACCTGTGACCTCTAATCTGGCCTTGGTTGTCCTGAAACAGTGTGACCACTGCTCCCTCGAACCTGCGTCTCACCTTAATTCCCACGACCCTCGGCCTCACCCCTCACCCTCTACTCAGCCTTTCTGCTCCGAACCACACAATAGCCTTAGACCCTCAGCCTTTATCCACCCCGGTCAATCCCATCACCAACACAACCTGAGCCCCACCCTTTACTACCCCGACCCCTGACAACGCAGAAAGTGTGTGTGGGGAAGGGAATGAGAAGTTAGATTGAGATGAGGAAGATGTGAGGATTCTCGATTGCATCCTAAGCAGCAGAATTCCCTGGATATGGTGAACCGCCTCTTCCCCTGTTCGATATCCTATGGATTCTCTGTGAATCTGATTCACTCCATTCCGACTGGTTCAGATCCTAGAGGCTGCACCACTTTAATGAGGACGGTTAATGTTTTAGACACTGAGCAGCCATCTCACAGCAGAGGGGTCAGTTTGTCATTGTTCCTCTAGCCTGGCAGCTGAAGGATTAACTTACTGGTGATGGATGAACTTAGGGATGTTTGGTCAGTTTATTGGGACTGATTCAGGTTCTGGGTGCTGAGTGAGCTCTTTGTGTCTGAGGTGCTCTGTCACGTTATTAGTCTTTTATTGTCTCTCTGCATCTGTAAGTGTCTCTGCCAGTGAAGACCACATCTGTCATACACCCCATCACTGCCTTTGAATATTGGGAATTGTGTTCTGAGATTTGGGGATATTATTTTCACACCCAGTTAAACGTAAGTTGTGAGTTGTGGAAAATCACAAGGGCGTGTTGACCAGGGTGAAGCTAATCCCTTTGCTCAGGTAATTAGCATCAGTCCCCCTGGATACACCCTCACTCTGTAACCAGAAGGATTCTCATTGATATTAATGGGGAGAAACATTCCAAAGAGTCATTGCACACAGTCAGTGTGAACATCAGCTCCGGCTCTAACAAAGACCAGGAGCTCCGCAGAGAGGCCCACAATGCACTCAGATTATTCACTGGATCTGAGGATTGAGATGTTCCTCTATGAGCTTCAAAAAAATTACTGTCCAGTGCTCGCTGCTCCTGCGGTTCCTGGTAAGTCTCTGCACCCAGCATTGTTTCTGTCAGACAGGGATTATTTTATTCGTGTTCCTGTCATTGAGGGTCTCCTCTCTTCGATCTTACTGTTGTTGCTGGCACGACGCTGTATTCAGTAATTATTCAAGCAGCTAACGCTCGCTGCATTACTCTTACAAGTATTTAAGTCCCTGCACTCAGCATTATTTTATCCTCCTGTGCTGCAAAAAGGCATTGCCTGCTTCTTGTGTGCTGCCAATATTGTTGCCGCTGATCAGCATCAGCCTGAATGTTGCCTGTGCGGGGCTCTGTGTGGAGACATTCCGCTTCAGTTTTCCAGGAGTGACGAAGAGTGCTGTGCAAGTTATAATGATCAGTGAAGAACCCGAAGCCTGTCCTTATGATGAAGGGAAATTCATTGCTGCACCATTTGAAGATGGCTGGGAGCAGGACAGTACCCGCAGCATGTTTTGGAGCTCATCTACTTTGCTTCAAACAACCTAAAGCACTTTCCTTTCGCCGGACTGCGGGCCAACACAGGGTTAAACGAGGACTTAAGTCAAGGGCCGGCATGAGAAAGTTATATGTCCAACTGAGCATACTGCCCTGTAATGCCCATGTCTGTAATGAGGGCTGCCAACCAATGGCCTTAGCTGAACAAAGAGTGATCCTCGGTGCACAGGTTAGACTGTGTAAGTGGCGCCTGCTTTCACTGCCTGTCACACCTTCCATCACATTGTTGATGACTGAGATCGATCCCGCTTTTCCCTGCTTTGTGTGTTTGTGTTATCATAGAATCTGTTACTGAGTCATCTTCGAATTCGTTGTTCTATCGAGTTTATGTACCTGTTTGTTATTCCCGGGTGTAATATCCAAACTGTTCTGCTTTACGCAGTTACAGACTGTTTTGTCTGGATCACTGTCACTTTTACATTCGATCGACTTGTGGCTATTTATGGCAGTAAGTTGAGAGCAAAATATTGCGCCACAAAAACTGCATTTGTAGTTCTGGGAACAGTCAGTTTGTTGGGCTGTTTGAAGAATGTGTTCTGGTATTTTATCTATCTGGCTCAGTATTGGGGCATGAATTTCCCCTGGTTTTGTTTTGTGACATTGGATGTTCAGAATTCACAGCCATGGGCAGCAGTCAAGTGTCTTCATTACATTGTAGCACCGGGTGTCCCATTTTTCATGATTCTAGTGCTCAATGCCTTAACTGTCAGGTATATTCTAGTGACCAGCAGAGCCCGCAGGAGACTCCGGGCAAAGAGCATTGGAGAGAGTAGCAGAGATCCAGAGATGGAGAGTCGAAGGAAATCCATCGTTTTAATGTTTAATATCCCAGGAAGATTCATCCATTTATGGGGTGACTTAATTGTCTTTTCCATATGGTTGCAATTGGTATGTTTGGGCTACACAAACGTAAGACCACCTCTTTATATGCGGGAAATAGGCTCCATGCTGCAGCTCCTGAGCTGCTGTACAAACACTACTTTCTATGCAGTGACCCAGACTAAGTTCAGAGAGCAGCTGAAGGCTGTGCTGAAATACCCCTTTACTCCGATTCTAAAACTCATTTAATGCTGAGCGGAACTGAATGATTTCACAATTGGAACATGCTCACTCCTCATGCTCTGCCCGACCCAACTCTCCACAGCAGGTCCAGTGATAGTGATTAATTATAAATCTCTGACTGACACAGGGTGAGCCATCCTCAGCCACTGTCAGAGATATACTGTGAACTGTGAAAAGACTCCGACTACCACCTAGTTTATATATTGGGCTTTGGGAAAGTCTAGGCTGGGATTATTCTACCTGGAGCCTTTGTTTGAAAAACCCATATATCAGCATCTCACACAAAGCAGCATGTGACTGCATCCCACACCAATCAGAAAGTGGCTCCCCTCATACCCAGCACAAAGTCTCCCTCCACAGCAAAACACAAAGTGATTCCTGTGGAACCAACACCCAAGAAGAAGCCGGACCACCACTTCCAAGCTCAATAATTCACATCAAATTAATTCCCTCCTGTTAGACTGATCAAGTCCAATAGAAACCTCAGCAGTGAAGTTATTCACTGTCAACGTCTCATCCATCTGTATTCAGGCATCAATGTCACTTCACATGGGCTATAAAAGGCTTCCATCCCATTTCGGCAATGACCGCCTCAGCCTGGACTCGCATCTTTTGTCAGCGTTTTTGAGCCTTTGGATCGTTCGGTCAAGGAATGAATTTATAAAGGGACAAAACGTCTTGTTCAACCCGTTTCACCGTTTTGAGATTAAAGTGATGCCGAGATTAAAGTGGCCGCTCACCGCCACTACAGGCGCTGCTTTTTACCATTCTCAGAGAAGTTCAGTTGCTAGATGGCAGCATGTGGAAACAGACTGAAGAAGTCTGAATATTGAACAATACTGCAAGAGAATGAAATTTACAGCAGAGTGTACAGTTCACTCTTGTGGAGCATTCACTCTTTTACCACCTGACCCTGTAGATGAACTCTCTACTCATTCCCCATTGGAGATATTGTTTGGAGATGGTATTTGGAGATCATTTCAGACTGGTATGTACACATTTTATTCAGTTATCTGGATCTACTCCAGTTCTCAATGGGACTAGATAAACTTTGCTGTACTCTGTAAATCATCTGCAATTCATTGTCAATGTTTAAACTGACACCTTGGATTTTGATAAAGAGTTTTAAGAATATTTTTCCAAGATAATTTTCTTGGCTTCTCACACAGATTCATTGTCCTAGAAAAAAACAAGCATTGGAAACACAAACAATAAATGGGAGACAATTTACTTGCACATGTTTACAGCCTCCATTCACATGGTGACCATGCTGGCTTAGATATGAAGAGCTCTGCAATCCATTCCCATTATGCAGCTCTTGGTCTGCACTCCTGTCGGACACAGTGTAACAGAGAGAGGCCAGCTGAGTTGGGGTCAAAATTCACTAACTCCACTCATGCCCCTTATTTACCCGGCCAACCAGAAACATCAAAAAAGCTCCAACACAATTGTCAAGGCAAGTTTTACTTTCATAAATCCGTGTTGACAATTATGAAAAAGGCGACTCTTCTCCAACGCACAGTAGACAAACCGAGGCTGAAAGATATCTCATTTATTTACGGAAGTTGTTAACAACAATAGGGCACAGGGTGTGTAATGTCATTATGTTCCAAATGTGAAATGTGTTGCTGCTTTACAATGCCAATCACACACAAACTCACACACACACACATACAGATGCAGACAGATACACGCATTCAGGTGCAGAAACAGAAACACGCACACTCACCAAAATTCATATACATACACTCAGTCTCACACACACAAACACACATACAAGCACGCACACACACACACACAGTCGTACACATGCCTGGACACACATGTACAGTGTCACATACAGACAGCACAGATGGTTAATGTCAATATCAGTCTAGTCAGTGGTTTATTAGAGGAATAACACAAGTAAAGTTGAAATTCGTTGCGGATTTTATTCTGAAATGTGTTGCTACTTTACAATGCCAAACTCTGACTCACACATACATACACCTACTATCTCCCACCCACACACAAACTCTCAAACAGATATACAATCACACACATTCTTACACAGTCACACACTCACTCACAGAACTATAGACAGACAGGGAGCAGGGAAAGTTAATGTCAACCTCAATTTAGTCAAACAGGTAGTCTATTAGAAGAATAACACAAGCAGAGTTGAAACTCGCTGTGTTTGTTTTAGTCTAAAATGAGACTTTACAAATTCATGAACAACCACACTATTGAAAATCACCAACAAATTCAACCATAACCTCAACAATGAAAAACAACACATTCGACAACAACCTCAGCATTGAAAAACCAGCAAATGCAACAAAAAACTTAAATCGAAATTCACCAACAAAGTCAACAACAACCTCAACTTTCAAAATCACCAACAATTTAAACAACCTCAACATTGAAAACAACAATATTTTTAACAAGAAACTCAACATCGAAAAAACAACAATTTCAACAACAAATTCAACGCGGAATCAACACAACAAATTCAACAACAACCTCAACATTGAAAAACACCAACAAATTCAACAACAACCACAACATTGAAACACCAAAAAATTCAACAACAGCCACAACATTGAAACACCAAAAAATTCAACAACAACCTCAACATTGAAAACACCAACAAATTCAACAACAACCTCAACATTGAAAAGAACCAACACATTCAACAAAATAATCATTGGAAAACATCAACTGATTCTTTAACCACATCATCATGAGAGGGGCGGCTCCGAAAAGTCACAAAGTTCAAGGGTCGGACCTGGTCCCCATGGTGACGGCATCATGGGAGGGGTGGATTCTACCCGTCACAAAGTTCAAGGGTCGCACCTGTTCCCCATGGTGACGGCATCATGGGAGGGGCGGCCTCTAACCATCAAAAAGTGCAAGGGGAGCAAAGTGGTCCCTATGGTGATGGCAACATGGGCGGGGCGGATTCTAAACGTCACCACGCGCAAGGGGCGGTAGCTGGTCCCCATGTTGACGACATCATGGGGTTGGGGGGCGGCACCTAAATGTCACAAAGGCCAGGCGGCCGGACTGGTCCAGGTGATGACCGCATAATGGGAGGGGTGAGAAATGCGATGGCAAAATGGACAGTGTGGCGGCTCCTCGTTACCATGACGACGGATTAATAGGAAGGGTGTGTCCATTGACTGCACAATGGAAAGGGGGAAGGACATGGTCCCAATGATGCTGGCATAATGCAGAGGTGTGTGCCTTGTGACGGCACAATGGACAGAGGTTGGGGTCTGGTCCCCATGATGACGGCATAACAGAGAGGGAGGTGCCCGGAAGCGGCACACTGGACGGGGCAGTGACCTTGTCCCTTTGATGAAGGAACAATGGAAAGGGGCTTGCCCTGACTCCCTTGGCCAGGGTAAGCTGGAGTCGGTTAGAGCAGGACTCCTGCCGGCCCCGCACGTGACACTCAGCCATTGGAGCAGGGAGAAAAGGTGAGAGGGCAAAAGGTCACCGCCCCACCATTCCCACTGGCGCTCTCCTGAACAACCAATGGACCAGCGATAAAATGTATAGAAAAGGTGCTGTGAAACTTCATGCTGGATATTGCTCCAGCGTTACCTTCCATTCTGCCCTTCAGTTATCCTTTGATGATATAACAATCCTCAGGAGAATCAATACAGAGGAATTTGGTTGTAACAAAGCCAAATGCTGGCCTGTAAAAGCACTACATCATCTCTAGGTTACCTCCACGAGTTACACCGTGAATATTTCACCACCTTCACGCAGCAAACACACACCAATTGGAAACCACAGGATCAGAAATGGTAAGCATTGGGCAGAGGCCGATATTGAGAGACCCCCGAAATACACAGACACATACAGAAGCACACACAGGACACACACAGAGGCAGTCACATACACACACACATAGACACACACTCACAGGCACATACACAGCCACACACAGCACCCCCCACACACACACACATACACAGAGGCGCACACACAAACAGACACAAATCATTCACATGCAGACACAGACACAGACACACAGGGGCACAGACACACAGTCACACACCTCTGTTATTTGAAGGATTTCTAATAATTTCAGGGTCTGCATTATTTTCAGTCCGTTTTTAGCTTCAATATCAGTTTAGGTGTCTGTATCAGTTCTAAATTCTGCATTACTTTAAGGATCTATATTAATTTAAACATTTGTATTAGCTTCAGAATCTGTATTAATTTAAACATCTGTATTAATTTAAACATCTGTATCAAATTAAAGATCTGTGTTGATTTAAAGATCTGTATTATTTTCAGGATCTGTATTAGTTTAAGGATCTGCGTCTGTATTAAATTAAAGATCTACATGGTTTCAGGATCTGTATTATTTCCAGTATCTGTATTAGTTTCAGGATCTGTATTATTTTCAGGTTCTGTATTAGTTTCAGGGTCTGTATTATTTTCAGGTTCTGTATTAGTTTCAGGATCTGTATTAGTTTCAGGATCTGTATTTTTTTCATTATCTGTATTAGTTTCAGGATCTCTATTAGTTTCAGGATCTCTATTAGTTTCATACAGGATATTGCAGATATTTTTGAAACAGCAATTCATCATTCCTTTTCTGCTTTTTTGTCAATCACTTTAAAAGTCTGTCGGCCTGTCACTGGCCCATTTTCCAGGATCACCAGTTCCCTGTTATTTACCCTATCAAAACCAATCGCTATTCTAAATGACTCTATTAAAACTCCCCTTTCCCTGAACTGCTCGAAGGAGAATAACCCCAGCTTCTCCATCCCCCACACGCAGTTCAAATCACTCAGCCCTGTTCCAATTCCATTAAAAATCCTCTGCACCTCGTCCAAGACTATAATACTCTCCCTGAAATGGGCTCCACAGAATTAGGCAGTATGCTTACCAATCCTCACCGAGGCTTAGTGATGATGCATCCTTTGTCTGAGTTTCTTCTTTTTGTAAACTCTGACTCTCTTTGTCAATAAAGACGAATTATTGTTTTAATGCATTAAAAAGCTTTATCTAACTTCTTCAATAATTTGCCTATATCTGCCGGACTTATTGTAGAACAGCTCCAAAATTTATCTACTTTACATCCCTCTATGTACAATATTCAATCCTTCTAAAACCTTCAGACAGCTCAGCTGGACCAGGGTAAACTTTACCACTTTTGTTTGGTGCAAGAATAATTGGATTGAAAGGGGTATCTGAAGCTATTTGTTCTTTGGTTAGAACTAATGTCAGTCTCCATGGACCCTAATTATCTAATTGGAGGGATTCCCACTCATGTTTATAAAGAACCCCTTTCAAGGTGTTACCTCATATTGTCAGCGGGAGCATCGGCTCTGTCACTGACAGGGCCCTGGAGTTTCAAGAGAGGGAGAGGCGATCTCAGAATCTGAGAACAATGGATTGGAAAGTTACAACAATGGATCAGAAGCTGGGAACAACATATTGGAATATTACAACAATAAACAGGAGTTTATCGGAAGCACTTTTGAGCTCCCCACATATTATAATTTGATGCCATTAAATTCCTGGATCTATTGGGCAATCCAGCTTATTCTGCCATTTTACTATCCGATCCTCGTTATTATTGGCGTCCCTTGTCAGTCTCATTGTGTCCAACCATCAATTCTATAAGCCATGTTTAACTGCATTAATCTTCTTCACCAAAACTAGAGTTGTTTCGAGGTTCCAAATTTGTCTAAAATAGTTCAAGTGAGCAGTGGCGACAGTTTAATGATTAACAACTTGTTCAGAAATGTCAGTTTCATATCTATTCCTTGTTAATATCTGCTTTGTTCCACCATATCACAGACATTGCAGTTTGTTGTCGCATGTAAAGTAATTTCAATTATTCACTGGATGCCACAATATGATGGATCAATTCAGTACCTTCAGCCAAGCACATGTTTTTTTGCCTTTAAGCTTGATGCATAATTCTATTGTTTTCTCTGTTCCTTACAGTGAACGTAATGACAATTGTGATCTTAACTCAGGGAAATTGTGGTCTCTCCAACTTTGTCACTCGCTACCTGGTGTACATGGCAGCAGCGGATCTACTGGTCATTATTCTGGACCTGGTATTGAGACACATTCCAATTGTTTATAAGGAAAATTTTAATTTCCTGTGGGACGTGCGTGTGTGTAATATCCATGCTGTACTGCTTTATGCAGTCACTGATTGTTCTGTCTGGTTCACCGTCACTTTCACATTTGATCGGTTTGTGGCCATTTGTTGCCAGAAGCTAAAAATTAAATATTGCACTGAGAAAACGGCGGCTGTGGTTCTAGGATCAGTGACTGTGCTGAGTTTCTTAAAGAATATTTTCTGGTACTTTATGATATCAGGTTTGTATACACTGATGAACAGACCCTGGTTTTGTTTTATAACATTCAAAGTTCAGAATAATCCGGTCTGGATAATCATCGAGTTCCTCCATCACATCCTTACCCCCTGTGTCCCATTTGTCCTGATTCTGCTGCTCAATCTTCTCACCATCAGACACATTTTAATGAGCAGCAGAGCCCGCAGGAGACTCCGTGCTCACAGCAGTGGGGAGAGGCCCAGAGACACAGAGATGGAGAGTCGGAGGAAATCCATCATTTTACTGTTTGTTATCTCGGCCAATTTCATTCTGTTGTGTGCGATGTTAATGGTGTATTCTATATGGAGACGGATGTATTATATGGGGGCTTATTCTGTATGGAAGGGTAACTATGTGCGGGAATTGGGCTTCATGCTGCAGCTCCTGAGCTGCTGCACAAACACTGGGATTTATGCCGTGACCCAGACTAAGTTTAGGGAACAGTTGTAGAATGTGCTGAAATATCCCTTTACTCTAATTCTTCAATGCTTTCGATGATTTGAAGAAATTAATCAATGTGAGTTTCTACTTTTCTTCCATTTGTTATCTCTCTTCCGGTGGGTCAGTGAGCTGCCTCTGTTGTGACAGAGTGGGGATTAGCCCTGTCCTTATTGTAAAATGTAGGGGCAAGGGCGTGTCCCTGTCATGGCAGAGTGGGCTGTCATCTATCGCCCTGGTGACAGAGGGGATGGTGGATCCTCTGACCATGGTTAGAGAGCAGGGAGGGCACTGCGGCCATGGGGACAATGAGGCTCGTGGCATTGCAATGGAACCGTAGAGGGAATGGAGCCTGGCCTCTGGTGTCAGTGAGGGGCAGCGCCTGTCGCTGTGGTGCGCAGAGGGGGGCATTCCCTCTGGCTCTGTAAGGCAGAGGGGGTGGGGGGAGCGGAGTCTCTGACTCTGCAGACAGAGTGAGGAGGGCGCTCCCTCTATGAGGACAGAGCCAAGCTAGCAACTGTCATCATGGTCATGGCCTAATCCCAATTCTGGCATCCGCTGCCTCCCTCTTCGACGTTCACAAATTGGAGCCTGGTTGGAATGGGGGTGGGGGAGCGTGGGTAGTGCAACATTCAGGTTCTGATTTCGGTACATACTTGGTATACATATCAGGGTTTTTTATGCTCCCTTGCCAATGTTTCCCCTGGTTAAGCGTGATCGCCGTCTGATGCCCAGCTTGATTGATCGTAATTTATTGTTTGTTTAGATATGTGGCGTTTATCTTCTGAACAGAGTCACGGTAGCCAGCTGAACATCATTTAACAAATTAATGAAACACGTATTCAGCAAGAAAATATCTACCACATTACACTACTCATTTCCTCACACCTTATACCTTTAAGATAACGATAGATTTATAAGGATAACATAAGTTACAAAAGCCATCTTATGCTTTATTTTCCACGGTGAGTACTCAGTCCATGTAAATGTAAGGTCAGACAAACCACACTCTGTCCTCATTTGACAGATGTTATCTCTACCAGATGCTATGGTTCTCCCTTCATTTCACTCCATACAACTGTTACATTGTGAGACAACTAATCCCACTGAATTCTGTCCTTTTGACGAGGGTTTCCCATTTTCATTCTCCAATACCTCACCTTGGAATCTTCTCCCAAATTGACATTTTCTCGCAGACACCTTCCACAACGGGTCAGCTCCACGGTTTAGAACCACACTTCTGATGTTTCTCTTCCCTTTCTCACGACATGCATTCAAGCTGTCTTCCAAGAACTCTCTTTGACATGCTCAACTTTAACAGTACACCACTGTTTCACATGCTCATAGCAAATATTTACAGACCTTCATTTGTCTCTTTGAACTTGTTGCTTTTTACAAACTTCTCTCACTTTTAATCTAAATCTTGGAGCCTTTCACTCTGCCCCTCACTAATACCTCCGATTAACAGGACGTTTTCTGTGGTTCTACAAGTTCCTTTAGCTATAACTTCTCCTTTGGACTTTTAGACATTCACTCTTCCGGCTTTCGGGGTTTTACTTTTGCTTGATACATTTTTGTCCTCCTGGGGAATCCGCAGCTCCCTCTCCCGGTGCCCAGTCTCTCTGGGGTACTGGCTCCAAGTGAACTTAAAACTCCTGTTTCCTTATTACTGTGTGTATGTCTGTGGGAGGAACCTGCCTAGCTGGCTCCTTCTTGCTCCGCAACACCATTTTTTGTCTAATCTTCTCATTACCTTTACGTAAGAGCAGAAATATACTCTTGGTTTGAAATGCAAGCAACATTTAAAAATGTAACCAAACGTTCCGTTTGTCCTCTCTTAAAACACACAGATAGAGAAAAAAATATCAAAATTAAACTGTAATGCTAAAACGCATCGTAACTTCCACAAATTCAAATATAATATACTTAAACTATCTCTATTCTTAACATGGAATATATTATTTTAACTATGTTTATGTTTAAGGGCCTGTGCTAGTTTAAGTAGCGGTATTAGATTCAGGGCTTGTAAGTGATTCAGTGGCTCTATAAGTTTCTGGACCTGTATTAATTGCATGGTCCAGATCAGTTTCCATGTCTGTATTATTTCAGTAACACGCTTGTGTCATCGGCTCTCTAGGTTTCAGCCTCGACATTAATCGTAGAATCTACAATATTTTCAAGTCCTGTATTAGCATCTTGGACCTTGTTAGCTCCTTCGGTTGGAGGAAGTAAAGGACCTATTTGATTAAATGTTCCTTAATTATTTCAGTGCCTGAAATTTGCAGACTACAAACGACTACAGTGCAGGAGATGCCTCTAATTCTTACGGAAAAAGGATGAAGCTCAACATTGTTGTGAACCAGAAGGTGGAGCTTACGTTCAAGAATTAGAAGACAAGAGTGTAGCAAAAGATAATCTGGCAAAGCCTGAGAGCTCTGAACACTATCCATGGAATGTTGGTGACAGAGAGCTGGAGAAGTCCCCTTCTCCTTCATAGTCACCTCAGTCACCATTCAGCATATCCACTGGAAGAATTGAGAAAGGAAAAGCACAGAGGTATGGAGATGAGTAAAATACAACCGAGAAATCGAAACAGTGAGAAGGAACAGATAAGACCTTCTGCACTTGAGTTGCATAGAATATTTTTTTATTTAAAATAAACCGTAACATCATAATAATAGCTGATTGTGGTTGCGGACTCAAACATTAGATACTATATGGAGCTCTAGCAGATACGACGTCACCTGACCTGAGGGGTACTGAAGGTCAGAAAATACATGTTGAAAAGTGTCTTGATAGAATTCGAACACTGTAGATAGGTAATACTTATGTTAGATAGCAGTCAAGGTTTCTGCCTGGGTGAAAAAATAGGGACAGCCGATGCATGTACCATTTACCAAAGATGTATGCTTAACGTGAACATATATGTAGATGAGATCGGAATCTGGAAACTGTTCTTGAACGTGATTAATAATGTATAAATATGTTGAACACTTGTAATTTATCAGAGAGCGAACTCAAGCTACTTTGAGATGGTTCACTCCTTGCAATTGCTCGAATAAACGATGGTGACCTTTACCTGAGTCCCTTGTGGTCCTTTTGTCAAAGTAAACACAGTTTGGCATAGTCGGCAGGATACTCAGATCCGATTGTCGGGGCGGCTCTGCAAAGTGGGCGAGTCTGTTTCATTTACCACCTATAGTTAGTGCAGTAAGCCTACCCGAGAACGGTGCGGTCAAGTTTCAAAATAATCGGAAGGACGACTCAGGACAGGAGATAGAAGGGGCCGATAGTAGGCAGAGCCGTGCATGCAGTTTAGAGTTTGAGAAACAACCTTAGCCGAAGCCACGCAGGCCAGATGCCAGATAAACCATTAGACCACTAATACCTGAAATAACTAAATTATTAGGGCCGCGGGAACCTAACATGCCAAGACAGACGGGGATATATGAACAGAAGGCTGTCAGCTAAACAGAATGGTGCAATGGAACTCGACAGGCGAACCGCGGACTCTATTACGAGGTACATAGCGGAACAACATTCAATATTAATCACATAAATGCAGAAATTGGAGTGGAATCCTCAGGGAACCATTGGGGAACAAAATCAGTGGTGCGTAGAATTAAATGATAAGGCAAAGAAAGGGACGGTGGTTATTCTGACCTTGCAGAATTTATCTAAGTACAAGAGCCGCTTGTGCTGAAGAGAGTAAGAGAGAGAAAGGGGTAAAAGGGTGTAGCCCTAGGGAGTTAATAAGCGCTGACAGGCAGGAGCAGGGGAAATGTGAGCTTTCCTCAGTTTGGTTTTCCCTAAAGATGGAGTCTTCAAGATTCCTTTATTTCCCCCACTGCTATTTGAAATTTCGTTTAGAATGTAGAGTTAAAAGTCAAGTTAAGGATACAGGAAAATAAATACTTACCACTGAACATATGTTTGTTTGTGGGCATGAAGCATTTGTATGTGAGCTTGAATGTGATTTCTTCCATAAGTTGTTATCTGTGTGTGTAGTTCAGCACTTTAGCGTTGAAATCCCCCTGTTAGATTAACGGAATATTTTGCTGAAACAATGAAAAGTTTGTCAGTGAGGTTTGAATTGAGACTTCTGGCAAAGAAATATTTCAATTTGAAGGTCACATAAAGGTAAACAGGGTTAGATAAACCAACAATTGTACCACACCCTTGCAGACTAGTATCACCAGCTTCCAAGTTGATTGGGATTGGCACATACGAGCTGGTATTCTGAAATTATAAGGGAAAAAGAAAGATTACCTGAAATTCAAAACGATTCTAGGGAAACCGAAAGCCATAAACACAAAGCCTAAGTGCGTCCAATGAACAAAAATGGGTTTCTTTTGAAGGGATGAATTAAATATTAAAGGAAATCTGCATTTCATCAACACTGTAATTTGTATTTTGGACAATTTTGAGATGTAAAGTGCAATGTAATTTAACAGGTTACTTTGAATACCGAGGATGCTATCCATAGATAAAGAACGTGTCGATAAACAGATGGGAATTCCACTCAGGATATAAATCATTACACATCCAAAGGGGTCGTTTTAATTTTGATAGTATAAATTACCTTTCTTATAAAGTTTGAAATTTGAGGTTTGGTTCCTGATACTTTCTCAAAAGAGTAATTTAATTTTAAAAGGTTTGACAACAACTGTTACTGATGGAAATGCTGCAGACTTTTGTATTTTTAAGGCAATCCCCAAAATATGAAGACAAGCTCAAGACCTTGACCAAGTTTGGCATAAATCCAGTTTCTGGTTGAGGTAATGAATCTGTGATAATTCTAAAAGAAACAGGCTAGGCACAATTTATGCGTTACTTTGCGGACAACAAAATGTTGCTTGCGAAGACGATAAGTAAGCAAAACATGTCAATGCCTCATTTCTGTTTTAAAACTGTTATCATAATACTTTACTGGATTTTAAATTCTCTTCACACATCTGAATACGATAAGATTGTAGTCTGTTGTATGCGTAAAATGTTATGAGGCAAGTAGGAGAAAGAGTTAGGGAAAGAGGACACAATATACACAATGTTTTAAGGGAACTCTATTTGATAATCTGGACAGCAACTGAGACATTGGAACTGCACAGGGAGATAAGAAAAGATCAGAAGGCAGCGAACTTCATTGATACGAAATAGTTAATAAAGCCTAAATTGTAAGGAAACATTATAAACAATCAAGACAATAGAGAAACTGACCTCAAAAGAATCTTATGATGATCCTGGTGACGGGAAAAAAAGAACTTAGAGATAAAACTATGTGGAATCTGTAGTTCAGGAATTGAAATGCCAGGAGCAATAATACTTAACTACAATTTACCAAAATGTGGATATAACTAAAGGGAAACCTGTAAAGAGGCTAAATAGATGAATTAGTGATTGTATTGACGTGCCTGCGAGCTACAAAAAGTAAGACCACACGGTTAACACTATGATGACAGACAGAGCTAAGCAGCTCCCACTTAGAACCGTCACTGGAACTGAAGATACTGAGCCATTTAAACATAGGATACGAAGGTGCATTGTAGGGTTATATCGGCAGTTTAGGGAATTGAGGTCCAACGTGGGACAACGGCAGGAGACATTAGACTGGAAGGAGTGGAGGGTTCTTATCCAGATGGATTCAGGTTAGGGAAAGCATTTCACACGGAGAATCATTAAATAAATGTAAAATTTTAAATAGAAATATAAATCCCCTACCTACGACAGTGCTCAGGGATGTTGGAAAGGATGAACTGAACTTTAAAAATCATTCATCACAAAAGCAATTCAAGAGATAGACAGAAAATTAATATAATAATGCGCCTGATGGCTAACCAAGCAGGACCGCCATGTTCACCCCATTTGAAATAATGATAAGGAGAGCAACGCAGTTACCCGAAGGAATCATAAGAGGATTGGGAGCTGTAGGACACTAAAAGGAATGATGCATGATTCTGTGAGGAAATTAAGTCAGCAACTGCATGTGTTAAGGAAGGATGTTAGAGACCGACAGGTGATTAAGCAATATTGAAGTAGACAAATCCAGTGAGCAACAATGGACCATTTGGGTAATAATGTGATGGTCAAGGTGAGCCCGGAGCGAATAGGCCTAGACCTTACGAGGTAATTTTGACAGGTGATGCATGGGCACTTGTAGATATGAGAAGGGGCAGTAAATGGACGCATTACATGGAGTTAAATATACTTCAGAATTGATCAAGCTGTATCGCGGATAACGAGAGCCCATGTAAATCTGTCCACAGATCTGGTTGTGGGCGTTTCAATGGTTGATTCAGAACTTGACATCCTTTGGCCAGAAGGAGCGGACCTTGAGCTCCAAGGTTAAGGAAATCTTAACGGGGACAGTGGGCTCATAACACCCAATTAAATAGAGACCAGGACATGACATAGTTAATGCAAAACCTGGCTACAGTGCTCGAAGTTAATGCGGGGTTGACCAACAAACTGATTAACATCGGGGAAAATAATTCAGACGAAGCAAGCAGAAATGATCTTTCCAAAGCACATGGATCCTGGGCACTGGAACAAGCCCGAGAGATTATAACACCGATTGATGAAGGGGTATTTCCTTTATGGGTAACTAGTGAACAATTATTTAATCTTTCATGACACAAGGATCATGACTTGACCGGTTGCCAGCTCAAAGCTTTAACAAGCGTATGTAGAACGCAATTGAACGAATGGAGGAAAGCAATATTCTATTAGGCCTCGATTACCTCGACTAAAGCTCCTCACACCCCGCTTCCTGTAAGGACTCCATCCCATTCTCCCAGTTCCTTCGCCTTCGTCGCATCTGTTCCGATGATGCTACCTTCAAAAACGTTTCCTCTGACATGTCCTCCTTCTTCCTTAACCAAGGTTTTCCACCCACGGTCGTTGACAGGGCCCTCAACCGTGTCCGGCCCATCTCCCGCGCATCCGCCCTCACGCCTTCTCCTCCCTCCCAGAAACATGATAGGGTCCCCCTTGTCCTCACTTATCACCCCACCAGCCTCCGCATTCAAAGGATCATCCTCCGCCATTTCCGTCAACTCCAGCATGATGCCACCACCAAAAACATCTTCCCTTCACCCCCCCTATCGGCATTCCGTAGAGATCGCTCCCTCTGGGACACCCTGGTCGACTCCTCCATCACCCCCTACTCCTCAACCCCCTCCTATGGCACCACCCCATGCCCACGCAAAAGATGTAACACCTGCCCCTTCACTTCCTCTCTCCTCACCGTCCAAGGGCCCAAACACTCCTTACAAGTGAAGCAGCATTTCACTTGCATTTCCCCCAACTTAGTCTACTGCATTCGTTGCTCCCAATGTGGTCTCCTCTACACTGGAGAGACCAAACGTAAACTGGGCGACCGCTTTGCAGAACACCTGCGGTCTGTCCGCAAGAATGACCAAAACCTCCCTGTCGCTTGCCATTTTAACACTCCACCCTGCTCTCTTGCCCACATGTCTGTCCTTGGCTTGCTGCATTGTTCCAGTGAAGCCCAACGCAAACTGGAGGAACAACACCTCATCTTGCGACTAGGCACCTTACAGCCTTCCGGTCTGAATATTGAATTCAACAACTTTAGGTCGTGAGCTCCCTTCCCCATCCCCACCCCCTTTCTGTTTCCCCCCCTTTTTTCCCAATAAATTATATAGATTTTTCTTTTCCCACCTATTTCCATTATTTTTAAATATTTTAAAATCTTTTATGCTCCCTCCACCCCCACTAGAGCTGTACCTTGAGTGCCCTACCATCCATTCTTAATTAGCACATTCGTTTAGATAATATCACCAACTTTAACTTTAACACCTATGTGTTCTATTGTACCATTGTTGCTGACATCTTTTGATGATCTGCTTCTGTCACTGCTTGTTTGTCCACACAACCACCTTTCTCTCTCTCTATCTCTCCGCCCCCCACACACACACCTTAAACCAGCTTATATTTCAACTCTTTCTTGGACTCGAAATCAAGTTCTGTCGAAGGGTCATGAGGACTCGAAACGTCAACTCTTTTCTTCTCCGCCGATGCTGCCAGACCTGCTGAGTTTTTCCAGGTAATTCTGTTTTTGTTTTCGATTTCAAGCATCCGCAGTTTTCTTTGTTTTTATTTCTAATAGGCACTGTCATATTAATACTCGTCATACCTGTGTCAACACCAAGCAGGGCATTTAATAGAGAATAAAATATTGCATTATTACAGGGGGACTGCTATTTTAGGCATCATGACATTCCACCATATGCAGTAGATATAGATGGAATATAGCGAGCACCACATTAGAAGAGTGAAGGATACAGGCCACCGCAGTAGTATCCACGAGTATTACTATAGTTAAATGTGGGACAGATGAAGCTAAGCGCCGATTTAGAGCAGCAACAAACTGTACAATGAAAACTATCTGGTCTGCAAAAGAAGCGAGCATGTTGCATAGACGGGCAATGGGAGATAATGTATTACCACGTGGCAACAGAAGATACAATATGGGAACAATCGGATCTGCCCCATCCATAATCATTCAGTTTGCCTCTACCCACAGACGCTGGCAAGAGTAGGGAAAGTGGAACTGCTCAAAATATACAAGAGAGGAACGGCTCCTATTCAGGTCCTGGAAAGCCTTAAGGATAACCTGACACAGTATTTGATCCAGCTGTCCCATGAATTAACCTATTACCCGAGTACATAACCACAATTCGGAGACAGGCGCAGCAGATATACAGAGATTGTTATCCACTACAGCAACAGGTTAGAGACTTAAAGGAGGAAAACGAGCAAATAGATTCTTTCACATGGTGGGAGGACCTATGGAATTAGGAGTCAAATGGACAAATACTCTCCTGGATTCGGATTATCTCCCATGCCTAAGTTATATTTCAGCCGCTATTGATTATGTACCTAAAATACGTGATTCATCGCAAATGGAAGTTACATAAAAGTTTTTATTGCAGGGCCTCTAACAGATGGAGAAGGAGTGTGGCAAGGCAGAGACTTAAAGTAAAGGTCCAGGTAATGCAGATGGTCCCACCGTTACTTTTTACGTGCCAAAGCTTGACACCTGGCCAGAATCAATGGGTGGCGGTACATAAAGCGGGAGGACAGCAGGACTATCTTTGGCTCCCTTGGTATAAACTAAGGGCCAAAAGGGGGACTGTTCCAGGAGAATGTAGGAGTGGAGAAAGAGATTATTGAAAGGGAATGCGGTGCTTAAAATCTCCAAACACATCGGCAGTTAAAGGTTATTAGATGAAATTCGCACAGCCTTAAGGGCCTGCAAACAAAATAAAGGCATTGGGAGACGGACTGGAGTCAGGGCATTGGCAAAACAACCTCTTGCTTCCAGAACTCATCGCCCCCCTTTTTCCTCACTTCTGCAACTCCAAGTTTTGAGATATTCGTGAATTTAAGCCTCTGATCCAGTGCTTTGATTTATTTCAGGGTGAAGGCTGACCATGAGCATTTAAGAGTATTTTGTTTTGCATTTTGCCCGGTGCCGCTTCCCTACATGGATCCTGCTGCTGCCCTGAGCCGGTCTCTAAAGAGGGACCAAGAAGGATTTACATTCCAGGGTGCGCCAGCCCGTGATTTGGAAATGTTGCTTCTGACATGTTTGCTTATGTTCCTGAGTGGAAATGAATAAATAATCTTCACTTTCACTTTCAGGTTACATGTGATGTTTTGAATCCGGCTCCCTGACTGGTGCTGCGTAGATTATGTAAATAGAGCGCAGGAGTTCGGGGTCTATATCAGATGGACGACTTGAAATCCTTGCATTTTCTTTGCCAGATTTTGCAAGTAACAAATGAGGCAAATAGCCGACAAGGAAGAATCTTCTCTTCTCGATAACGGCAAATGTGATGCAGTCGAATGATTTTCAAGAAGGATGATGCATCAGGTTTAATAGGATGGAAGATAAATTTCTACATTCTGAAGGCAAGCTGGGTAACTGCTGCTTCAAACTGGAAATCCCAGGGCAAATTGGAATGTCGCTGTATCCCGTGGACAATAAAAGCAGGCCTCTCCTCGGTAGTATAGAGGTGAGTATCCCCACCTACCACGCAGGAGACCAGGGATCAATTCCCCGACGGGGAGACAAGTCCTTGCTCGAACTGTGCACGACGGAGACCGTGATCACACTTTTGATTCGCAAATGGGTTATGTTTTCCGGATGGTGATCGACCGACATGACATCGACTCAGCAATTCAGAGAGATGGCACCTCCCCAAATATATACCCGGAGCAAAGTTTCTGTACAGGTCAGCTTATCGACATCACCTGTGGGTAACGGCTCTTTCCCCCTTCCATCCTCTGGACATCGCTGCGTTTACCCAATATAAAGCATACCCATGTGTATCCAGGGAACTTTAATGAAACAACGTGCTTTAGAAACGAAACCGGTACAACTCATAGCAGAATTTGTAATAACCGATCAGGCCGAATTAATTCACAATCCGGCCACAATTCAGGATCCAGGGCTGACTGACGGCAAGTTCCAGGCAGGATCGCAGCTCCTGGTCGCCTGCACCCGATGCTGTTCAAGACTTCAGTAAGGCTATGCCGGACAGGCGCCAAATGAAATGAACGCAATGTGTTATGGTGAGCTCCAAACTGGCAAATGGATAAAAATTAAGAACATTTGAAGGAACGCAAAATTCCATTCAGCGCAACAAATAGGAAAAGTAAAAACTGATATCAGACGCTACTCATTCAATCGCACTTCCCCTTCTTCCACCCCATCCTTCAGCTTCTACATTCCTTAGGGTATGTGACCACTTCCCTTGAGGACTTAACAATTCTGATCGAAGGGAAAACCAAACTCACATGCAGCTAGGTCAAGATAGTTTAGCGTGAAAACAAAGTTTCACCAAGAATCCCCTATTTCTCTCAGCAACGCCTCAAATCATTACCGCCTGATTACTCAGCTTTCTGCAACGAAAGTTTTGACTCCAACATTGTGTCGGGATTTTGAAGGCCGCTCCATAACCTCTTCAAAATATACTGTGCTGAAAGGTGAGATAAAATATTCGAATACAGCTTCACATGTAGCACGAATGGCTTGTTCCACACAAGCAAGATGTTTTGTCCCAAATGAGAAGCCCAGGTGTCAAAGATGTCCACTGGCTGAGACAATCGGACATTTTTCACAAAAGCAAATATTGCTGGAAGAACTCAGCGGGTCTCACAGCCTCTGTGGTGAAATAGACATGGTCAAGGTTTCAAATCCATTGGATTGTTGTTCAGAAAGGTCATTTCCCAACATTGCTCGGGCCTGTTAGCTTCTGATGCTGTGAGCAGGCTATCCTTACCGCATTTACACACCTCTTTAGGCAGTTATCATTCAGTCTGAAATGAGAACAGCCTTGTGGTTAGCCTATGCAATGGTCCCATAAACGTCTGTATCAAAACACGCTTTCCTCATGCAGCCTCTGCGTCCCTGAACACATCGCCCGCTGCTTGTTCTCGCTTCTGCAACTACAGGCCTCAAGAAATATGTGATTTCTAGCCCTGCGATCGAGCGCCTTGTTTTCTCTCTGTGCTGAAAGCTGACCATGAACATTCAAAACTTTATTTTCATTTGCATGGCGCCGCTCTTCCTCCATGGATCCAACAGCTGCTGTAAGCGTTTATCTCTGAATAGGGGCCAAATTGGATTAAAAATCAAAATTCACACCAGACTTTGTGATAAGCGACCAGGCCGCCTGACTGGACAACCGGGCCACAATTGAGGACCTCGGGCTAAATGACGGTAACAAGTTCCAGTCAGGGACACCGCTCCAGCTCGCCTGAGCCCGATGCTGTTAAAGCCTTAAGTAAGGCTGTGATGGACAGATCGCAAAGTGAAATAAACGGATTACGTAAAACTGGCGATCGAGCGCCTTGTTTTACTTCTGTGCTGAAAGCTGACTATGAGAGTTGTAGCATTTTATTTTCGTCTTGCAAGCCCCCCCCCCCACCCCCCCCCCCCCCCCCCCCCCCCGCCTTTCCTACATGGACCCTGAAGAGGGAACAAGAAGGATTTACATTCCAGAGTGCTGCAGCCCGTGATTCGGAAATGTTGCTTCTGACAACTTTGCTAACGTTGCTGAACGGAAATTAAGACAAAATCTTATTTTTCCCAGTTACATGTGATGCTTTGAAACCGGCTCCCTGACTGGTATTGTGTGGGTTATGGAAATGGAGCGCAGAGCTTGGCTGCAGGAGATTGGTGTCTGAAGCCAATTCTTTGCGAGACATTGTGAATGACAAAATGAGGCAAAAAGTTGACGAAGAAACATTTTTTCTTCTGGATAATGGTCAAAACTGATGCGGTTGAATGATTTTCAAGAAGGATGATGCATCGGGTTTAATCCGATGCAAGATAAATGTGTGAATTGTGCAGGGAAACTGGGTAACTGCTGCTTCAAGCTGGAAATCCCAGGGTAAATTGGGATCTCACTATCTCCTGTGGAATAGAGTAGCCAGCCTCTCCCCGTTAGTGTAGTGGTGAATATCCCCCCTGTCACGCGGGAGACCGGGGTTTAATTCCCCGACGAGGAGACAAGTCCTTGCTCGAACTGCGTGCAGTGGAGAGCGTGATCACTCCTTTGAGTCGCAAATGAGTTTTCATTTCCCCATGGCGATCGACCGAAAGAACACCGATTCAGCAATTTGGACAGAGGGCACCTCCGCAAGTATATACGGGGAGCAAATTTTCTGGCCAGTTCAGTTTCTCGAAATCACCTGTGGGTACAGGCCATTACCCCTTCCATCCTCTAGACGTCACAGCGTTTACCCAATATAACACATCCCTATGTGTATCCAGGCAACTTTAATAAAACAACATGCTTGGGCACAAGTCAGACCAGACTTTGCAATATTCGATCAGGCCGACTGACTTCACATCCCTCCCACAATTGAGGATCCAGGGCCAACTGACGGCAACAAGTTCCAGGCAGGATCACAGCTCCTGCTCGCCTGAGCCCGGGGCTGTTGAAGACTAAGTAAGTCCCGATGGACAGAGAACAAACTGACATGAGCGCAATGCATTTAGGTGAGCTCTTAACCGGCAAACTCAGAGAACAAAGGACATTTGAAGGCCCGCCAATTTCCATTACCTTCAAAAAATTGGAAAAGTAAAAAGTTAGATCAAAAGCGACTCATCCATCGCCCTTCCCCTTCTTCCGTGCCTTTCCTGAACTTGTACATCCCTTATGGTATGTGAACACTTCCCTTGAGGAGATAAAATTTGAGGTCGAAAAGAACAGCAAAGTCGCATGCAGTCTCTTTGCTAGACCTAGAGATTTCCGCGTAAAAGCCCAGTTTCAACAAGAATCCCCTGTTCCTCTGAGCAACGTCTCAATTCATTACCGCCTGATAACTTACACTCTTGCAACTGAAGTCTTGACTGTAAAATTCTTTCAGGTTTTTGAAGGCCGCTCTATAACCTCATCAGAATATTCTGTAATCAAAGGTGAGATAATCTAGTCGATTTCACCGTTTCATGTAGATCGCGTCATGCATGGCTTGTTCCACACATCTCAGAGACTCTCTCGCAGGTGTGAAGCCCGGTTCTCAAAGATGTCCACTGGGTGGGACAATCGGACATTTTTCACACAAGCAAAAGCTGCTGGAAAGATTTAGCGGGCCTGACTACTCTGTGGAGGGAAAGCCATGGTCAACGTTTCATGTCCATCTGTCTCTTCTTAGGACCGTCATTTCCCAAGATTGTTCGGGCCTGGTTGCTTCTGATGCTATAAGCAGGTTATCCTCACGACATTTACACACCTTCTTAGGCAGCTGACATTCAGGCTGAAATGAAAATGAGAACAGCCTTGCGGTTAGCCTGTGCAATGGTCCCATAAACGTCCGTATCAGAACACGGAAATTTTCATAATCTGCAAATCCAAGTGTCTGCTGTACAGGTAATTGGTGGATAAATTAAACATATCTTTGTAACTGCCTAACAGTAACACAATGGCCGTGGAATAAAATAGTGTAACTGATACTATCAGTACCAGATCATATTTCATGACTAAGCAATTGGGACTTTCGAATGAATGATTTTTTTCCCCAAACGACACATAATGGAACCAGCCAGATTCCATGATTAAAATTTTGAGACAAGAATGTAGAAGTCAAATTTTTGAAACACACAACACTGTTCAACAAGCCGCTGACAATACAGAGGCAACCACTCTTGGGAAAATGATTGTGACTACTTGAATGCCTCTCATCAAAAAGTGGCTTGTGCAGGTTTCCCCCAGCATCCTAGTTGGTTCAAAGCAACAGGACTTACTCTGACCCCTCTGACTTGCTGGAACGTCAAAGTGAGTGTGGATTTCGGACAGGAATTATGGTGCCTTCCCACGACAATGAGGCACACATTTTTTGAATTCATGGCCACTCACATGAGGAAGAGAATTTTCCAGCTACCAATGTCATCGAAGGTAAAATTTCCATTCAAATTGATGAATCTACCAGCCTAAAATGCAAAGCTGCTCTAGTGGTCCTCCGGAAATGTGAAAGTAGTAGGAAGGATAATCCATGTTTCATGAGTTTTGATCTGATTGAACTTCCAGGTAAATGAGCTGATGCCCATACTGATGTAAATCATTCTCCAGAACACAGTCTAGCAAGCTGGTGAGGGTGCTGGTTCCTCAGAGGATGCAATCAGAGCCAGGTTTGTGGCATCACGTGGGGCTCGGCTGTACGGGGGATGGGAAGCAAGAGGTAAGGAAGAGGTTTAGTGTTCAGGAATTCATTATTTATGGGAACGCATGCCTTTCCGTGGCCGAGATGTGGCTCTAGGGTGGTGTGTTGTCCCCCTGGTGAAAGGATCAAGGATGTCGCCGAGGAGATATGGAAGGGTGATCAGCAAGGGGCTGTAGCCCATATTGGAATATGGATATTTTGTATATATTATAATATATGATAAAATCCATACCGATCAATCCAGTCCATACGTTTTTTCAAAAGTTATGAAAGGAAATTAGACCACAGAGCTTTGAAAATTCAAAGTAGACAATTCAACAGCAATATCCTCATCAACACTTCCCTTTGCTTCAACAAAAGGATCCGATCAGCTTTATTAGACTTGATTTCTCATTAACCTATCTGTGCTGCAGTTTTTATTGATAAAGTCATATTTTACCAAGTAAAATCTAATATGCCCGAACTGTTTCATAGGTCCAATATATAATCCTCTCTCCTTTGATAAATGGTATAGAACAGACAAACCATCCAGTCCTTTGGTGCCACTCCCATGACCAAGCAGGATTGATGTATTATGGTCAGTGCCTCTGCTATTCCCATCATTCCTTCCCGCAGTGACCCTCATACATCCCATTCTGGCTGGGGAAAAAAATAAAATTTATTGGCAATAAAATGTTTTGGTTTGAAAGGGGTTAAGTGAACCTGTGTGCTCAGTGACTGTAATTAATGTCAGCCTCCAAGGATTGTCATTGTGTCACTATAAGGTTACCAGCTTCTATTTGTAAAAGGCTCATTTCAACATGTTATCCCACAGTGTCAGCGGGAACATTACCTCCGTCACTAACTGTGATCAGCACCTCCAGCGAGACGGAGAGGAGAGATCACAATCCGAGAACAATAGGTTGCAAAGCTCCAACAATGTATCCGAACCTGAGAAAAAGAGATGGCGTTGTAACAAAAATAGATCCGAATCTGAGGACAATAAACTGGAATTTTACAACAATTGAGAGGGATTTATCCTTTTGGATTGTCCAGCTTTCCACAGATGATTGGTGGTTAACGTTAGATCATCGGATTCGGTTCGTGCTTTACATTATACAACACATTTACTATCCCATCCTGGCTATTGTTGGAGTGCCTGGTATGTCGCGCTGTCCAATTATTAATTCAATAAATCATGTTTAACTAGATCACTATTATTGTCATTTACTCTGCAGTTGAATCTCTGTATTAATGTATTAACTCTAAAAAACAGCACTACTTCCAATAGCATTTTTATCACTAATTGCTTCTTGTTTGATTCTAGTAGGATTCACGGAAGTTATCTACATTCCAACTATTATATTTCATTGTATCAGTCACCTTGTTATTTAACTTTATTTGTTAACTCATTAATGAGATATAAGCTTCGCTAACTCGGCCAGCATTTATTGCGGGCCTCAAATTGCACTTGTAAAGGTGGGGGTGAGCTGCCTTCTTGAACCGGTGCATTGCATGCTTTGGGGATACACCCACAGTGCTGTTAGCAATGGGTTTCCATGATTGGGACCCAACGACATCGAAGGAACGGCAATATATTCACAGGTGAGAATGCTGCGTGGCATGGAGGGGTGGGGAGATGGGGAGCTGTGGTTGGATGGAATGCAAACATGATGCTCTACCCATGTGTCTGCTGCTGCTGACCTTCTGGATGGTAGTGGTCATGGAGTTTTGAAGGAACTGCCTAAGAATCTCGGTGAATTCCTGCACTGCATCTTATAGATGGTACACCCTGCTGCCACTGAGAGTCAGTGTGGAAGAGAGTGACTATTTGTGGATGAAAATGGCAAGTGCTTTGAGTGTTTTTGGAACTGGACTCATCCAGGCAACTGGGGAGTGTTCCATTACAATCCTGACTTGTGCATTTTAGGTGGTGAGCATGGATTGTGTCAGTATCTAAGCAGTGATGAACAGTGCTGAGCATTGTGTAATTATCAGCGAACAGCATTACTTCTGACGTTATTATGGAGGGTCGATCATTTGAACCCCCGGCCCAGTAGGCGTTCCAGGTTACAGGTGGGTTACTATACCATCCTTGCTATTATTGGTGTCCCTGGTAAGTCTTACTGTATATGGCTATTAATTCTATAAATCATTTTTGACTGCATTACTTTCCTCCATCAAGATTTGAAGTGTTTTGTGATTGCTAAATGTTTCAACCAGTTCAGGAATGATGAGCCGAATGAAATTCATCGATTTCTACAATTTCATTACAGATATAATCTCTTCTGACTTCCTCCATATAACAGACATTTCCGTTTATTAGTGTATCTACAGCAGTTTCAATGCAGCAACATAATGGAAGATTTCAGCACCTTCAGCCAAAAATATCTATTTTATTAAATTTGAGCATGTTGTGTAATTCCACTGTTTTCATTGTTCATTACAGTAAACGTATTGACGGCTGCAATCTTAACTCGGAGAAATTGTGGTCTCTCCAAATGTGTCACTTGCTACCTGGTGTCCATGGCAGCAGCGGATCTACTGGTCATTATTTTCGACCTCATATTGAGACACATTCCGATTCTTTATTGGGAATATTTTAATTTCCTGTGGGCCATGCATGTGTGTAATATCCATGCAGTCCTGCTGTATGCAGCCACTGACTGTTCTGTCTGGTTCACCGTCTCTTTCACCATTAATCGGTTTTGTGGCCATTTGTTGCCACAAGTTGAAAAGTAGATATTGCACTGAGAAAACGGCGACTGTGGTTCTCAGATCAGTTACTGTTTTGAGCTTCTTAAAGAATATTTTCTGGTATTTTATGTTATCAGATTGGTATTTGATGAGGAACAACCCCTGGTTTTGCGGCATAACATTTGAAGTTGAGATATCTCCGGTCTGGGTAGTCATCTAGTTTCTCCATCACATCCTTACTCCTGATTCTGCTGCCCAATGTTCTCACTGTCAGACACATTTTAATGAGCAGCAGAGCCCGCAGGAGACTCCGTGCTCACAGCAGTGGGGAGAAGCCCAGGGACCCAGAGATGGAGAGTTGGAGGAAATCCATCATTTTACTGTTTGTTATCTCGGCCAATTTCATTCTGTTGTGGACGATGTTAAAGGCGTATTCTATATGGAGGCAGATTTATTATATGGTGTCTTATTCTGTATGGATGGGTGACTTTGTGCAGGAATTGGGCTTTATGCTGCAGCTCCTGAGCAGCTGCACAAACACTGGGATTTATGCTGCGACACAGACGAAATTCAGGGAGCAGTTGAAGAATGTGCTGAAATATCCCTATACTCCAATTCTTCAATAATTTCGAGGATTGAAGAAATGAATCACTGAGAGTTTCCTATATTTTACCGCTTGAAATCACTCTTCCAGAGGCGAGATAAGCTGCTACTGTTGTGACAGAATGGGGGCCAGTCCTGTCCCCATTGTAAAATGACCGGGGTGGGGGCCAGTGAATGTCCGAGCAGTGACCAAGCGGATTGTCGCCTATTGCTCTGGTGACAGAGGGGATGGTGGATACTTTGACTATGGTTTAAGAGCTGGGAGGGCTCTGCTGCCATTGGGACAGTGAGGCTGGGGCCTATCACTCTGGTAACGGAGGGGCTGGTGGATACTCTGACTATGGTTACAGAGTGGGGACGTCTCTGCTGCTATAGGGACAGTGAGGCTGTAGCTTATCGCTCTGGTGACATAGGTGATGGTGGATACAGTGACTATGGTTAGAGAGCGGGGAGGGCTCTGCTGCTACAGGGAGAGTGAGTCTGGGGCCTATCGCTCTGGTGACAGAGGGGATGGTGTATACTGTGACTATGGTTAGAGAGCGGGGAGGGCTCTGCTGCTATAGGGACAGTGAGTCTGGGGCCTATCGCTCTGGTGACAGAGGGGATGGTGGATACTGTGACTATGGTTAGAGGGTGGGCAGGGCTCTGCTGCTACAGAGACAGTGAGGCTGGGGCCTATCGCTCTGGTGATAGAGGGGATGGTGGATACTGTGACTACGTTTAGAGATTGGGGAGGGCTCTGCTGTCATAGGGACAGTGAGGCTGGGGCCTATCGCTCTGGTGACAGAGGGGATGTTGGATACTGTGACTATGGTTACTGAGTGGGGAGGGCTCTGCTGCTATAGGGACAGTGAGGCTGGGGCCTATCGCTCAGGTGACAGAGGGGATGGTGGATACTGTCACTATGGTTAGAGAGCGGGGAGGGCTCTGCTGCTATAGAGACTTTGAGGCTGGGGCCTATTGCTCTGGTGACAGAGGTGATGTTGGATACTGTGAATATGGTTGAGATTGGGCAGGGCTCTGCTGCTATAGGGACAGTGAGGCTGGGGCCTATCGCTCTGGTGACAGAGGGGATGGTGGATACAGTGACTATGGTTAGAGAGCGTGGAGGACTCTGCTGCTATAGGGACAGTGAGGCTAGGGCCTATTGCTCTGGTGACAGAGGGGGTGGTGGATACTGTGCCTATGGTTAGAGAGAGGGGAGGGCTCTGCTGCTATAGGGACAGTGAGGCTGGCGCCTATTGCTCTGGTGACAGAGGTGATGGTGGATACTTTGACTCTGGTTAGAGAGCTGGGAGGGCTGTGATGCTATAGGGACAGTGAGGCTGGGCCGATCGCTCTGGTGACAGAGGGAATGGTGGATACTGTGACTATGGTTAGAGAACGGGGAGGGCTCTGCTGTCATAGGAACAGTGAGGATGGGGCCTATCATCGCTCTGGTGATAGATTGGATGGTGAATACTCTGACTATGGTTAGAGGGCAGGCAGGGCTCTGCTACTATAGGAACAGTGAGGCTGGGGCCTATCGCCCTGGTGATAGAGGGGATGGTGGATACTGTGACTATGGTTAGAGAACGGGGAGGGCTCTGCTGCTATCTGGACAGTGAGGTTGGGGCCTATCACTCTGGTGACAGAAGGGATGATGGATACTGTGACTTTGGTTAGAGAGCGGGGAGGGATCTGCTGCTATAGGGACACAGGCTGGGGCCTATTTTCTGGTGACAGAGGATACGGTGTATACTGTGACTATGGTTAGAGAGTGGGGAGGGCTCTGCTGTCTTAGGGACAGTGAGGCTGGGGCCTTCGCTATGGTGCCAGTGAGAGGCAGGGCCTGATGCTGTGGTGGGCAAAACTGGGCATTTCCTCTGACTCTGTTGGCAGATGGGCGAGCGGAGACTCTGTCTCTGGTAACAGAGTGGGGAGGGCCCAATCTCTATGGGGACAGAGCCAAGATATTACCTGACTTCATGGTTACTGGGTCGGCCACGGCCTAATCCCATTCCTAGTGTCAGCTCTCTCACTCTAGGGACCTCACACATTGGAGACTAGATGTAAAAGGGGGCGGGGTGGGGTTAAATGTCACCGTTTTCCTGCAGGAAATTAGGAACAGGAACGGGGTAACCATGCCTTGGAGACTGGGCGAGTTTTCTGATACTACAGGTTCACTGGGGAAGTGTGAAATATACCAGGCCTGTGGATATATGGGGTTCTTATAGAATTAAGTGTAACAATAAATCATGTCACACACTTTTCGTATTTCCAATATATTTTCTATTGATGAAGGATTGGAGAGAAATTGAGAAAATTATCTTGAAAGCTTTAAAAAAATAGCAAGATCCAATACATTGGGTTAAACATTTCTAATGTATTGCAGAGGAATTACAATGTACAGCAAGGTTTATTTACTTCCATTCTGATTGAGATTAGCCTCTGATTACTTTACCGAACTTGCGCATAGCAGTCTGAAATCCCCAAATACCATTTCCAGTCAATATCTCCAATGGGAAATGAAGAAGGAGTTCATGTAGTAGATCAAGTTGTATAAGTTTGAATAAAACTGCCGATAGCACTGTGCACCTTGCTGCAAATTCCAATCCCAGGCAGTATTGTTCAATATGCGCTCTCTGTTCCCAGATACAGCCATGCAATAACCGAACTTCTCTGAGACTGGCACAGAGCAGTGTCTGTAGTGGCGGTGAGCAGCCAGTAGAGGGTGGCAATGGCTGACTTTAATCTCATACCCGCAAAACCCTGGTTTGAGAAGAGGCTTCGACCTTGGGAGTTGGGATTGTGGAGCCAACTAAGCACTCACACTCCTTTGCTGTCTGATGCTGACCCTCACCACTCATTCAGAAGCCCTTAAATGAAAGGGAGAGAAAAAGCATTATGATGATAGAGCCATTCCCAGGAATTAGGGAGCGTTTCGAACCGTTCAGGTTAAGCGTTGAGGAATTTATTCAGCACAAAATTCAATTAATAAAAATTACACACAAAGTATTAAAACAAACAGATTTACCATCAGAGCAGATTATCAGAGACTCCAGCGTGTTCCAGTTGTAAGCTCAGTATTCACCCACTGGAACCCTTGCAATTGGAATGCTCCTTGCATTCTGACCCTTTATTGATGCCTTTCTAACGGAGAGATTTCTGTGTCTGATTGTCCATCAATGGAAGCCCTGCTTGCTGACCTGTGCAGTTTGACAGGTTTACCCTGCAGGGTCAAAGGATCGTTTCACAGCATTTCTATTGATGCTCATCAGTGAAAATGGAAAATAAAAATCTCGCTTTTCATTTCCTCAGGAATTAAATTCCCTGTCAGGAATATGTCAATCAATCCACCTCTTATCAGTAACTTCAGTTAATTCAGCTGCTCCCCTCACATTTTCTCCTATCACACCAGCATCAATATATGTTTATACAGCAGGTCTAACACAGCTATTGCCACACACTATTATTCTAATATCTAATGCAATCTTGACTTGTGAGTCTATTTTTAATTCTACAAATCCCAGCACGCAATTATCCTTCTTTGTGTGTAATTGTTACTAATTGAATTTTGTGCTCAATAAATTCCTCAACGGTTAACCTGAACGGTTCAAAACGTTCCGTATTCCCGGGAATGGCTGTATCATCATAAACCTTTTTCTCTCCCTTTCATTTATGGGTTGCTCAATGAGTGGTGAGGGTCAGCATCAGACAGGAAAGGAGTGTGAGTGCTTATTTGGTTCCAAAATCCCAACTCCCAAGGTCGAAGCCTCTTCTCAAACCCGTTTTGCTGGTATGAGATTAAGGTGAGCCAATGGCACCCTCTGCTGGCAGCTCACCGTCACTACAGGCACTGCTCTGTGCCAGTCTCAGAGAAGTTCATTTATTGCATGGCTGTATCTGGGAACAAAGAGTGCAGATTGAACAATACTGTCAGGGATTGGAATTTGCAGCAAGGTGCACAGTGCCATCGACATGTCCATTCGACCTTACACCACTTTATCTTCTACATGAACCCCTTCTTCATTTCCCGTTGGAGATATAGGCTGGAGATGGTATTTGGGGATTATTTCAGACTGCTATGTGCACATTCGGTACAGTAATCGGACGCTAATCTCAATCAGAATGGAAGTAAATAAATTTTGCTGTACACTGTAATTCCTCTGCAATACATTTGGTATGTTTAACCCAACGTGTTGAATCTTGCTATTTTTTTAACGCCTTCAAGGTAATTTTCTCAATTTCTCTCTGATTCTATATCGATAGAAAATATATTGAAAACACGAAAGTGTGTGGACATGAATTATTATTAAACTTAATTATATAACAACCCCACATATCCACAGGCCTGGTATATTTCACACTTCCCCAGTGAACCTGTAGTATCAGAAAACTCGCCCAGTCTCCCAGGCATGGTTACCCTCTTCCTGTTCTTATTTTCCTGCAGGAAAACGGTGACATTTAACCACACCCCGTCCCCTTTTACATCTAGTCTCCAATGTATGAAGCCCCTAGAGGGAGAGAGCTGACACCAGGAAGGGGATTAGGCCGTGGCCGATCCAGGAACCATGAAGTCGGGTATTATCTTGGCTGTGCCCCCATAGTGATTGGGCCTTCCCCACTATGTTACCAGAGACAGAGTCTCCGCTCACCCCTCTGCCAACAGAGTAAGAGGAAATGCCCAGTTTTGCCCACCACAGCATCAGGCACTGCCTCTCACTGTCACCAGAGCAATAGGCACAAAACCCACTGTCCCTATAGCAGCAGAGCCGTCCCCGCTCTCTAACCATAGTCAGAGTATCCACCATCCCCACTGTCACCAGAGCGATAGGCACCAGCCTCACTGTCCCTATAGAAGCAGAGCCCTCCCTGCTCTCTAACCATAGTCAGAGTATCCACCATCCCCTCTGTCACCAGAGCGATAGGTGACAACCCGCTTTGTCACAACACAGAGAGTCCCTGCACCCCACCACCCCCCCCCCCGCCCCCCACATTTTACAATGGGGACAGGACTGGCCCCGACTCTGTCACAACAAAAGCAGCTCATCTCCCCGCTGGAAGAGAGAAATCAATTGGTAAAATATTGGAATCTCTCAGTGATTCATTTCTTTAAATACTCGAAAGATTCGTAGAATTGGTGTAAAGGAATATTTCAGCACATTCTTCAACTGATCCCTGAACTTAGTCTGGGTCACAGTGTAAATCCCAGTGTTTGTGCAGCAGCTCAGGGGCTGCAGCATGAAGCCCAATTCCCGCACATGGTCACCCATCCATAGATTATCAGCCTCCATATAAAACATCCGTCTCCATATGGAATACACCATTAACATCGCCCACAAGAAAATGAAATTGGCCGAGATAACAAACAGTAAAATGATGCATTTCCTGCGACTCTCCATCTCTGGGTCTCTGGGCCTCTTCCCACTGCTGTGAGTCCGGAGTCTCCTCCGGGCTCTGCTGCTCATTAAAATATGTCTGACGGTGAGAACATTGAGCAGCAGAATCAGGACAAATGGCACACAGTGGGTAAGGATGTGATGGAGAAACTCGATGACTATCCAGACCAGAGATATCTGAACTTGGAATGCTATCCAGCAAAACCAGGGGTTGTTTCTCATTAAATACGAATCTGTTAACATAAAATACCAGAAAATATTCTTTAAGAAGCTCAGCACAGTCCCCGATCCGAGAGCCACAGTCGCCGTTTTCTCAGTGCAATATTTACTTTTCAACTTCTGGCAACAAATGGCCACAAACCGATCAAAGGTAAAGGAGACTGTGAACCAGACAGAGCAGTCAGTGGCTGCATAAAGCATGATGGCATGGATATTACACACATGCATGGCCCACAGGAAATTAAAATATTCCCAATAAACAATTGGAATGTGTCTCAATATCAGGTCGAAAATAATGACCAGTAGATCCTCTGCTGCCATGGACACAAGGTAGCGAGTGACACATTTGGAGAGACCACAATTTCTCCAAGTTAAGATCTCAATCGTCAATAGGTTTACTGTAAGGAACAGTGGAAACAGCGGAATTACACAACATGCTTAAATTTATAAATCTGTTTATCTGAAGGCGCTGAAATGTTTCACTATGTTGCTGCATCTAGTGACATTTTGAAATTGCTGCAGATACACTAATGAACTGACATCTCTGTTATATAATGGAAGGCAGTGTAGATGAAATATGCACTGAAATTGCGGAACTCGATGATTGTCATAACCTTGATGTCTCATATTTCCTGAAGTGGTTGAAAAACTTAGCAAACTTGAAACACTTCAAATTTAGATGGAGGAGTGTAATGCAGTTAAACATGTTTTATACAATTAATAGCCATGTAAACTGAGACTTACCAGGGAGGCCAATAATAGCAAGGAAGGGATAGTAACCTGCCTGAATAACGTGGAGCATCCAATAGACCCGGCTTTCCAATGACGTCCACTAATAATATGTAGAAAGTTGATAAAGCGCCGTTGATAAACTTCTGCTCATTGCCCTAACATTCCGCTTTATTGTTCTCAGATTCTGATCCATTGTTGTAACATTCCAATCTATTGTTCTCAGATTCTGATCTATTGTTGTAATATTACAATCTATTGTTCTCAGAATCTGACCCATTGTTGTAACATTCCAATCTATTGTTCTGAGATTCTGATCCATTGTTGTAACATTCCATTCTACTGTTCTCAAATTCTGATCCATTGTTGTTACTTTCCAATCTATTGTTCTCAGATTATGATCCATTTTTGGAACATTCTAATCTATTGCTCTCAGATTGTGATATAGTCTGCCCTCTCTCTTGAACAGCAGGTCACTGTAAGCGAGAGAGCTGAAGCTGCTGCTGTCAATGTGAGCTAACACGTTGAGGAGAATCCCTTATTAACAACACCAGGAAAGATCCATGGAGACTGGAATTCATTCCAGCCACTGAACAAATAGGTTCAGTTAACTCTTTCAATCCAATTCCTCGTGCAAACCACTCAAGGGGAACATTTATCTGGTCCAGCTGGCGTGTACGCCTGTTTTTATGGGGTGGAATACTGTGAAGAGAGGATTGAGAAGTAGAAAATCTGGCAAATAAATGACTTGTTCAATGCAAAAGATGGGGTGGACATAAGCAATTCATTAAATATTGCAGGACACACATTTAACATTATGAATATAACAATATATTTTTATTGAGAAATCGAACCAAAGTTTACAAAAGTAAGACAGTCAGACACAAAATGTATAAATGTATAAGTCTTGGTGAAGCCTGAGCTGAAGTATCGCGTCTAATTCTAGGGAACACATTTCAGGAAGGATGTCAGGGCCTTGGAGAAGGTGCAGAGGAATTTTACTGGATTTGCAACAGGGATGAGGGGCTTGAATTAGGTGGAGAGAATTCAGGGGAGGTTTAATGGAGACTTTTAAATTCATTGTGGGCTTTGATAGAGTAAATAACGAGGGGCTGGTGATCCTGGAACCCGTGTCAGGAACGAGAAGAATGAGTGCAAAAGTGACTGACAGGGAAGCAGGGATGGGTGGAATAGTAAGTCTCATAATATAGGAAGATTGTTTCAACAAACCATGTTTAACTGCATTACTCCTTTTCACCAAAAGCTTAGTTATTCCGAGATGGCAATATTTAAAAAAAAAACAGCTCAGGAGAGCAAAGATGACAGAATAATGATTAAAATCGAGTTCAGCAATTGCGGTATCATATGTATCCCTATTTAAGCTCTACTGTCTTCAACCATATCACAGTCATTTCAGTTTAGTATTTACGGTACAATAGTTTCAGTGTGTTACTGGATGCAACAGCATCGTGGATATATTCAGCACGTTCTGGCAAGCTGATATATTTTCCTTCAAGCTTCATGTATATTTCCACTGTTTTCTCTGTTCCTTACAGTGAAAGTAGTGACAACTGTGATATTAAATGAGGGAAATTTTGGTCTCTCAAAATGTGCAGGAATTTAGCTTCACGCTGCTGTACAAACAATGGGATTTACGCTGTGAAACAGACTAATTTCAGGGAGCAGTTAAAGAATGTAGCGACATACCCTTTTACTCCAAGTCTTCGATGCTTTCGAGGATTCCAGCACTGCTGCTCATGTGCGTCGGTGGTGGAGAGAGTGAACGTTTGCGGATGGAGTGCCAATGAATCAAGCTGCTTTGTCCTGGACAGCGTCGAGATTCTTCAGTGTTGTCAGAGCTGTACTCGTACAGGCAACTGGGGAGTATTGCATCAGCCTTGTGCTTTGTAGATGATGGAAAGGCTTTGGGGAGTAAGGAGCCGAGGTACTCTTGGCACGATTCATTACGTCTGACATGGTCTTGTAGAGAAAGTTTTCATTTTGATGGTTAAGTTCAGTGGCTGTTCAATGGTAACCACCAGGATGTTGATAGTGGGACATTCAATGATGCTACTGACATTGCAAATCAAAGGGCAATGGTTGGATTCTCTCTTGTTAGAGAAGGCCATTGCCTGACGCTTGTGTGGCGTGAATGTTACCTGCCAATTGTGAGCCGAAGCCGCATATTATCCAGGTCCTGCTGCATTTGGACATAGACTGATTGAGCATCTGACGTGCCGCTAATGGTGCTGAACATTGTGCAATCATCAGGGAACATCCCCACTTCTGACCATATGATGGAACGAATGTAATTGATGAAGCAGCTGAGAATGGTTGGGCCCAGGACACTACGCTGAGTAACTCCTGCAAGTCAGACTGATCTCCAACAACCACAACCATCTTATTATGTGATGGGTATGAACCCAACCAGTGGAGAGTATTCCCGCTGATGCTCATTGACTCCAGTTTAGCTGGGGCTCCTTGGTTCCACACTCGGTCCAATGTTGCGTTCAGGTGATGGACAGTCACTGTCACCACACCTCGGGAGGTCAGCGCTTTTGTCCATGTTTGAAACAAGGCTGTAACGCGTTCAGGAGCCGAGTTTCCCTGGTGGAATCCAAAGTGGGCATCAGTGAGCAGGCTATTTCTAATCAAGTGCCGCTTGATAGCACGTTTGACGTCCCCTTCCATTAATTCACTGATATTTAAAACACACAAATGTTTTCTGGAATCTTATATTCTCAGCTTAAAAAATTTCAGTGTGCTTGCTAGGCTACCGTGTGCAAATTTTCTTCTATGTGCGTAATAATGCAGTAATAATACTGACTGAGAAGAGAGAGAGATAGAAAGAGAAGGAGCCACAGAGAGAGATAGAGAAGTATAGAGGGAAGGACAGAGAGAAACAGAGAGACATCGAATATCTTTGCCCATGTTTACAGAGTTTATTATTTCTAATGGAATTATATTGTCGCTGTCACTATTCTTATTCATATGTTGTCATGTTTTGTAGGATATTGCAAGTTTTATTCGATTTATTCCTTCATCAATCACTGCCATAGTTTCTGTTTGCCATTCCTTTTAAAATTATTCCCTAACTTCTTGATCTGCATTTCCTCCTGCTGTTCATTTTCACCCTTCGGCTTAGTGATTGATGCACACCTTCATTTATATAGTCCTTCTCATTCCTTTAATCATTCTATTGTTTTATTATCAACTATTTAGATTATCTTTGTTGAGAGATATTTCACCCGACGTCTCTCCCGCTCTCTCTACCTCTCTCTCTCTCTCTCACTGTCTCTGCCTGCCTGTCTATCTGTCTATCCCAGCTTCGCTGCCTACATCCTAACATATGATTAAGTTTGTCTCATGAACTCCACAGAAACCCACTGAACACATTTAATACGACGACCTCAGCTATTGTACCCGCGGCAAGATAACTTTCTTTCAATTCTGTCGAGGAAAGATTCCTTTTACTTTTAAATTCTGCCGAAGGTCTGCCTCACCATCTCACCCACTTCCATCCCTGAGCTCGTTTTGCTATATTTCACCTTACTGGGATATAATTCTGCTCGCTTATGTAAGCAGGTTTTTAGTGTAATCTATCCCTGGACAGAGGGAACAAGAGTCAGCCTTTCATGATTAAGTTGCAAACATGTTTTGACACTTAAAGCTTTGAGTCTTTCTGCCACAGAAAGCAGAAGATTGCTCGGGCATTGGGTACAATCAGGGCATGTTTTAACCAAACTTTTTGATGCGATTGGGATAAAAGACTTCGTAGAAAGTGTTTGAAAATAAAAGTAAATGATTAGGTACAAAATTAATTGAATGGGGCTGCAAGCTGGGATGTCAAAAGGTCCTGCTGCGTCTATATCTTATGTCCTGATGATTACATGAGTTCAATGTGTTTGACGTCAGTCATCCTCTGTGCGTTGTACCCTTATTTTTCACAGCCTGTCTCTGTAACTGAAGAGATAACGTGAGATTGCAAATTTATATTCAACTTATAAATATTTGGCGAGTGATTGATTACTGCTGGAAAATGTATTTCCATGTGGGAGACAAATCGTTGGACCAAAGTAGGATCGGAGACATTTTAAATGATCCAAAGTTCATTGTGCAGCCAAACTAATTTTGGAGCTAATTTAAAGTGAGGTAGTTAAGGCGTAATACAGGCCGAATTGCTTACAACGTAGATGGGACATCGCCTAAAGCAGTGGCCATAAAACTAGGCTTTGAAAAATCACTCAAACAGGTTTGATAAATTCTTTTAGGATGAAATAGGGGCACTATCAATCGGAATATAATTACATCTTTTTGGTAACCATTGTGAAATATGTAAGGGAAAAAATTCTCATCAATAAAACTAGACAGCAAGGAGCTGGTATTGTGGCAATCAGAATGCAAATTGTGCAGAGGAAATGGAATAGACTTTTGATTATATAAAGGGAGAATGGCAGTGGGAAATATATACTTACATGTGATTAATGAGTGTCCGGATTTATATTTTCCATTGAAACAACCAAAAAATCGCTGATAATAAAAGTTCCTGTCCGAATAAAGGGAGGAGAGCAAGAAATGGAATTTAAGGTGAAAACAATTAAATAAATAGAATGAGAATAAAGGAGAAGACGGCGAAAGAAAGCCAGAGTGTGAGGAAATAAAGTAAAAGAAGGAAGGCACAGATAAACTTCGAAATGAAATGATGATGGAATTAATGAGAGATGTAACAAAATATCCTCAAGACAAAATTAACAATGGGTAAATCAGAGGAAAACCCAGCTACATGTTAGTTGAATGATAATAGAGCAGAGAGTGTGGTGATGCCAGTTGACACGTGGGGTGGGAGAGGCAACATAAACCAAACAGAACAATATCAAAGTGTTTGCAGGAGATCACGGAGACCCTGCCATGCATGTAAACATGCCTGTGACAGAGCTAGTTAATTGTATGTTGTACTAGTGTTTAATAAACATAGTAAATTCCAGTGTTCGCATGATTCATCCGAAGTTAGTTAAGAAGTAGTACAATCAATTTAACGAAATGACATCAGTATCAATAGCAGTAGAGTTTTTACATTGAACTGTGGAATGTGTGAGCGTTCGGATACCAAAGTACTCCAGCAGAAATACATTTGCAGAATTTGGAAGCAGTTCAAGGGATTACGGGTCCGAATTATTGCTCTGGAAGCTGAACGGCAATCAATGCACCGCATAGGAGAGGGTGGGGGGGGAGGGGAATAACTTGGTACTTTGTTCCAGAAAATGTTCACACCTTCTTCAATTAAATCCTTTTTGTTTTTGTATAGCAGTGAGGGGTAAAATGGTGTGGCCATAAAAGGCAGATAGGGATAACAGGAGAGGAGGAGCAGCGTCAGCATCCTGATGGTCTGCTCCACCAAGATGCAAACTGCTGCATGAGCCTCACTATCGCTTCGCTGTGCTACAGTCTAAGGCCGCTGTACGTTTGTCATCAGCCACTGCTTCTGTGGGCAACCCTGGAGCCAACACTTGAACTCAGTGGGCCCTGGAATACAGCACGGATCTAACAGCGAGGTGTGCAAGAAGGATGAGCAGACAGGCCATGGCACCATGATCTAGGAAGCCGTTTAAGCAGGGAGATCATAAAGGAATGCAGTGGGACTAGGGGGCATTATGCTGATGGTGAGTGACACTCTTTTCTGCAGCGAATGACGAGAATTCATGAAGCTGCCTTGCTTGGCCGCTGCCAGCTTTAAGGATACCTGCTCGTGGCTGGATAGGAACTCGCAATGGGAGGAGATAAATCCAGTTACCGTGTTCAATGTAGGTAGCAAGGTCATAGGAAGGGCAAGCGAAGAGTACATGTATACTAAGGATGAGAATCAGTGCACAACTCAAGAAACACAAAGGACCAAAAGGCCTGCTTCTGTGCTGAGTAACTATCATGCTAGGGTAAACACTAAAATAATACTCTCTGCATTATTTCCTCAGACGCACCCAAATTTGAATAGGAAAAATAAGATATGAGGGATCATGTTTCAGTCACGCTTTCGGGTGGTTTGGACTGGTGCGGGATAATTGTGTTCCTATTGATGGGGCACTGCAGGAGTCCTGTGGAAATTGGGTCTGTGGACTGATGCTGTCTACCTATGAACCGTGCTGGGATTACTGTTCTGGTGAGCCACATATGCAAGTAATAGAGTGTGCTTTAATCTAAGCAGGGAAGGTCGAATACGGCGCGTGGGGGAAGATTGCCGGGATTATACCTGGGTAGCTGCAACAAATCAAGCTGTCGTGACAAGGGAGGACAGGCAAACAGTAAATTGGAAATTAGGTTCAGAGAATTGCACGAATGCACAGATAGAGAGAGAGGAAAAAGACAGGAAAGCATGTAGCAACAGAAAGACTGGATGTTAATAAGGTAACAAAAAAATACGTCTCTGTATCTGAATGTGCATAGCAGTCATCACAAACTGAGTAAATTGACAATGAACGTTGAAGTAATTAACCATATTTCAATATGCATTACGCAGATGAAATGTGTTGGGTCCTGAATAATGAGATGCAAATGACATTCAAGAAGAATGAACTGTAAAGTAAAGGTTGAGGGCTGGCAATGTTAATCGACGATGGTTCTGTTGCAATATTTAGAATGGCCTTATTTCAGGAGGTCAGTATGCAGAAAAGGTCTTCATATATATGAGCAATAACAATGGGAATAGGTCACTAGTCGGGATGGTCTACATGTGACCAACATTAACCAAACTACACAAAAATGTATGCAAGAATCAATATTGGGTGTTTGTGATTAAGTGGCAGCAATAATCTTGGATCATTATAATCTACACATAAATTGGAAAATCGGATTTGCAGCCATTGCCTTAGATGAAGTTTTCATACAATCCTTTCGAGTTCGTTTCTTTGAGCAGCACGTGGTGCGTCCAGCAGAGTGCAGCGTATATTAATCTTGGTATCGGGTAATGTGACTTGATAAATTAATAACGTCAATGCAAAGGAACCACATCAGTAGCGGTTACCAAAATATGTGTCAAATAAACATCCACATCAGATTGATGAGTGGTTCTACGGCTAATATTTTGAAGTTCAATAAGGGCAACTATTTGTCAATGAAATCTGATGCAGCTGAAGTGAGTTGCAGATCTGGAATATATTCTAAATCAACAGAGAACAAGTGTTCAGGCGATTTGTTAGCTTCAGAGTCTGTATTATTAATGATGGAGTGAGAGAGAGACAGGGATATTTATGTTTTCTCCCTCTCCCTCTCTCTGCCTCTCCATATTCTGGCATGTGAGAAACAGAGAGGGAGGTGGAAAAGAGGGGAGATGGAGGGAAGTAGTGTGTGGAGGGGGAACAGATTGGGAGAGCAGTCATTATGAGAGAGGCAGACAGACAGGATCTGGGGTTTCTCCAGTGTGGCGTTGTCCCTCGTGGGGCTGTTTGTGGGATCCTGCTGTGCACTGCAATTGTAAACATTGATGTGTTGACTTTCCAATATTGCTTGCTGAGGCCCTGGAATTGAACTTTTAAATGTGACGCTGGGTAAAGTCTTGTTTGTCTGTAGATTATTTATTTATTATGATATTTGCTGTGTTGAAGGCCAGATGGTGAATTGGACCGTCGGGGGTTGTGGGCAGGGGGTTGAATTCCACTGAGATTTATCCGAAATCTTCAAAAGCTTTAGAAAATAATCAGCTCCCACCCCCAGTTTTAAAAAGGGAGATTAGCCTTTTCTGGGGGAGGGGAGCAAGGGGACCTGACTAACATCACCTTTTATGTGGGATCTTGCTGTGCGTAACTCGCTGGCAGCCTGTCCTGCACTGCGACCGTGGCTGCCCTCCCCGAATGCAGTTCACTGACGGGCTGATTGAGGATTGCTCCCATTTCCTCTCCACATCATTTCTCTGTGCAAATCATCGATAAATATTAAACATGGCCACAGTGCATCTTTATTTAAAAAGGTGAGACAGAAACTTTCCAGAGTGCCTTTCAATCAAGATCGATCCCGAGGAAGAGAAGGGAAACAGAGATAGCGACGGGTTATTGAGCAGGAGAGAGGGAAAGATAGAGCAGAGATGGGGGGAGGCTAGATAGGTACAATGAGAGAGGCAGAGAAACAGCGAGAGAGAAGGAGAGGGGGAGAGAGGTGACAGTGTTAGAAGTGAATATGTAGAAGTTCAGTGTGAATATTTAGTGTGCAAACAGCAGCAGCCCTGGAGTGAGAGGGGGTGGGGGCAGTGAATAGGATAGGGACAATGAGGGGGGCATAATCAGTGTTTGTGCATCTTCATCTCATTTGGAATCTTTTGCCCCCAGTGTCTGGGTTTAATAACAGGGGGCGTTTGTATAAAATGTTTCCCTCACCTCATCCTACTGAGCGAGATTGTGGATGTGAGTGAGTCCTGGCATCTTGCTGTGTGTTTTTGTGTTTCAGTCATCTTTATGCTTTATTTGAATCAATTTCCATTCCTGTCCATCTCTCTGTCCCAGGGAGAATGGATTTGGAAGCTGCAGCTTCGGATGATGCAGAGAGAGAATCATTTCACCGTCAGGAGTCATTGGACAGGAGCTAAAGAGACCAATAGATAGCAATGGATCTGTTGTGGGTGAAAAATTGCAGGGGGGGGAATTTGTGGGGGAAAAATTGCCGGGGGGAATTTGCTTGGTGGGGTGGGAGAAATTTGCATGGGGGGGGGAATATGCGTGGCAGGAATTGCAGAGGGGCAAAATTTGCGGGGGGAAGGGCAGAAATTTGCGGGGTGCGGTAAATTGCAGGGGGCGGAAATTTGCAGGGAGGTGGAAATTTGCAGGGTGCAGTAATTTGCGGTGGGGAAATTTGCAGTGCGCAGTAATTTGCAATGGGGAAATTTGCGGGGTGCGGTAATTTGCGATGGGGAAATTTGCAGGGTGCAGTAATTTGCACGGGGGCAAAATTTGCGGGGGGGGGGGGTAAATTTGCAGGGGGGAATTTGCACGGGGCGGAAATTTGCTCGGGGGCTTAATGTGTTGGGTATAAATTTGCAGGGGGGTAAATTTGTGGTGGTGGAAATTTGCGGGGGGGGGGAATATGCATGGGAGGAATTGCAGGGGGGCAAGATTATCGTTGGGGGGAATTTGCACGGGGTGGAAATTTGCGTGTTGGGGGTAAATTTGTGGGGTGGAAATTGGCATGAGGGGAATATGCATGGGATGAATTGCAGGGTAACAAAATTTGCGGTGGGGGGAATTTGCACGTGGCGGAAATTTGCGCGGGGTCAAATTTTGCGTTGGGGCTAAATTTGAGGTGGGGGTAAATTTGTGGGGTGGAAATTTGCGGGGGGGGGTAAATTTGCATAGGGGAGATATGCATGGGAGTAATTGCAGGGGGGCAGAATTTGCGGGGGGGGGCAGAAATTTGCGTGGTGCGGTAATTTGCAGGGAGCGGAAATTTGTGGGGGGGTGGAAATTTGCAGGGTGCGGTAATTTGCGGTGGGGAAATTTGTGAAGGGGAAATTTGCGGGGTGTGGTAATTTTGCACGGGGGCAAAAGGTCAAAAGTTGCGGGGAGGATGTAAATTTGCGGTGGGGGAAAATTTGTGGTGGGGGTAAATTTGTGGTGGGGATAAATTTGCGGGGTAGAATTATGCGGGGGGGGTAATATGCATGGGAGGAATTGCAGGGGGGCAAAACTTGCAGTGTAGAGAATTTGCATGGGGTGGAAATTTGTGTGGTCGGGGTAAATTTGTGGGGGTGGAAATTTGCATGGGGGGGAATATGCATGGAAGGAATTGCAGGGGGCAAAATTTGTGATGGGGGAATTTGCACGGGGTGGAAATTTGTGCGGGGGCAAAATTTGTGGAGGGTCTAAATTTGCAGTGGGGAAAATTGTGGGATTGGAAATTTGTGGGGGGAGGTAATTTGGATGGGGGGAAATAATCGTGGGCAGAATTGCATGGGGACAAAATTTGCGGTGGGGAAATTTGCGGGTGCGGTAATTTGCGGGGGGAAAATTGGTGGAGCACAAATTTGGCAGGGACGAAATTTGCATGGGGGTGTCTATGGGTGGGAGGAATTGCAGGGGGGGCAAAATTTGCGGTGGGGGGAATGTGCAGGGGGCAGAAATTTGCGGCAGGTAATTTTGCGGTTGGGGTAAATTTGTGGGGGTTGATATTTGCGGTGGGGGGAATTTTCATCGGGGGAAATATGCGTGGGAGGAATTGCGGGGGGCAAAATTTGCGGGGGGCGTGTAAATTAGCGGTGGGGGTAACTTTGTGTAGGTGGAATTTTGCGGGGGGGGGGGCAAAATGTGCATGGGAGGAATTGCAGGGGGCAAAATTTCTGGTGGGGGAATTTGCACAGGGTGGAAATTTGCACGGGGGTAAAATTTGCGGAGGGGGTAAAATTGCGATGGGTAAATTTGTGGGAGTGGAAATTTGTGGGGGGAGGTAATTTGCATGGGGGGAAATATGCGTGGGAGGAATTGCAGGGCGGCAAAATCTGTGGTGGGGAAATTTGCGGGTGTGGTAATTTGTGGGAGCGAAGTTGGCGGGGCGTGAATTTGGCTGGGGTGAAATATGCATGGAGGGGTATATGTGTGGAAGGAATTGCAGGGGGGCAAAATTTGCGGTGCCGTGAATCTGCAGGGGTCAGAAATTTGCGGAGGGTAATTTTGCACGGGAGCAAAATTTGCGGGGGGCAAATTTGTGGGTTTCAGAAATTGCAGGGGGGAATTGTGGGCTGATATGCAAGGGTAAGGGTGGGGCGTTAAGAAGGTTGGATAGAGAGAGCTGGAAATAGAGGGGAAAGAGAGAGGTGGAATGCGCCAGAGAGTGAGAAGGAGTAGACAGAGAGAAGGAACAGAGAGAGAGAGAGAAGGAACCGAGAGAGAGAGAAGGAAAAGAGAGAGAGAGAAGGAAGAGAGAGATAGAGAAGGAACAGAGAGAGAGAGAGAAGGAGCAGAGAGATAGAAGGTAGAGAGAGAGAGAGAGAAGGGAGAGAGAGAGAAGGGAGAGAGAGAGAAGGAGCAGAGAGAGAGAAGGAGCAGAGAGAGAGAGAGGAGGAGCAGAGGAAAAGAGAAGGAGCAGAGAGAGAGAAGGAACAAAGAGAGAGAGAGAGAATGAACGGAGAGAAAGAGAAGGAACAGAGGGAGAAAGAAGGAGCAGAGGGATAGAGAAGTAACAGAGGGAGAGAAGGAACAGAGAGAGAGAGAGAAGGAACAGAGAGAGAGAGAGAGAGAAGGAACAGAGAGAGAGAAGGGACAGAGAGAGAGAGAAGGAGGAGAGAGAGAGAAGGAGCAGAGAGAGAGAGAAGGAACAGAGAGAGAGAGAGAGAATGAACAGAGAGAGAGAGAGAAGGAACAGAGGGAGAAAGAAGGAGCAGAGGGATAGAGAAGTAACAGAGGGAGAGAAGGAACAGAGAGAGAGAGAGAAGGAACAGAGAGAGAGAGAGAGAGAGAAGGAACAGAGAGAGAGAAGGGACAGAGAGAGAGAGAAGGAGGAGAGAGAGAGAAGGAGCAGAGAGAGAGAAGGAGCAGAGAGAGAGAAGGAACAGAGGGAGCGAGAGAAGGTGCAGAGACATGGAAGGAGCAGAGCGATAGAAGGAGCAGAGAGATGGAAGGAGCAGAGAGAGAGAAGCAACAGAGAAAGAGAGACGGAACAGAGAGAGAGAGAAGGAGCAGAGAAGAGAGAAAAGGAGCAGAGGGAGAGAGAAGGAACAAAGAGAGAGAGAAGGAACAAAGAGAGAGAGAAGGAACAGAGAGAGCCCTCCCCGCTCTCTAACCATAGTTACAGTATGCAACATCCCCTCTGTCACCAGAGCGATAGGCCCCAGACTCACTGTCCCTATAGCAGCAGAGCCCTCCCCGCTCTCTAACCATAGTCACAGTATCCACCATCCCCTCTGTCACCAGAGAGATAGGCCCCAGCCTCACTGTCCCTATAGCAGCAGAGTCCTCCTGGGTCTCTAACCATAGCCACAGTATCCACCATCCCCTCTGTCACCAGAGAGATAAGCAGCAACCCTTTGGTCACTGCACGGGCAATCTCTGCCCCCCAACATTTTACAATGGGGACAGGACTGGCCCCCACTCTGTCACATCGGAAGCAGTTCATCTCCCCGCTGGAAGAGAGAAAACAAGTGGTAAAATATTAGAAACTCTCTGTGATTCATTTCTTCAATCCTCGAAAGCATTGAAGAAATAGAGTAAAGGGATATTTCAGCACATTCTTCAACTGCTCCCTGAACTTAGTCTGGGTCACGGCATAAATCCCAGTGTTTGTGCAGCAGCTCAGGAGCTGCAGCATGAAGCCCAATTCCCGCACATTGTCACCCATCCATAGATTATCAGCCACCATATAAAACATTCGCCTCCATACAGAATACACCATTAACACCGCCCACAAGAAAATGAAATTGGCAGAGATAACAAACAGTAAAATGATGGATTTCCTCCGACTCTCCATCTGTGGGTCTCTGGGCCTCTCCCCACTGCTGTGAGCCTGGAGTCTCCTGCGGGCTCTGCTGCTCATTAAAATGTGTCTGACGGTGAGAACATTGAGCAGCAGAATCAGGACAAATGGGACACAGGGGGTAAGGATGTGATGGAGGAATTCGACGACTATCCAGACCGGAGATGTCTGAACTTGGAATGCAATCCAGCAAAGCCATGGGTTGTTCCTCAGCAAATACGAATCTGATAACATAAAATACCAGAAAATATTCTTTAAGAAGCTAAGCACAGTCACCGATCCGAGAACCACAGCCGCCGTTTTCTCAGTGCAATATTTACTTTTCAACTTCTGGCAACAAATGGCCACATACCGATCAAAGGTGAAGGAGACGGTGAACCAGACAGAACAGTCAGTGGCTGCGTACAGCAGGACAGCATGGATATTACACACACGCATGGCCCACAGGAAATTAAAATATTCCCAATAAACAATTGGAATGTGTCTCAATATTAGATCGAAAATAATGACCAGTAGATCCGCTGCTGCCATGGACACCAGGTAGTGACTGACACATTTGGATAGACCACAATTTCTCCGGGTTAAGATCACAGCCGTCAATAGGTTTACTGTAAGGAACAGTGAAAACAGTGGAATTATACAACATGCTCAAAGTGAAAATATACATATGTTTGGCTGAAGTCGCTGTATTGTTCCATTATGTTGCTGCATCGAGTGATGCATTGAAACTGCTGTAGATGCACTAATAAATGGAAATGTCTGTTATATGGCGGAAGACAAAAGAGATTAAATTTGTAGTGAAATTGCAGGACTTCATGATTATCATAATCTTTTTTCTCAGCATTATTGAACTGTTTGAAACATTTAGCAATCACGAAACACTTCAAATTTTGATGGAGGAGAGTAATGCAGTCAAACATGATTTATAGAATTAATGTCCGTAGACAGTAAGACTTACCAGGGACGCCAATAATAGCAAGGAAAGGATAGTAACCCGCCTGAATAACCTGGAGCGCCCAATAGACCCGGCTTTCCAATGAAATCCACTTATAATATGTAGAAATTTCATAAAGTGCCTCCAATAAACTCTTGCTCTTTGCTGTAACATTCCAATCTATTGTTCTCAGATTCTGATCCATTGTTGCATCATTCGAATTTATTGATCTCAGATTCTGATCCATTTTTGGAACATTCAAATCTCTTGCTCTCAGACTGTGATATAATCCCCGCCACCCCTCTCTCTTGGAACAGCAAGTCACTTTTCGTGAGAGAGCTGAAGCTTCCACCGACACTGTGAACTAATTGATTGAGGTGACTCCCTTATTAACAGCAGCGGGAGGATCCATGGAGACTCATATTAATTCCAGCCACTGAACAAGCAGGTTCAGTAAACCCTTTCAATCCAATTATTCGCGCACCCACCTGAAGTGGTACATTTACCTGGACTAGCTGGAGTGTATGAGGGTTTTTCAGATACAGAACAGTGCAAGGACAGGATTGAGAAGTAGAAAGTCGGGAAAATATCGGAGTTGCTCAATAGAAAAGTTTGGTTGGTCATAAACAATGCGTTAAAGATGACAGGGCACACCTTTTAGAACATTGCAAAAACAATACATTCTTAATGATAAAGAGAATCAGAGTTTACAAACTAAGACATTCAGACTTAAATGTGTAAGTCCGTAAGTTCTTTTGCAGCCTGGATTACACTCTGGAGCTATATTTTTTTTTAATTCAGTGTCTGTACTTGTTTCAGAGTTTCTGCTAATTCCAGGCCCGGTGTTATTGTCAGGGCCTTGTATTAGCTTCAGTGTCTCTATTGGTTTCGGGATCAGTATTAGTTTCAGTTTCTGTACTAGTTTCGGGATCTGCATTAGTTTCAGGGACTTCATGAGTTTCTGAGTGTTTTGGTTTCCGCTCTTGCATCCATGAACATTCAAATATGATCAGCCTCTCTCAATGAATCTGTTGAACAACAACTGTAAGCATGATACTTGAACCGAATGGCCTCTGTTGGAACACAGTCATAAAATCATAGAGTTGCGCAAGAGGCCCTTTGGCCCATTGTGCCTGTCAGCAGATGTTTTAAGAGCTATCTAATCAAACTTTCTCTCCTCCCCTCCATTAGCTGTGCAAATCTCCATTATCTGGCCTCATGCCATTCTGTTTTGAAGGTTATGTCTCTATCTGCCTCCGCCAGCTGGTAATAATGTTCAATACATATTTTTTTATACCTTAAAATGTTAGTTAGCCAAATCTAAGATCTGAAACTCTGCAGTGTGTTGTTATCCTTTTTCTCTGCATGCTTGTTGGTGTGAGTATGGTTCCTGCATTAGTACGATGTTGAACATATTTGTACATTTTCAAACTTTGTCACGAATTTCTGCATCTTTACCTGAGCAATATTTGAGAGGAAATCAAATCCTAACCTGTTACCTTAAGGAACCTGACTGCGTTATCCAAATCGCTGAGACGCACTCATTCTATCTAAGTATTAAACTGAAAATATTATCCTCGTTTTAAATTCAAACTCTAAAATTACCGGCCCAGGAATGGGTCAAAGGAGGGAACTGATTGATTCCTCCTAGTCTGGTTGAAACAGCCATTTGCTCGCTCATGTGCGGCATTGGAACACGTTGGTGAATGCAAATGTCTCGAAGTGGGAAATAAATAAATATTTAGACAAATTAAAAGAGACTGTGCATTTATCTCCTGAAGTAGAATGATCCCCTACAAGTTGATTGTTCAGTTTCATGGTTAATGTGTTTGTAGAACAGAGTGAAATAACTTGGAATATATTAAAGGCAATTTCCGAGGATGAATTGAATAGTACGGCTCGACAGTTGGAGATAAAACTTGGACCAAAAGTGGGGAAACACGAAATTAAATAAAATGAGTGGCCAACAATCATTATATTGTATTAGCGGAGGTCGACATTGGAATTGAACCGGAAACGGATAAACGAGCTTAAGCAGAAATAGGGTTGGAACTGTTAAAGCTAGATGTAGCTTTTCAGCCCATCGCAAAAAGTGGGAGTGAGAGAAGAAAGAAAAAAAAAAAAATACAGAACGAGAGAGGTACGTGAGAGATAAAAGGAAGAGGCGAGAGAACAGGGAGAAGAAGAGATTAAGGGAGTGGTAAATAAAATAAAAAAGTTAGATGCGGTGGAATCGAGGTAAGAATGAGAACGTTAACAAACACAGCTTAACTTATAAAAGAGGAAAGGAGGTTACTGATTCCGTGGTCCGGGGAAAGGTGTAAATAGGGAGGGAACTGCCCCCAAATCCCGGAGAGATTGTTCCCTCAATTCACAATCGCAACATCGGGCTTGGAACTGGGTCGGATTGGGTCCCGAATGCTTGCTTCCGAGACACACGGGAATAGTCAGGTCAGAGGGGGAGGCGCAGAGAGAGATATAAAGACAGCTTGATCTTAGAGGAGTTCAGATGAAGTGTGAGCTGTGAATGGAAGTAAGCTCTGTCACTGGGTCCTTTTCGTTTCCCAATCACTGTGTGAATCCTGTCATCCAGATCACCTCAATTCAAATTGCATTCTAGTTGCATCCAATGATTCTGTGTATCTGTTTGTGTGCATGAGGTTGTCTGAGTCGGCTTCTGTGTGTGTGTGCGTCTGCGTTCCATCTGAGCGTCTGTGTCTGTGTTTGTCTGTGTGTCTGTGTCTGTGTGTGCCTATGTGCATACTCTTTGTGTCTGTGTGTATATGTATGTGCCTGTGTGTATGTTTGTGCGCATGTGTGCGTCTGTGTGTCACTATGCACGTGTGTGCCTCTATGTGTGCGTCCGTCCATATATATGTGTGCCTGCAGATAGGTGCCTGTGACTGTGTGTGTGTGTGTGTGTGTGTGTGTATGTGTCTTTGTGTTTGTGTCTGTGCCTGTGTGTGTGCCTGTGTGTATGTCGAGGGGCTCTCAATTCCTGACTCTGTTCATGTTTATCATTTCTGATAATGTGGTTCCTAACTCGCTGTTGTCTGATGTTGGTGAGTGTCTCTCAGTGTAAATGACAGACGGGTTTCAGAGACATTATTGTGCTTTTGCTGGCGAACATTTAGGCTTTATTTAACCACATTAATCTTTATTGATTATCATCAGCATTATTAAAGTACTAAAGGGTACAATTAAAGAGCCCAATGCAAGACGGTGCAGTACAAATATGTAGCACGAAGTTTCAAACGCCATTTTTATTCATATCGTTGCTGTTCCCTTGGATGTTCAGGACAGCGCATGTGGAGGGGCTTAGCGGTGAAGCTTTCCACTCTCACTATTTCTCCTCTGCCAATGGGTGAGTGTGATGGGCGGAGCAGGAGGGAACCTTCGCTCTAACCCTGTCCAGTGTGTCCTGACAAAGGAGGCAGTACAAGGCCATTTCCATTGTGCCGTCATCAATGGGCCCGATCACTCCCCCGTCCATTGTGCATTCTCAGGACCCTCCACTCTTTTTATGACGTCATCAGGGGGAACTAGATGCTGAGACAATTCCCATTGTGCATTCGGAATGAACAAGACTCCTGCCCCCTGTCCATTGTGCCGACACATGACTTCCCTGCCATATGTTGCCTTTGTCAAGGGAAACAGAGCCCCCCCACCCCCTACCCCACCCACCACCACCCCCGACCACCTGCTCCATAGCACTGTGCTGATAGGAGTCTCACCTCAATACTGTCACCATGGGGATCAGGCCACTTCCCCACACCCCATGACAGTGGCAGAGAATTCCAACTCCTCCAGTCACTCTGTCGAACTGCACAGCACCGCCGCCCACTGGGAATGTGACTTAAAATGAGAAAATGCTGGTCTTTCTCTCTTTCATTTATTCTCTCCTTTTTGAATGAAATCCAAAATTGGAGCAAAGGGACTTTTCAGGACATCCTTCAATTGCTCCCTAAATTTACTCAGGGTCTGGGCATAAATACAAGAATTTGTGGAGCAGCTCAGGAGCTCAAACATGAAACCAAATTCCTGCACATAAAGATGCAGTAATATGGAAACATAACCCAAATTATTCATTCGGAACAATACAGAATACACTGTATTTGTTGCCCACAACAGGAGGAAATTTGCCGAGATAGCAAACAGTAAAATGATGGATTTCCTTCGACTCTCCATTTCCGGATCTCTGAGCCCCCCCTCCACTGCTGTGAGTCCGGAGTCTCCTGCGGGCTCTGCTGCTCACTAAAATGTGTCTGACGGTGAAAACATTGAGCAGCAGAATCAGGACAAATGGGACACAGGGGTTAAGAATATAATGGACAAACTCGATTGTTCCCCAAACCAGAGAGAAGTAAACATCTAGCTTTACAGAACAAAACCAGGGCAGGATCGCCAGTTGATACATTCCTGTGAGCATGAAATACCAGAAAATGTTCTTTAAAAAGCTCAGCACAGACACTGTTCCAAGAACCACAGCTGCTGCCTTTTCTGTACAATATCTACTTTTCAGAGTTCGGCAAGATATGGCTACAAATCGGTCAAAAGTGAATGAGACAGTGAACCAGACTGAGCAATCAGTGGCTGCATATAGCAGCACTGCATGAATATTACAGATACGAAGTATCCACAGGAAATTGAGCTGATGAACAATTGGAATATGCCTCAATACCAGGTCGAGTATAATCACTATTAGATCCGCCGATGCCATAGCCAACAGGTAGTGAGTTACACTTTTGGAGAGACCACAATTTCCCCGGGAAATGGCCATAATTGTCACCGATATAACTGCCAGCAAGGGAAAGAAACAGGAAAAGAATACTTTCGGTGAGCAGAAAAGTTTAGATGATATTTTATTGTCATTTTCGATTGTGCCACTGTAACCATTAATACATTTAATTGATTTTACCTGAAATAGCAAATGGTGGAGCTTTGAAATGATGTACGTCTGGAGAGATTTAATGTTAAAAGTACTGAGGGAAGTGGGGTTTAGTGACCAAGGGTAATAGGATGCAGTGACTGAGGGAAGTGGGGTTTAGTGACCAAGGGGAGCTGGATGCAGTGAATGAGGGAAGTGGGGTTTAGTGACCAAGGGGAGGGGGATGCAGTGACTGAGGGAAGTGGGGTTTAGTGACCAAGGGGAGTGGGATGCAGTGACTGTGGGAAGTGGGGTTTAGTGACCAAGGGGAGTGGGATGCAGTGACTGAGGGAAGTGGAGTTTAGTGGCCAAGGGGAGGGTGATGCAGTGACTGAGGGAAGTGGGGCTCAGTGACCAAGGGGAGCGGGATGCAGTGACTGACGGAAGAATGTTTTAGTGACCAAGGGGAGCGGGATGCAGTGACTGAGGGAAGTGGGGTTTAGTGACCAAGGGGAGTAGGATGCAGTGACTGAGGGAAGTGGGGTTTAGTGACCAAGGGGAGTGGGATGCAGTGACTGAGGGAAGTGGGGTTTAGTGACCAAGGGGAGCGGGATGCAGTGACTGAGGGAAGTGGGGTTTAGTGAGCAAGGGGAGTGGGATGCAGTGACTGGGGGAAGTGGGGTTTAGTGACCAAGGTGAGTGGGATGCAGTGACTGAGGGAAGTGGGGTTTAGTGACCAAGGGGAGTGGGATGCATTGACTGACGGAAGTGGGGTTTAGTGGCCAAGGGGAGGGTGATGCAGTGACTGAGGGAAGTGGGGTTAGTGAGCAACGGCAGAGGGATGCATTGAATGAGGGAAGTGGTGTTTAGTGATCAAGGCGAGCGGGATGCCGTAACTGAGGGAAGTGGTATTTTGTTACCAAGGGGAGTCTGGCTCTGTCAGTCAGCACATTGGAATTTAGTATTTGTGGATAGCTTGTCTAATCCGGCTGCTTTCCCGCTTCCTCCAATCACCCAGTGACAAATCTTCACTCTCACTCTTGATTCAGCCCTTTCCTCCATCGCTCCAGTTGTTTGTCACTTGTTCTCTCCCTCTTGCTCCGTGCCACATGCTGAACTTTAGTTTGGCTGCTTTCTCCCAGAATCTGGAGAGTTTGGGCCCGAACAGGTTATTTCTCCATTGAAATGTGGATGATTCTGCAGCTGAGGATTTCTGACGAATCCCTTGCTGAGTAATGTTACAGACTGATTCGCTGTAGTGAAGCAGTGATGTCAGGTTTACCAGTAAGTGAGGCTGTTCAGAGCAGAAGGACAGAAGGAATAGGAGCAGGAGCAGTCCATTCGGCCCCTCGAGCATGCTCCCTCATTCAATATGATCATGGCTGCTCTTAGGATTCAACTACACTTGCCTGCCCGCTCCCCATATCCCTTGATTCCTGGAGACACTAAAACTCTGCCGATCTCTCTATAAAAAATAATTGCAGGAAGCCATTCCTGGCACTGCTCAATCATTCCGAATCTCTGTCAAACCCCTGTTCTTTCGGGATGTGCCTTTAGGGATTGAAATCTGGCGTCCTTCCGCGCTCTGGTCTATATGTGATTCCAGTCCACAGCAATGTGACTGAATCCTCACTGTCCTCTGAAATGGCCCAGGCAGCCACTGTGGTGTATACAGCCGCTGCAGGGAAGGGAGACCAGACGGACAGCAGCGCTTCAACAAGGCACCTGCACACGACCTTCACATGGTCAGTTATGGATGGACAGTAAATTCTGCCCTTGCCCGCGATGCAGACACACAACAAATTAAAACAAATCAAAACCGTGTATTCGCTTCATGTGGAATCATTGCATACACGGGCTGCTAAGCTTCTCAGTCAATGGGTCTGCCTCTGTGTCACTTGAAGCTTCATCTCTCTCTCTCTCTCTCTCTCTGTTTGTCTCTCCCCAGCTGTCTCTCTACCACTGCCTCTCTGTTTCTCTCTGCCTGTCTCTCTCTCTCTTTCTCTTTATCTTTCCCTATCTGTCTCTCTATCTCTGCCTCTGCCTTTCTGTCTCTCTCTCTTTCTCTCTCTGTCTCTCCCTGTCTCTCTCTCACTGTGTCTCACTGCCTCTCTCTCTGCTTGTCTGTCACTCTCTCTCTCTCTTTGTCCCTCCCTATTTATCTCTCTACTTCTGCCTCTTTCTCTCTCTGTCTCTCCCTGTCTCTCTCTCACTGTGTCTCACTGCCTCTCTCTCTGTTTCTCTGTCACTCTCTCTCTCTCTTTGTCCCTCCCTATTTGTCTCTATTCCTCTGCCTCTTTCTCTCTCTGTCTCTCCCTGTCTCTCTCTCACTGCCTCTTTCTCGACCTCAGCCTCTCTATCCCTCTGTCTGCCTGTCTCTCTATCTCTCTGTCTCCATCTCTTTCTCTTTGTCTCCCTACGTGTCTCCTTCCCTCCTTCACTGATTTTTATGTCGATAATTGTTTAATATTTCCGTACTCTCCCTGATGCCAATATCCCCCTCGCTCTCTGTTGCTCCATCTCTTTATGTCTCGGTGACTACCCTCATCTCTCCATTTCTCGAGTTGTCTCCTTTGCCTCAATATGTCTCTGACTGCCTCCCTCGTTTTATTTACCACACTTTACTGGCTTCCTCTGTTATTTCACGCTCTGCCTCTTCATGTCATTGTTCACCACGCTCCCTCTCTCTCCTCTCTCTCTGTTTTATTCTCTCACTGTCTCTCTCTCCGACCCTCTCTCTGCCTGTCTCTCACCCTCTCACTTTCTCTCACTCTATGTCTCTCTTCCCGTCTCTCTCTTCCTCTATCGCTCTCTGTCTCCCTTTTCCACTCTGTCTCTCTCTAGCTCTCTCTTCCTGTCTCTCTTCCTCTCTCCCTCTCTGTCTCCCTCTCCCTCTCTGTCTCTCTCTAGCTCTCTCTTCCTGTCTCTCTTCCTCTCTCCCTCTCTGTCTCCCTCTCCCTCTCTGTCTCTCTCTAGCTCTCTCTTCATGTCTCTCTTCCTCTCTCCTTTCTGCCTCTCTCTCTCTTTGTCTCTCTCTCCCGTCTCTCTTTATCGCTCCACCTCTGTCTCTTTCTCTTCGTTTCTTCTTCTGTCTCTCTCTCTCTCCCTTTGTCTCTTTCCCCCGTCTCTCCTTCTCTCTCTTTCTAAATGTCTCTCCATCTGCCTCTTCCATTTCTATCTTTCTCTACCGCTAATTTTTTTCTCTGTATTTCTCTTTATCTCTGACAAGATGTAAACAAGGGATGAAAATGATATAAGGAGAGGTAACAAGTGGCGGGCAGTGAAGTGAAAGAATACAGAATGCTAGTAAGGGAAGTGGAGAATTGAGATAAGGTGGAATGAGATGAAGAGAGATCTGGAGAGAGGGAGAACGAATAAAGGGGGTGATAAACTGCATTAGAGGAAACAGAAATTAAACGGAAGTGAGGGTTCTGAATGCAAACTGTGCCTTATGTAAAATTCTGAGTGTGTTTAACCTCTTGATGTTGTGAGTGTTGTTTTTAGATACTAACTACAAGATGATTCGTGTGAAGGTCACTTCAGTGAGAGGGCTCAATGAAGAGAGAGCGAGAGATATCATTATGGATCGGGTGAGAGACTGCACTGCACTCAGGACAAACATAAGAGGCACCAGATCCTCCCTTTCACACTCTGTATTCACCGATCGCGAGCTCCCCCCTCAGATAATGTTCCAATTTTCCCTCTGGTTATTCTCCTGCCCATTGATCAGAAACTGAACTGGCCTCGTCATTTAAATCCTGTGGCTACAAGAGCAGGTCAGCGGCTGGGAATCCTGCAGCGATTAACTCACCTGCTCACACCCCAAAGCCTGTCCACAATTGACAAGGCACAAGTCAGGTGTGTGATGGAATACTCTCCACTCGTCTGGATGAGTGCAGCTCCTGCAACACTCAAGAAGCTTGACACCATAAAGGACAAAGCCGCTCCGCTTGATTGGCACCAAGTACACAAATAATCACTTCGGCCACCTCCGATGCACAGTAGCAGCTGTGTCTGTACCATCTATAACATGCACTGCAGGAATTCAGGAAGGCTCCTTAGACACACACATTAGCAGCAGTGTGTACCATTTACAAAATGCACGGCAGGAATTCAAAAAGGCTCCTTAGACACACAGTAGCAGCAGTGTGTGTACCATCTTCCAGATTCACTGCAGCAACTCACCAAGGCTCCTTAGACCCACAGTAGCAGCTGTGTGTGTGTACCATCTACCAGATTCACTGCAGCAACTCACCAAGGCTCCTTAGACCCACAGTAGCAGCAGTGTGTGTACCATCTACCAGATTCACTGCAGCAACTCACCAAGGCTCATTAGACACACTGTGGCAGTAATGTGTGTACTATCAACAAAATGCACTGCAGCAACTCACCAAGGCTCCTTAGACACACAGTAGTAGCAGTGTGTACTATCTACAAGATCCACTGCAGCCACTCACCTGCGCTCCTTAGACACACAGTAGCAGCAGTGTGTGTACCATCTACCAGATTCACTGCAGCAACTCACCAAGGCTCATTAGACACACTGTGGCAGTAATGTGTGTACTATCTACAAGATGCACTGCAGACACTCACCAGCGCTCCTTAGACACACAGTAGCAGCTGTGTGTGTACCATCTACCAGATTCACTGCAGCAACTCACCAAGGCTCATTAGACACACTGTGTCAGTAATGTGTGTACCATCAACAAGATGCACTGCAGCAACTCACCAAGGCTCATTAGACACACTGTGGCAGTAATGTGTGTACTATCTACAAGATGCACTGCAGCCACTCACCAGCGCTCCTTAGACACACAGTAGCAGCAGTGTGTACTATCTACAAGATGCTCTGCAGCCACTCACCAGCGTTCCTTAGACACACAGTAGCAGCAGTGTGTACTATCTACAAGATGCACTGCAGCCACTCACCAAGGCTCCTGAGACACACAGTGGCAGTAGTTGGTCCACTACCAACTAGAAGGACAAGGGCAGCGGATAATGGGAACACAACCACCTGGAATCCCACATCCCGCGACTGAACAGTAAAAGGAGATATTTCTCATGATAAATCCATATCTCACACATTCGGACATCCTGTCCAATCCCTCCCTTACTTTTGACATTCATCCATCATTTCTTCTGTTTGCCGCAGTTCCAGAAGGATCAATGTCTAATCGGCTTGAAGCGGGAAGACATTCAGTGTACAGGTGTGGAGCATCCGGAACCGTGAAAGAGATGGAGAGGGTCACCGATCAGCTGTGATCCCATCTCCGTGTGTTTTACAAACTCGCTCGATGACGGCTCTGCTTTAACTTCAGCATCTTTAACACAATGAACCTGTCAGCAAAGTGATCATCTACAGCTAGACATGTGTGATTCTGTTACCCCTATTGATTCAGCTCCACACTGCAAGGGTGGGGGGCAGTTGTTCAGCTTTTTCTTTTTTAAATAGAGAATGATTTCCATGTTTTAAATGAGTGACCTCTGGTCAGGCTGAAGCCAAACTGACCCTTCCAGCTCCGGCCTCTTCCAGGAATGAAGTGATCTCCTGTTTAATAAAGATGTTTGATTAAAGATCTCCCTCTGTGTGCAGGCCCTAAAGGCTCATGGATCTGTCAACACTGAGAATGGGCACAGGGACAACAGATAGACCCCAGTTGAAGGTCAACATCTGGGAGGATATCAAGTTTTTAGTCAATGTATCTGTAGAATGGGGGCATAATTGTGTGCTGCGCTTTGCATAGTCAAAAATAGACTCAAAAGTCAAGATTTTATTGGATATAAGAGTAATTTTGTGTGGCAGTAGCTGTTTTAGATCTGCTTTATAAATATATATTGACGTTGGTGTGATAGGAAGAAAATGTGAGGGGGGCAGCTGAATTAACTGAAGTTACTGATAAGAGGTGGATTGACTGACATTTTCCTGACAGGGAATTTTATTCCTGAGAAAGTGAACAGTGATTTTTTTTTTCCATTTTCACTGACGAGCATCAATAGAAATGTTGTGAAATGACCCATTGACACTGCAGGGTAAACCTGTCAAACTGCACAGGTCAGCAAGCAGTGCTTCCATTGATGGACAATCAGACAAGAAAATCTCTCCGTTAGAAAGGCATCAAGAAAGGGGCAGAATGCAAGGAGCATTACAATTGCAAGGGTTTCAGTGGGTGAATACTGAGCTTACAACTGGAACACGCTGGAGTCTCTGATAATCCGCTCTGATAGGACATCTGATTGTTTTAAAATTTTGTGTCTCAATGTTATCGCATTAATTTTGTGCTCAATAAATTCTTGAACGCTTCACCTGAACATTTTAAGAAGTTCCTTTTTTAATGGAATGGCTACATTTTCTGAAATATTTCCGCCTCTCTTTGTCTGGATGGGTGTGTGACTGCTGAGGTGATTCCACATTCCCAGCTCCCAGGGTAAAAGCCTCTTCTCAAACCCGTTTACTGTCTTGAGATTAAAGTGATACAACCTCCACCCCCCCCCCCGCCTCTGCTGGCCACTCAGCGCCACTACAGGCGCTGCTCTCTGCCAGTCTCAGAGAAGTTCAGTTACTGCATGGGTGCATCTGGAAACAGATTGACTAACTGTGACTATGGAATAATATTGTAAGGGATTGAAGTTTACAGCAGGGTGCACAGTTCACTCGGGTGGTGCATTCACTCTTTCACCACCTGATCCTGGATATGAACTCCCTCCTCATTCCTCATTGGAGATACTGGCTGGGGATGTTAGTTGGGGATTATTTCAGACTGCTATGTGCACATTAGGTACACTTATCATTCTCTAATCCCATTCAGAATGGGGGAGGTAAATTTTGCTCCATTCTGTAATTTCGCTTCAATACAATATCAATGCATAACCCTACACAATGCATCTTGTTAAAAGTTTCCATACATTTCAAGTAAAATTTTCCAAGTTTCTCACACTGATTCTTTCCAAATGGAAAGAAATAATTTGAAAGCACATGCAACATAGAGAATTGTTTGTTAGAGTTCTTTATATTGGAAACCCACAGTGCTGAAAACCCCCATCCCTCCATCTTCCTGGTATATCTTTATCTGCCCCAGTGAATGTGTAGCAGGAGCAAGCTCGCCCCAGTCTACCTGGTACGTTTTCCCTCTTCCTGTTCTTATTTCCCTGCAGGAAGAAGTTGGCATGTAACCCCGCCAGTCTACCGCCCTCCACATCTATGCTCCAATTTTAAGGGCACTAGAGGGAAAAAGCTGAAACCAGGATTTGGATAAGGTCGAGGCCCGTCCAGTGACCATGAACGCAGGTGCTAGCTTTGCTCTGTCCCCACACTGTTACCAGATTCAAAGTCTCCACTACACCCTCTGCCAGCAGAGCCAGGGGGAATGTCCCACTCTGCATCCAATGCAACAGGCCCTGCCTCTCACTGATTCCAGAGTGATGCACCACATTCCCCCTCTCCCAAAAACGCAAAACCACCAGCTTTCACTGTCCCCATGATATAGTCTCTTTCTCTCTTGGATCTGAAGATCCCTGTTAATAAGGGCTGAAGATGCCGCTGACACGATGAGCTAACATTTTGAGGAGTCACCCTCCTTAAGAGTTTCCGGAAGGGTCCATGGAGACTGACATTAATTCCAGACACAGAACAAACAGGTTCTGTTAAACCTGTCAATCCAATTCTTCTTGCATCCAACTGAAGTCATCCATTTACGTGGTCCAGCTGGGACATGTGAGAGTTTTTGAGGGACGGAGAAGTGTAAAGAAAGAACTGAGATGTAGAACATTGGCAAATAGTGGATTTGTGACAGAGAGAGAGAGAGTGAATGAATTTGACAGAGATAGATACTGTGAGTGCACGTTGCACAGAGAGGGGGAGAGGCTGAGTGTGTATGACGGAGAGAGTGTAAATATACATGCCAGAGGGAGAGACCATGAGTGTGTGTAGCAGAGAGAGAGGGGAGTCAGAGTATGTTTGACAGAGAGAGGGAGAGAGTGTGAATGTTTGTGACAGAGGGAGAGACTGTGAGTTCTTGTCACAGAGAGGGAGTGGGTGTGAGTGTGTGTAACAGAGAGAGGGAGAGACAGTGACTGTGTGACAGACAGAGGGAGAAAGTTTGATTTTATTGTGACAGAGAGAGGGAGAGACTGTGATTTTTTGTGATGGAGGGAGGTAGATATTGTGAATGTTTGTGACAGATGGATAAAGTGTGAGTGGTTGTCAAAGAGAGAGGAGAAGAGCCTGAGTGTGTGTTGCAGAAAGAGAGAGAGAGTGTGAATGATTGTGTCAGAGAGACCAAGTGAATGTGTGTATGAGAGAGGGACTAAGTGTGAGTGTTTCTGACGGAGATGCAGAGGATGTGAGTGTCCGTGACAGCAGGAGTCAGGGTGAGTGTATAAGTGAGGGAGTGTGTTTGTATGTTACAGAGTGTCAGAGAGTGTGAATGCATTTGACAGAGAGAGGGTGAGAGTATGAGTGTGTTTGACAGAGGGAGAGAATGTGAGTGCTTGTCATAGAGAGAGGAGGAGAGTGTGTGTGTATGTCACACAGAGGGGGAGTATAAGTGTGTGTGGCAGAGAGAAGCGGATAGTGTGAGTGAGAGCAACAGAGAGAACGGGATAGTGTGAATGTGTGTGACAGAGAGAAGCAGATAGTGTGCGTGTGTTTGACAGATAGAGAGAGAGAGTGTTCACTTGTGCGAGGGAGTGTGTGTGAGCCTGTGTGTGTGTGACAGAGAGACGGAGAGTATGTCAGCCTGTAAGAGAGAGTTGGTGCGTGTGTGCGACAAACAAAGGGAGAGAGTGTGAGTGCTTTTCATAAAGAGGGGGCGAGAGTGAAGGGGAGAGTGTGACTGTGTGTGACAGAGAGAGGGAGAGAGTGTAAGTGCTTGTCATACAGAGAGGACAAGATTGAGATTGTGTATCACAGGGAGGGGATAGAGCGTAGGTGTGCATTATAGTGAGGGGGAGAGTGTGTTTGTGTATGGCAGAGGGAGGGGGAGAGTGTCATTTTTTATCACAGGGAGGGTATAGAGTGTGAGTGTGTGTGACGGAGAGAGGAAATGATTGTGAGTATGCATGACAGAGAGGGGGAAAGTGTGAATAGGTGTGACAGAGAGGGTTGGATAGTGTGAGTGTGTGTGACAGTGAGAGGGGAGAGTGCATGCGTGTGAGTGCTTGCCATTGAGAGGGGGCGAAAGCGTGAATGTCTGTGAAAAAGAGAAGAGGAGAGTGCGAGTGTGAGTGACATAGAGGGTGGGAGAGTGTGAGTTTGTGTCGCAGAGAGCGGGATGAGGGTAAGTGTGTGTGAGACAGAGAGAGGAAGAGCGTGTGAGTGCTTGTCACTGAGAGAGGGCGAGAGCATCAGTGTGTTTCACAGGGAGGGGGAAGATTGTGAGTTTATAAAGCATATAGGAACAGGCCCCGCCTCCGCTTCCAAACTACAGCAAAATGCCCCGCCTGCATGGAGCAATGGGGCCTCATGCCCCGCTTCTCCTCTGACACTGAAGCAACAGGTCCTGCTTCAGGCCCAAAAATGGAGCAACAGACCCCGACTCCTCTCTGACAAAAAGGAACTAGCCCCTCCTCCACTCCGAGTAGGAAGCAGCAGGCCACACCTCCACTCTGACAATGGATCAACAGGCCCCTCGTCCACTCCGACCAGGAAGCAGGAGGCCACACCTCCGATCTGACAAAAGAGCAACAGGCCCCTCCTCCACTCCGACCAGGAAGCAGCAGGCCACACCTCCGCTCTGACAATGGAGCAACAGGCCCCGCCTCCACTCCGACCAGGAAGCAGAAGGCGACACGTCCGATCTGACAATAGAGCAACAGGCCCCTCCTCCACTCCGACCAGCAAGCAGCAGGCCACACCTCCGCTCTGACAATGGAGCAACAGGCCCCTCCTCCACTCCGACCAGGAAGCAGCAGGCCACACCTCCGCTCTGACAATGGAGCAACAGGCCCCTCCTCCACTTCGACCAGGAAGCAGCAGGCCACACCTCAGATCTACCAATAGAGCAACAGGCCCCATCTCGCTCTGGCAAAAGTGCAACAGGCCCCACCTCCGCTCTGGCAATGCATCAAAGGGACCCGCACCAGCTGTGACAATGGAGCAACAGGCCTCGCTCCCGCTCTCACAGTGGATCAACATGTCCCGCCCATGTTCTGGTGAAAGAGCCTCATGCCCTACACCTCCCAATGTTCTAGTCAGCCAACGTTCTGTCCATGTTACTGTGTGACCCCCCGATATGCTGAGCTTATGTTTTCGGGAAACACCTTTCATGTGGCAGCTTATCAAATGCCTTCTGAAACCCCAAGCACAGCAGATCTACAGGTTCCCCTTTATCCATGCTGCAAGTTGCAGCATCAAATAAATCGGTTCGCCATGAGTCCTCTTGCATAAAACCATGCTGACACTCACCCGTTAACTTTAGTTTTTCGAAGTGGCCAGCGAAAACCCGGTTGACGATCAATTCTAACACCTTCCCCATGACAGGCATCAAGGTAACTTCCCTATCATTCCCTGATTTCTGTTGTCTCCCTTCTTGAATAGAAGGGTTAAATTTATTGATTTCAGGTCTGATGGGACCTTTCCAGAATCTAGCGAATTTGGGAAAATTCATGCCAGCACATACACGACCTCAACACCTAACGTTGCAGAAACAGAACCTGTCCACCTTTCTGGCCTGTGAAGTGAACATGCACCTTGATAAGATTGTTAAAAAGTATATTTTTGGAGTCATAGCAGCATTCAGGAAAGAGGCGCCTGTGACATTTGGTGCTGTCAGGCCCCCACATTAAAGGAAGAATATACTTGTGGCACAATCTGGTTGGGGATTGCCTCACCGTGCCTGTCCCAGATGCAGCTAAACAATCTCAGCAAACTGGCAGATCAGTTGAAACCAGAGAATCTCCCGAAACTCCAACCATCTCCACGGTGACCTGGCATCTTCTGGTATCTTGCCAAATAGACCGTTAGTTTACACATCCTTAAATTGAAAATATTGCACTGATATGAAGAAACATATGGACGTTACAGACCCTCAGTGCTAATTCATGACGTTTGAACTAATTTAGCTCCAAAAGTTCAAAAAAGTACTTTTTCACCGCCGGCCCTGAGTGAAATGATTGCAACCCCATCTCTACACAGGGAGGCTCACAGAGTGCCATGGGATCTTTGATGTCCACCTGTGAGAGCTTGCAGGGCCTCGATTTAAAGTCTCATTTGAAAGCCTGCACGTCTGACACTGTCACACTCCCTCAGTAATTCACTGATGTGTCAGCCTAAATTATATGAAGTGAGATTTAAACCAAAGCTTAAAATATCCATCTCTCACATACTCCTGCTTGGTGACTGAAGAAATGATCCACCACACCCTCAGTGAAGGATTCCAACAGCGATCGTACTCTTCATCTAGATTATTCTTTGAAAACAATATAATGCTCAGCTATGGTACAAATACATGGATATTATAATGGTCCGTGGCTCTCGTTTTAAAAATTATTTCCCTCGTCAGGAACGTGCAGTGTTGAGCTCTGTGAAGTCGTGTACAGAATAATGCGTGAGTCATTCTGTTTCCTATCTTATTTAAACATTTATTCAAGAGCCAGAACTTGCAAAACAGTTTAAATAATTCAGTACATGGAACGTTAAAGATATACAAAGATGGAAAGCATAATCTTAATTCTAATATAGAATCCAGAACATAAAACTATTCCATGCTACAGTCAGAAATATGTTATAATCGTGCATCAAGCTTTAAAGCAAATTGTTACCTTAAGGAACAAGAAGAGTGAGCTGATAATGGTCAGCGCAATGAAGTTTGAAATGAGCAGCCACGCAGACAGCTCTAGTGAGAAGCAGAATTTCAACACTGCTGGCTTTTCAGTGGTATGATTTCCTATCTATCTGTCAATTTTGATTGAATTACATTGCCCTTAGCAACCGTAGTGTTGCTTCTTTGAATAAGCTCTTTTATCTTAAGGTTCTATTATTCACTGCTTTTCATAATGGTTTAATTGCTGTGGACGTTCTCACTCTATGGTCACTGTGAGAGCTTTTATGTTCAATAAATGTTTGTAATATGTTCTAATAACAACTCTTACAACCAGTTTACCTTGTTTCAGTATTCGCATCATCTGTATTATTCTAAACCACTTTATAAACTTTCCACAGAATGTTCTTATAATATGTATATATACATAATATATATATGTATTTCCAATTAGATTATTGAAAGTGTATATCCCCGCGGCAACGGCCCTTCAGAAAGCTTTCTGATCATGTTCACTTCGAAATGAATATAGTCCACTAGAACTTAGTGACATACATGACCAGGTTATCAGGATTCTTTCTTAAAACATCAATAACTCCAAAGTGCACATTAACTTATCATTTTTCTAATGTTACTATCGTTTTATTACGCTTTTGCTAAATGTTGAAACTTTATCACATCGACAGAATTAACATATTCTGATGATTTTTTTTTTTTCCTGGAGATTGCCCATATCTGGAACTGGATTCCGAAAAGGGCTTTTGAAATTTCAGTGAATTGTCACAACATGAGGACATGTTCCAATGGTACTGTGATGTACCTGAATGTGAAAAGTATCCTGTCTGAAGCTTTTATCCGTTTTCTACGCCTTAACAAAGAGTGACCGCTGATTCAATTCTAAAGTAAAATGTTCGAATCATATTCAACCTCACTATTTCTATCTTCCATCAAAGGCTGTAGGCTGAGTGGTTGGAGAATATGAACTATTGGAAGGTGGAGAATTAGAGAGTGCTGCACAGTCAGTGGGTTAGGAAAGATGGAGAGCTACCCTGTCGGAGGCTCAGTGCTGCGGGAGTAGCACACTATCGGATAGTCAGTACTGAGGCAGTGCTGCACTCTCGAAGCGTGTGTATTGAGCTGCTGCTGCACTGTCAGTGGTTCAGTATTGAGGTATTGCTGCACTGTGGGAGGGTCAGTATTTAGACATTGATGCACTGATAAGGGGGTCATAGACAGTGAGAGCTGATACAAAGGCGGGGCAGTAAAGAAGGGAATCTGCAGTGTTGGGGCGTCAGCATTTTTTGAGAGCTGCACTGTTAGACGTTCAGTTCTGATGTAGTTCTGATCGATGGGAGAGGCCGTACTGATGAAAAGCTGTGCTGTCAAAGGGTCAGTGTAGAAGGAGTGCTGCACTGTCAGAGGGTCAGCACAGAGGAGTGATGTACTATCGGAGGGTCAGTCTGAGGGTGCACCACACTGTCAGAGGTTCAGTGCTGAAAGAATGCATTTTGGGTGGTCGGTACTGAGAGCGTGCTGAACTGTCAGAGGATGAGTACTGAGGGAGCGATGCAAAGTCCGCGAGGGGAGCTCTGAGGAAGCGCTGCATAATCAGATGGTCAGTACTGAGGGATTGTTGGATTGCTGGGGGGTCAGTATTGCGGGAGTGCTGTACTATCAGATCGAAAATGCTGAGGGATTGTTGCACTTCTGGAAGGTTAGTACAGGGCGAATGCAGTACTGTCAGAAGGGGAGTACTGATGGAGTGCTGCATTGTCGTCGAGTTAGTACTGAGGGAGCGCTGAACTGCCAGAGGGTCAATACTGAGGAAGTGTTATCGGGGTACCTCTAAGGGAGTACTGCACCATCAGATGGTCAGTAGCGAGTAGCTGCACTGTTGGAGGGTCAGTATTAGGAGAGTGCTCTACTGTCAAATGGTCAGTAATGATGGAGTGCAGCACTGCTGGAGGCTCAGTATTGAGGGAGTGCTTCACTATCAGAGGGTCAGTAGTGAGTGATTGCTGCACTGTTGATGGTTCAATATTCAGGAAGTGCTGCATTTTCGGACGGTCAGTACTGAAGGAGCACTACACTGTAAAAGAAGCATCTTTGAGTGAATGCCAGCACTGTGGGAGGGTGAGGGGGGGCGAGACATTGTCGCAGAATCAGGGTTCTGATCAATGTCATATGTTGATACTGAGGTACTGCTGCACATTTAGAGGGTCAGTACAGACATAAAAGCCCGTTATATCACCATTCCTCGCAATTTATACTTGTTATATCACGTCGCTACACCGCCACATTTCATGCACCAAGTGTTACATTCATCCTCTCTCCTGCCCTGGTGTGCCTGGAATACCGCCAAACCCATGTATCCGTCTTATCCCTCCTCGGCCAGTGATAGCCACCACCCTACTTGTTGTTGATGTCCTGGCTGCTATGGAAACCAGGAGTGGGCGGGATCACTGACGACACTTCACTTCCTCTCTATGCTCCAGTCAGTGTGGGCCCCTGTGCAGGGCTGGAAAACAACATCATGTTGAACAGACTCTGTCCATTTGCTCTTTCACCACAACCACAATAGCACCACCCTTCTCTTTTTGCCTGCTGTCGGCACAGAAACAACCCGTCCACCAATGGAAACATAGAATTAAATGGAAAATTAAACGTCATTCTCAGCCAGTCCGTGTTAAAGTCATTCAATGGATTGAAGAATTGGTGTAAAGGGATATTTCAGCAGATTCTTCAACTGCTGCCTGAACTTAGTCTGCGTCACAGCGTAAATCCCAGTGTTTGTGCAGCAGCTCAGGAGCTGCAACATGAATCCCAATTCCATCACAATATAATCTAGGTCAACATACATATTCCTCAAGAACGATATCCGGCTCCATATAGAAAACAATATTAACACCGCCCACAACAGGATGAAATTGGCTGAGATAACGACCAGTAAAATGATGGATTTCCTTCGACTCTCCATCTCTGGGTCTCTGGGACCCTCCCCACTACTGTGAGCCCGGAGTCTCCTGCGGGCTCTGCTGCTGACTAAAATGTGTCTGACGGTGAGAACATTGAGCAACAGAATCAAGAAAAATGGGACACAGGGGGTAAGAATGTGATGGAGAAATTCTATAGTTATCCAGACCATAGAGCGCTGAACATCAAATGATACAACGCAAAACCAGGGCGAGTTCATGAGAAAATACCGACCTGTGAGCATAAAGTACCAGATAATATTCTTTAAGCAACTCAGCACAGTCACTGTTCCCAGAACAATAGCCGCCGTTTTCTCAGTGCAATATTTACTTTTCAGATTCTGGTGACAAATAGCCACAAATCGATCAAAGGTGAAAGTGACAGTGAACCAGACGGAACAGTCCATGGCAGCATATAGGAAGACAGCATGGATATTACACACAGGGATAGAATACAGGAAACGAAACTCTTCCCCAAAAACGATCGGAATGTGTCTCAATATCAGGTCAAGGATAATGACCAGTAGATCCGCTGCTGACATGGCCACCAGGTAACGAGAGACACATTTGGATAGACCGCAGTTTCCCCGAGACAGGATGACAATTGACAATAAATTAACTGTGTGGAAGAAAGATAAGCATTGAAATTAGCTGGGGAGAAATGTGACCAGTTTGATTTAGCAAGTCCTGAAATGTTGAATTGTGCTCTTCTTTCCTGAGCTGTGTGAATATGATGCAGCCTGAACGGACAAGGGAAAGCCAGAGATGATATGGAAGGCAGGAGAGATTTAAGCGAAAAAAGGTTATTACTGAAATATTTGAATTTAATCTATTGCAAATTCTGTTTTCCTTTCCTTACATGGCTTAAAAACTGTTGACCCCTACACTCAATCAGATCTAAGCGACCTTCTCCTCCTTCGTGCCATCCCAGGTGTAACTGAGTTGTCACAATTCTGGAGGCTAAACATTGAGTTTTGGATTGGACAGGAATTTTTCATCCAGCTGTTTAATCCCCCTTCCACTGTCCTTCTAATTTATTCGCCAAGGTCCAGGTAACACACAATCTGGGTTGCCTGGGTTCCTGACAGGGTTCTCCTGTGTCCAACAGTTTTGGGAGTGGACATCAAATACGGGACTTCAAATTCCGAGGTAGGGCTGTTTCTGATTCGTCCAAAACCCCTCCATTATCAAGGCTCACCGATCTGAAGCATCGCATTTACTTCCTTGCTGCAGTTTCTGCCTGATATGTGGAGAATTTGAAAAGCAATAACAAAACCAACTTACATTAATTCAGCACCTTTAGTATAACCGAACATTTCTATGCATTTGACTGGAACAATATCGGACCAAATACTACACCGAGCTCAAGAAGAAGATATTGAACCCATTAAAACAGAGCTGGAACACAATTACATTTTAATGTTTTAAAAGCAAGGAAGAGAGGTAGGGATGGGAGAATATTGGAGAGGATACAATCCATATAATGTAATCAATAGAAACTCAATTGTCCAAATCAGAGGCAGTGCAAGGACAGAGAGACCTGGGCTGTTTGTGCACAAATCTCAGGACAGGATAAGAACGCTCTGAATAGAGCTTATGTGATCCACCACAGTGTTAATAGAGGCAGAGTGAACACAAGGTACGGTGGTATAATAAACCTACATAAAGCCGTATTTTGATCACGCCCTTTATGTTGTTTCAAACATCGGGCGCCACACTTTCAGAAAGATATAAAGGGTTGGGAGGGAATATAGGCGATATTTACCAGAGTGTATCCAGTAATGTAGGATATATGGACAGACTAGAGAAGCTGCTTTTCCCAACTGCACCCTACCCCATACCTCAACTCCAGCTTGCCATGGATGCTGTGCTCAAGCAGGAATGAGACAGTGCCGGGGCAGTGGGTGCCGTGGAGGTAGGGACATGGAAAATGGAAAGGGAGTGAGCCTTGCATTCTGATCTGTTGGGGGCTGTTGGCCAAAATCAGTCTAGGGAAGAAACAGAGGAGACTAAATTGTGGCGCAGATCTGCTCACCTGTGGGTCTGAAATGGGCAAGTGGGCTGGCAGTTTGTCTGTGCCTCAATTCAATTCTCCCCGCCGGAGGAGAAGCCTGACAAACCCCTTGACAATTCAGAGAAGGGAGGGACAGCTGAGACCTCAAGTTCAGCCATGACTCACACCCATAGAAATGAGCAGATAGGAGGTGTATGGTCCGTGGATCAGGAATGGAGTTTGTGAACAAAGCTTCACACAATGACTTTTGTCTCACCAGAATTTAGACGACAAACACTGTCATGAAGTTAAACATGTTTCACAAGTTAATGTCTGAATGTGAAGACTTACCAGGTACACCGAGAATAGCGAGAATGGGATAGTAAACTCCTTGAATAACGTAAAGCACCCATATAATGCGCCAATTTAATATTCCCCAATGATCCTCTGCAGAAAGTAAGTTAAGCGCCGTGGTGAAGAGCCTGCTGAATGTTGCAACCTTCCAATGTATTCTTCTAAGGTCCTGATCCATTGTTGTAACATTCCAATTTAAACATCTCAGGTTCTGATCCATTGTTGTAACATTGCAATTTATACTGCTCAGGTTCTGATCCATTATTGTAACATTCCAATTTATACTGCTCAGGTTCTGATCCATTGTTGTAACATTCCAATCTATTGTTCTCAGGTTCTGTCCTACCCTCTGTCTCCCTTTTAAGCCGAAGATCCCGGCTTGTTGTGGATGGAATGCTCCCGATATTACTGTGGGATAACGCTTTGAAAGGCGCCGCTTATAAATAGAAGAGGGCCACGTTTCAGAGGCATAGTTAAATTCCATGGAGACTGACATTAATTACAGGCACGGAACAAACAGGTTCAGTTAACCCATTTCGTTCCTGCACTCTTGCGTCAGAACAGAGATGCACGAGTTTTGCTGAGTGAAGTGAGGTGGTCTTAGCGGAGGCACTGATCATAATCTTTCATTCTTCCTTGTATACGGGAGTGACGCCCGATGACTTGAAGCTTGTAAATGTTCCACCCTGCTTTGAAAATAGAACAAACACTCTAACTGCAGCCCGGCAGTCGAATGACGCTGTTGGCTCAATTTCTACAGGCCATGATGTAGGGCAAAAATAGCGGACGTACTGTTAATAATGTATCGGTTCATAGAATACAGGGGACATGAGAATCTTAATAGCAAAGCAAACATGTCTGATGAATTGGATCGTGGCCACTTCCGCAGTAGCTGAAAGTGCTGATGATCGTCCGTTCCTTGCTATTTAGATCTTATTACGAAAGGCGAGCGATCAGCCGTCATTAGTTAGACATTTAATGGAAACGGAAACACATGGGGTATAGAGGCAGTGGCAGAGTGGATGCGACATTGACCTGGTGACAGAGAACGGAGAAAGAGTGATAAGTTTTTTTAAAAAATCATTCACGGGCTGGCCCAGCATTTATTGTCCATCCATAACTGCCCCTTGAGAAAGTGGTGTTGAGCTGCCTTCTTGAACCGCTGCTCGACATATGATGTGAGTGCAACAACAATGCTTTAGGGAAGGAGTTGCAGGATTTTTACCCAGCGAAAAGTATGCAATGCTGATCTATGTCCAAGTCAGAATGGTGAATCACTTGGAGGAGAACCTCCGGGTTGTGCTGTTCCCATGTATCTGCTGTCCTTGTCCTTCTAGATGTAAGCTCTCGTCTGTTAGGAAGGTGCTGTTTAAGGAGCCTTGATGAGTTCCTCAAGTGCTTGTTCTAGATGGTACACACTGCTGTTACTGTCTGCCGGTGGTGCAGGGGGTGAATATTTGTGGATTTGCTGCCAATTACATGGGGTTGTTTTGTCCTGGACGGTCTCAAGCATATTGAGTTTTGTGGGAAATGCACTCATGAAAGCAAGTGGAGTGTATCACAAATAGAAGGACGTGAGGAAGGAATCTGGGACAATTACAAAGTCTCTTCTTTAACATATTGGTACACATGCAAGTTATCTGGACAAGGGTGTGCTGTTGAAAGGAAAAGTAAGATATTTCTCCTGAGGAGGAACTTCACACTAACATGTTATAACTCAAAGGTTCGGCCTCGGCTGGAGTACTGTGTCTAATTCTGGATTTGTTATCTTACAAAGCAGGGCAGGGCCCTGGTGAGGCTGTTGATGATATTTCCAAGAATGGTTATAAGGATGATGGACTCCAGCCACGTGGGGCATTCACGAAACTGGGACTGTTTTTTTTTAATAGTATCATAATATCAGGTAAAAGGAAGTTACAAAAGAGACATTGGAATCGGGATGTGTTTTGATAGAGTGAGAAGGGACAAACAGGTTTCATTTGAATATGGGTGGGAAACCACTTCCAGAGTGAGTGCAGTTCAAACATTACTCAGGAAGCAGGACACCATCCAAGACAAAGCAGCCCCACTTGACTGGCACCCGATCCAGGAACATTCACTCCCTCCACCACCGGGGCACAGTGGCTGTGGTTTTCAGGGATAATTGGAAAGATCAGTGGAGGAACTAATTGGATAGCGTTTGTTTGTGTCTATGTGTGCCCATAGGCACTTGTTTACTCTTTGTGTGCATGTGTGGACATAACCGCTTTTTTATTGTTTTTGTTTATGTTTGTACATACCCAAATGATTATCATTTGCGTATGTGTGTTAGCATAAATACTTGTTTACTGTTTGTGTGTATGATCAACCCTCTGCTGGTTGCTTTCTTTTTTCTTGGACTGTCGCTTTAAAATGTGACTGCTGCTTCAGAAACGATCATGGCTACTGTTTAAAGGCAAGTTCGCTGGACTAGAATGTGGAATTTCTACAATCTTGCTATCTTGGAAAATTGTGTGCCATAAAAGAACAGGATGGTTCCGGAAAGGAGCCCTGGACTATCGGGAATTTGAATTAGCTCCTGACGAGGTGAGAGGGTTGTGTGTGGTAACAGTGCAGGCAGTTCAGAAACCAGCCTGCAAAGAGGGTAGAAACAAAACCTCTCTCTCTCCTGTATTTGTCAAGATTCCAGTAAGGAGCTGGCTGGCGATTTCTCATATTTCTGCATCCTGCTTTCATTCAAAACCCCTTTCAATAAGATTTCTCAGGCCCGCTCTCCACCTAAAGCTGCAATCTCTTTACTCCTCAGACCTGATCTCTCTCTACAGCTCCACTCTCTCTAAACCCAGGCCTGTTCTTTCCCTACCCATCGATTCTCTCTACACCCCCCCCCCCCCACCTACAGGGCTGCTCTCTCCCTACAGCTCTACTCTCCCTATCCCCCCAGACCAGCTCTCTCCTACAGCTCCACTGCCTTTACACCTCAGACCTGATCTCTGTCAACAACTCCACTCTCTCTAAACCCAGGCCTGCTCTCTTCATACCACTCTACTCTCACGACACCCCAGATCCGCTCTCTCCCTACGGCTCCACGGTCTCACCACCCCAGACTCGCTCTCTCGACAGATCCACTCTAACTACACCCCAGACCCGCTCTCCCTACAGCTCTACTCTCTCTAAACCCAGACCTGCTCTCTCCCTAACACTCTAATCTCTCTACCCTCCCAGAACCACTGTCTACATACAGCTCCACTTTCTCTGCACCCCACACCCGCTCTCTCCCTACAGCTACAGTCTTTCCACACCCAAGACCCGATCACCCCCGACGGTTCCATTCTCTCTACCCCGCAGACCCGCCTCTCCCTATGGCTCCACTCACTCTACACCCCGGTCCTGCTCTCTCCCTACAGCTCCACTGTCTCTGCAACCCCAGACCCGCTCTCTCCCTGCTGCTCCACTCTCTCTACACCCCCCAGACTTGCTCTCTCCCTACGGCTCCAATCTCTCTACACCCCCCAGACCCGCTCTCTCAATAAGACTCCACTGTCTCTACCGCCAAGACCCACTCTCTATCTACAGCTCCACTCTCTCTACACCGCAGACCCACTCACGCCCTATAGTTACACTCACTCAACCCCCCAGACCCGCTCTCTCCCTACAGCTCCACTCTCTCTACACCCCAAACCAGCTCTCCCCATACAGCTGCATTCTCTCTGCCCCCCCCCAGACCCGCTCTCTCCCTCTGGCTACACACTCTCTACAACCCAGACCGGCTCTCTCCCTACAGCTGCACTCTCTCTACCCCCCCAGACCTGCCATCTCCCTACTGCTCCACTCCCTCTACACCCAGACCCGCTCTCGGCCTACAGCTAAACTCTCTCTACCTTCCCAGACCCAATCTCTCCTTACGGCTAAACTCTCTCTACCCACCAGACCTGCTCTCTTCCTGAGTCTCCAATCTCTCTACCCCCCCTGACCCTCTCTATCCCTAAGTCTCCAATCACTCAACCCCCCATGCCCGCTCTCTCCCTGTGTCTCCACTCTCTCAACACCCTCCAGACCCTCTTTCTACTTAAATCTCCAATCTGTCTACGCACCCCCCACACCCACACTCTCCTTAAGTCTCCAATCTCTCTACTCCCCAGACCCTCTCTCTTCCTAAATCTCCAATCTCCCTAACCCCAGATTTTCTCTCTCCCTATGTCTCCAATCTCTCTAAGGCCCAGACCAGCTCTCTCCCCAAGTCTCCAATCTCTATATTTCCTTGGCCCTCTCTCCCCCTAGGTCTCCAATCTCTCTACGCCCCAGACCTGCTCTCTCCCTGAAGCTATAATTTCTGTGCACACCAGAATCTCTCTCTCCCTGCAGCTCCAATCGCTCTAACCCCACCCCAGAACCGTTCCTTCTCTACAATTCCACTCCCTGCTTCCCGAGACCAGCTCTCCCCTAAATGCTCTGTTCTCTCTATCTTCTAGACCTGCTCTTTCACTACAATACCACTCTGTCTAAACCCAAGTCCTGATCTCTCCCTAAAACTCCACTCTCGCTACACCCCAGAGCCGCACTCTCCCTATAGCTCCACTCACTCAAATCCCCGGACCCGCTCTCTCCCTACAGCTCCACAATCTCTACACCCCAGACCCGCTCTCTCCCTGCGGCTCCATTTTCTCTACACCCCAGACCCGCTCTCTCTCTACGGCTCCACTCTCGCTACACCTCCCAGACCTGCTCTCTCCCTACGGCTCTAATCTCTCTACAACCTATTGACCTGCTCTCTCCCTACATCTCCAATCTCCCTACACCCCAGACCACTCTCTCCCTATGTCTCCACTCTCTCTATCCCCCAGACCCGCTCTCTACCTACAGCTCCACTGTCTCTACATCGCAGACCCACTCATTCCCTACAGCTTCCACTCACTCAACCCCCCAGAATCGCTCTATCCCTATGGCTCCACTCTCTCCACACCCCAGACCCGCTGTCTCCGTAAAGGTCTATTCTCTCTACCCCTCACACCCGCTCTCTCTCCCATGCTACAGTCTCTCTACAACCCAGACCCATTCTCTCCCTACAGGGGCACTCTATCTACACACCCACACCTGCCCTCTCCCTACAGTCACACTCACTCTACACCCCAGACCCGTTCTCTTCCTTCAGCTCCACTCTCTCTAACCCCCAGACCGGCTCCATCCCTCAGTCTCCAATCTCTCTACCCCCAGATCCGCTCTCTCCCTAAGTCTCCAATCATTGAACTCCCCAGACCTCCTTTCTCCCTGTGTCTCCACTCTCTCTACACCCTCCTGGCCCTCTCTCCCCTTTAGTCTCCAACCTGTCTACCCCCCACACCTGCTCTCTCCCTAAGTCTCTAATCTCTCTAGCCCCAGACCCTTCCTCTCCCTAAGGCTCCAATCTCTCTAACCTCCAGACCCGTTCTCTCCCTAATTCTTGAAACTCTCTACCCCAAAGACTCGCTCTCTCCTGAAGTCTCCAATCTGTCTACCCCCCAGACCAGCTCTCACCCTGAAGTTATACTTTCTGTACACGCCAGAACCTCTCGTTCCCTGCAGCTCCACTCTCTCTAACCCCACCCCAGACCCGCTCTTTCTCTACAGCTCCACTCTTTCCGCTCCCCCAGACCCGCTCTCTCCTAAATGCTCTGTTCTCTCTACCTTCTAGACCCGCTCTTTCCATACAATACTACTCTGTCTAAACCCCAGTCCTGCTCTCCCCCTGAAGCTCCACTCTCTCTACACCCCAGACCAACTCTCTCCCTACAGCTCCATTCACTGAATCCCCCCAGACCTGCTCTCTCCCTCGGGCTACAGTCACACTACAACCCAGACCCGCTCTCTGCCTACAGCTGCACTCTCTCTAACCACACAGACTTGCCTTCTCCCTACGGCTCCACTCACGCTACACCCCAGCCCCACTCTCTCCCTATGGCTCAACTCTCTCTACACCCCCCTAGACCCGATCTCTCCCTACAGGTCCACTCTCTCTACACCCCCAGAACTGCTCTCTCCCTATGGCTCCAATCTCGCTGCACCCCTCAGACCAACTCTATCCCTACATCTCCTATCTCTCTACACCGCACACCCGCTCCCTCCCTAAGTCTCCAGTCTCTCTAAACCCCAGACCGTCTCTCTCCCTAAGTCTCCGATTTGTCTAACCCCCAGAACCGCTCTCTCCCTAAGTCTCCAATCTCTCTAACCCTCAGACCCGCTCTCTCTCGAAGTCTCCAATCTCTCTAACCCCAGACCCGCTCTCTCCCTAAAGCTATACTTTCTGTATGCGCCAGAACCTCTCTCTCCCTGCAGCTCCACACTCTGGAACCCCACCCCAGGCCCGCTCTTTCTATACAGCTCCACTCTCTCCGCTCCCCCAGACCCACTCTCTCCTAAATGCTCTGTTCTCTCTACCTTCTAGACCCGCTCTTTCCCTAGAACACCACTCTGTCTAAACCCCAGTCTTGCTCTCTCCCTAAAGCTGCACTCTCTCTATCCGTCAGACACCAAAACATTCAAAGTAAACAATCAGACAAATAATCACTCTACGCCATTGAAATCAAACAACCTGACCAATACTTACCCCACCCCATTCAAATCGAACCTCCTGAAAAATAAACACCCCACCCCTATCAAATCAAGCAGTCTCTCTCATATCCACCCCTTCCCATTCAAACCACACAAACTGACCAAATAAGCACCCGAACCAATTCAAATGAAACAAACTGACCCATAACAACCCCTCCACATTCAAACTAAACAACGTGACCCATATCCATCCAGCCCATTCAACTCAAACAACCTGACCCATAACCACCTCACCACATTCAAATCAAGTAACTTGAGGCTTAACCACCCCAAAACATTCAATGAAAACAACTTGAAGCCAAACCACCCTACCTCACTGAAAGCTAACAACCTGACTTTTTATCACCCCACCCCATTCAATTCAACTAACCGGATCCATAAGCAAACCACCCCATTCAAATCAATCGTCTAAGCACATAAACTCCCCACCCAAGTCAAATCAAATGTCCTGACCAAAAACCATCCCAAACCATTTTTTTCAAATCAAGGACTGACCCATAACAACTCCATGATATTCAGATCAAACAATCTGACCCGTAACCACTCCAGCAAATTCAAAACAATAAAATCTAACCCATAACCAGTCCACGACATTCAACTGAAAAATATGACCCATAACCACCCCAAGGCATTCACATCAAACTATGTGTCCCATAACCGCCCCACCTCATTCAAAACAATCTGATCCATGACCACACACCACGTTGAAGCCAAATAATCTGAACGATAACCACCCCACCCCATTCAAATCAAACAACCTGACCAATAACCACCCCAACCCATTCAAACCAAACAACCTGATCAAGAATCACCACACCACATTCAAATCAAAAACCTGAACAATATCCACCCCATTCGGCTCAAATCAAACAACCTAACCCTAACCTCCTCACCCCATTCAAGCAAAACAACCTGACCCATAACAACCGCAACACATTCAAATCTAACAACGTGACCCATATCCACACCATCACATTCAAATAAAACAACCTGACCCATAACCACCCCACCCGATTCAAACCAAACAACCTGATCCAGAACCAAGACACGACATTCAAGTCAAAAACCTATCCATATCCAACCCATCCCACTCAAATCAAACAATCTAACCCATAACCACCTCACCCCATTCAAGCCAAACAGACTGACCCATAACCACTCCAACCCATTCAAACAAAACAACCTGACCCATAACAACCCCACCACATTCAAATCTAACAACCCGACCCATATCCACACAATGACGTTCAAATCAAACAACCTGACCATAACCACCCCACCCACTAAAATCCCAAAACCTAAACTAAAACCACCCCACAGCATTGACAGCAAACAATCTGACCATAAATTCCCTACCCAATTCAAAACAAACAACCTGACCCATATGCGCCACAAGCCATTCAAATCGAGCAATCTGACCCCTAACCACCCTACCGATTCAAATAAAACATGCTGAGCCATAATCACCCCACTCCATTCAAGTCAAACAGCCTGATCTTCAACCAAAGCACCCCATTCATATCAGACAAACTGATTAATATCCAAAATACACAGTTCAAATCAAACAACCTGATCCATAGCCACTCCACCACATTCAAATCAAACTTCCTGCCCCATTACCACCCCACGACATTCAAAACAAATAATCTAAACTTGAACCAACCCAATCCCTTCAAATGAAGCAAACTGAACCAGAGCTACCACACTCCATTCAAGTCAAACAACCTGATCCATAACGAAACCACCCCATTCAAACCAAGGAACCTGACCCGTATCCAACACAGCACGTTCAACTCAAACAACCAGACCCTTAATAACCCAACCCTCTTCAAATCATACAACCTGTTCGTTAACCACCCCACCATTGTAAAATCAAAGAAACTGTCCATAACCACCCTACCCCAGTCAAATCAAACATCTTGTCCCATAAAAACCCCACCGCATTCAAATCAGACATTCTGAACCATATCCATCCCACCACTTTCAAAGCAAAAACCTGATCCATAACCACACAACCGAATTCCAATCAAACAACCTGACCCACAACGAACCCACCCCATTCAAATATAATAACCTGATGCCTTACAGTACCAGCCCATTCAAATCAAATAAATCTAACTCTTAACCACACCAAAACATTCAAATTAAACAGACTCACTCCATTCAGATCAAGCAACCTGACCAATAATAACCCCACCCCATTTATATCAAAAAACATGGAAAATAACCACAGCAATCCTATCAAATCAAACAATCTCTCCCATATCCACCCCACCCCATTCAAATCAAACAAACTGACCGGTAGTTACCCCAAACCATTCAAATCAATGATCTTAACACAAAACCACCCAACCACAATCAAATGAAACAACATGACCCAGAACCACCCTACTCCAATCAAATCAAACAACTTGATCAAAAACAAATCAACCCGTTCAATTCAAACTACCTGATCCATAGCCCCCTCACCCCATTCAAATCAAACATCCTGCCGCATTAACAACCAACGAAATTCAAATCAAAGAAACCAATCTTTAACCAACACAAGCCATTCAAATGATTCAATCTGTACCATAAATACCACGCCCCATTCAAATGAAACAACCTGACCCGTAAGCAACACTCCCAGTTCAAAGCAAAAAGGCTGGCTTTTAACCACTCAACCCCGTTCAAATCAAACAACCTGACACATAACAACCTCACAACTTTAAAATCAAAAATTCTGTCGACTATCACCACACCACACTCAAGTCATACAACCAGATGCCCCAGCGAGTTCAAATCAAACATTCTGAACCATATACACCCCAACATATTCAAATGAAAGCTCCTGCCACATTACCACCCCACGACATTCAAATCAAATGATCTGATGCTTAACAACCCCAAAACATTCAAATCAAAAAGCCTTACCCATAACCACCCGAACCCATTCAAATCAAACAACCTGACCCATAACCACGCCACCCGATTCAATTAAAACAACCTGACACATAACCACCCCACCCCATTCAAATCAAACAACCTGACCCATAACCACCCCACCCCATTCAAATCAAACAACCTGACCCATAAACACCCCACCCCATTCAAACCAAACAATCTGACCCATAACCACCCCACCCGATACAATTCAAACAACATGACACATAACCACCCCAACCCATTCAAATCAAAAAAATCTAACTCATATCCAACTCAAAACATTCAAAGTAAACAATCAGGCACATAACCACCCCACCCCATTCTAATTAATGATCCTAACACATAAACGCCACAACCAATTCATATCAAACAACCTGACCAATATCTACCCCACCCCATTCATATTAAGCAACCTGACCATAACAAGCCCATCCCTTTCAAATCAAACAAACTGACCAAAAACTACCCCAACTTATTCACGTCAAACGATATGGCCCATAAACTCACCAACCCATTCAAATCAAACAATCTGTCCCAAAACCATTCCAATACATTCAAATAAAGCAACCAGACCCATAGCTACTCCAGACCATTCAAACCAAACAAACTGACCCATAGCTACCCAATCGCATTCAAATCAAACCACCTGACCCATAACCAGCCCATCAGATTCAAATCAATAACCTGACACATAACCACCCAGCAAATACAAATCGAAAAACTCTAACCCATAACCAGCCCACCACATTCAACTTAAGAAAAATGTGACCCATAACAAACCCACGGCATTGACATCAAACAACCTGACAAATAACCACCCCAAAACATTCCAATCAAACACTCTGTTCCATAACCACAGAACCACCCTCAAACCAAAAGTCTGACCCGTAAGCACCCCACCCCATTCAAATCAAACAACCTGACCCATAACCACTCTCCTAATTCAGTCTGACAGTTTATCCCCCGACTCTCATATAACCTGTCACTTCAAGTTTCCCACTCTGTTCACTTGAACCGATTGGACCTCTGTCCATTGATCCATTGTCACCCTGATTCCCCCTGACCCTCTGCCTAACCCCTGACCATTCACCTAACCATTGCCAATTGGCCGAACCACTGACCTCTGCCTAACCCCTGACCCTCCACCTAACCATTGGCCACCTGCCAAACCCCTGACCCTCTGTCTAAACCCTCACCCTCTGCTGAATCCCTGAAACTCCGCGTAAACAATGACATTAATTCTAAACCCTGACACTTTGCCTAAACCCGACCCTCTGTCCAACCCTGACCCATCCTGTCCCGTAACCCCCATATAACCTGTGACCTCTAAGCTGGCCTTGGTTGTCCTGAAACAGTGTGACCACTGCTCCCTCGAACCTGCGTCTCAACTTGATTCCCACGACCTCGGCCTCACCCCTCACCCTCTACTCAGCCTTTCTGCTCCGATCCACACAATAGCCTTAGATCCTCAGCTTATCTCCACCCCGGTCAATCCCATCACCAACACAACCTGAGCCCCACCCTTTACTACCCCGACCCCTGACAATGTAGAAAGTGTGTGTGGGGAGGGGAATGAGAAGTTAGATTGAGATGAGGAAGATGTGAGGATTCTCAATTGCATCCTAAGCAGCAGAATTCCCTGGATATGGTGAACCACCTCGACCCCTATTCGATATCCTATGGATTCTCTGTGAATCTGATTCACTCCATTCCGGCTGGTTCAGCTCCTATGGGCTGCACCAGTTTAATGAGGACCGATAATGTTACAGACATTGAGCCGCTACCTCACAGCAGAGGGGTCAGTTTATCATTGTTCCACCAGCCTGGCTGCTGAAGGATCAACTTACTGGTGATGGATGAAGTTAGAGATGATCGGTCAGTTTGTTGGGACTGATTCAGGTTCTGGGCGCTGAGTGAGCTTTTTGTCTCTGAGGTGCTCTGCCACCATATTAGTGTTTTATTGTCTCTCTGCATCTGTAAGTGTCTCTGCCAGTGAAGACCACATCTGTCATACACACCATCACTGCCTTTGAATATTGGGAATGGTGTTCTGAGATTTTGGGATATTATTTTCAAACCCAGTTAAACATAAGTTGTGAGTTGTGGAAAATAATAAGGGAGTGTTGACCAGAGTTAAGCTAATCCCTTTGCTCAGTAATTAACATCAGTCCCCCTGGATACACACTCACTCAGCCACGAGAAGGGTTCCCATTGATATTAATGGGGAAAAACATTCCAAAGTGTCATTGCACACAGTCAGTTTGAACATCAGCACCGGCTCTAACACGGAGAGGAGCTCCACGGAGAGGCCCACTATGCACTCGGATTATTCACTGGATCTGAGGATTGAATTGTTCCTCTATGAGCTTCAAGAAATTTACTATCCATTGCTCGCAGCTCTTGCAGTTCCTGGTAAGTCTCTGCACCCAGCATTGTTTCTGTCAGACAGGTATTATTTTATTCGTGTCCCTGTCATTGAGTGTCTCCTCTCTTCACTGTTACTGTTGTTGCTGGTACGACGCTGTATTCAGTAATTATTCAAGCAGCTAACATTCGCTCCATAATCTTACAAGTATTTAAGTCTCTGCCCACAGCATTATTTTATCCTCCTGTGCTGCAAATAGGCATTGCCTGCTACTTGTGTGCTGCCAATATTGTTGCGGCTGATCAGCATCAGCCTGAATGTTGCCTGTGCGGTGCTCTGTGTGGAGACATTCCGCTTCAGTTTTCCAGGAGTGACGAAGAGTGCTGTGCAAGTTATAATGATCGGTGAACTATCCGTCGCCTGTCCTTATGATGAAGGGGAATTCATTGCTGCAGTAGTTGAAGATGGCTGGGAGTAGGTCACCACACGGAGGGTGTTTTGGAGCTGATCTACTTTGCTTCAAACAACCTAAAACACTATCCTTTCGCCGAACTGTTGGTCAACACAGGGTCAAACGAGGACTTAAGTCAAGGGCCGGCACCAATTCATTTATGTTCAACTGAGCATGTTCCCCTATTGGGCCCAAGGCTGTAATGAGGGCTGCCAACCAATGGCCTTAGCTGAACACAGAGTGATCCTCGGTGCACAGGTTAGACTGTGTAAGTGGCGCCTGCTTTCACTGCCTGTCACACCTTCCATCACATTGTTGATGACTGAGATCGATCCCGCTTTTCCCTTCTATGTGTGTCTGTGTTATCATCGAATCTGGTACTGAGGCATCTTCCAATTCGTTATATTATCGAGTTTATGTTCCTGCATGTTATTCACGTGTGTAATATCCATGCAGTTCTGACTGACGCTGTCACAGACTGTTCTGTCTGGATCACTGTCACTTTTACATTCGATTGATTTGTGGCTATTTGTTGCAGTAAGTTGAGAGCAAAATTTTGCATCACAAAAACTGCATCTGTGGTTCTGGGAACAGTCAGTTTGTTGAGCTGTTTGAAGAATGTGTTCTGATATTTTATGTATCTGGCTCAGTATTGGGGCATGAATTTCCCCTGGTTTTGTTTTGTGACATTGGATGTTCAGAATTCACAGGCATGGGCAGCAATTGGGTTTCCTTTTTACATTGTAAGGCCGGGTGTCCCATTTTTCCTGACTCTAGTGCTCAATTTGTTAACGGCCAGGATTATTTAAGTGACAAGCAGAGCCTCCGGGAGACTCCGGGCTCAGAGTTTTGGGGAGAGTCCCAGAAACACACAGATGGAGAGTAGAATGAATTCCATCATTTTACTGTTTATTACCTCAAGAAATTTAATCCTGTTATGGGCTGTCTTGACGATGTTTTCCCAATGTTGGCTAATGATAAGTTTGAGCTCTACTTACGTAAGACCACCTCTTTATATACGGGAAATAGGCTTCATGCTGCAGCTCCTGAGCTGCTGTCCAAACACTAGTTTGTATGTACTGACCCAGACTAAGTTCAGAGAGAAGCTGAAGGCTGTGCTGAAATACCCCTTTTCTCCAAATTTAAAACGTATTCATGCTGAGCAGAACGGAATGATTTCACAATTGGAACACACTCACTCCTCATGCACTGCCCGATCCAACTTTCCACAGCAGGTCCAGTGATAGTGATTAATTATAAATCTCTGTGACACAGGGTGAGCCATCCTCAGCCACTGTCAGAGATACACTGTGAACTGGGAAAAGACTGGCTACTGCCTAGATTAGATATTGGGCTTTGGGAAAGTCCAGGCTGGATTATTCTACCTGGAGCCCTTGTTTGAAAAATCGATTTATCAGCATCTCACACAAAGCAACATTTTGCTGCACCCCACACCTATCAGAAAGTGGCTCCCATTACACCCAGCACATGTCTCCCTCAAAGCAAAACACAAAGTGATTCCTGTGGACAGAACACCCAACAACAAGCTGGATATCCTCTTCGAACTCAATAATTCAAATCAAATTAATTCTCTCCTGTTGGACTGATCATGTCCAATAGAAACCTCAGCAGTGATGTTATTCACTGTCAATGTGTCATCAACGTGCATTCAGGCATCAATGTCACTTCACATGAGCTACAAAAGGGTTCCTTCCCAATTCGACAATGACCGCCTCAGCCTGGACTCGCATATTTTGTCATAGTTTTTGAGTCTTTGGATCGTTTGGTCAAGGAATACATTTAAAAAGGATCAAAACCTCTTTCAAACCCGTTTCACGGGCTTGGGATTAAAGTGATGCAACCCTACCCTCTGCTGGCCGCTAACCGCCACTACAGGCGCTGCTCTTCGCCAGTCTCAGAGAAGTTCAGTTATTGCATGGCAGCATCTGGAAACAGATTGAAGAAGTCTGAATATTGAACAATACTGTAAGGGATTGAAGTTTGCAGCAGGGTGCACAGTTCACTCAGGTGGTGCATTCGCTCTTTTACCACCTGACCCTGTAGATCAACTCTCTCCTCATTCCCATTGGAGTATTGGTTGGAGATGTTATTTGGTGATTATTTCAGACAGGTAGGTGCACATTTTATTTAGTTGCTTGGCTCTACTCCAGTTGGGAGTGAGAGTAGAAAGACTTAGCTGTATTCTGTGAGTCCTCTGCAATACATTGTCAATTGTTAAATCGAGAGCATGGATTTTGATAAAGATTTTTTAAAATATTTTTCCAAGATAATTTTCTTGGCTTCTCACGCAGATTCATTTTCCTAGAAAAAAATATTGAAAACACAAACAATAAAAGGGAGATAATTTATTATCACATCTTTACAGCCTTCATTCACATGGTGTCTGTGCTAGCTTAGATATGAAGAGCTCTGCCATCTGTTCCCATTTTACAGCTCTTGCTCTGCACTCCTGCCGGACACAGTGTAACAGAGAAAGGCGAGCAGAGTTGGAGTCAAAATTCACTAACTCCACTCATGCCCCTTTTACACCGCGCCAGCCACAAACATCAAAGAAGCTCCAACACAATTGTAAAGGAAAGTTTTCCTTTCATAAATCCGTGTTGACAATTATGAAAGTGGCGACTCTTCTGCAACGCCCAATAGACTCACAGAGGCTGAAAGATATCTTATTTATTTCTGGAAGTTGTTAACAACAACAGGGCACAGGGTGTGTAATGTCACTATGTTCCAAATGTGAAATGTGTTGCTGCTTTAAAATGCCAAACACACAAAAACTCACACACACACACACACACACACACACACACAGACAGATACACGCATTCAGTTGCAAAGACAGACAGACACACACTCACCAAAATTCCTACGCATAAACTCAGTCTCACACACACAAACACACATACAACTGCGTGCACACACACACACAGTCACACACATGCATGGACACACATATACAGTGGCACAGAGAGACAACACAGATGGTTAATGTGAATATCAGTCTAGTCAGTGGTTTATTAGAGGAATAACAAAAGCAAAGTTGAAACTCTTTGCAGATTTTATTCTGAAATGTGTTGCTGCTTTACAATAACAAACTCTGACACACACATACAAACACCTAACATCTCCCACCCACACATAAAATCTCAAAAAGATATACAATCACACACATTCTGACACAGCCACACACTCACTCACAGAAATGCAGACAGACATGGAGCAGGGAAAGTTAATGTCAACCTCAATTTAGTCAAACAGTTAGTTTATTAGAGAATAACACAAGCAGAGATGAAACTCCATGTGTTTTTTTAGTCTAAAATGAGACAATACAAATTCAAGAACAACCTCAAGATTGAAAATCACCAACAAATTCAACGAAAACCTCAACATTGAAAAACACCGACAAATTCAACAAGAACCTCTACGTTGAAAAGCAACAAGTTCAACAACATCAACATTGAATGACACCAGAAAATTCAACAAAAACATCAAACATTGAAAATCCTCAACAAATTCATCAACAACCTCAAGATTGAATAACAACAACAAGGTCAACAAAACCTCAGCATTAAAAATCACCAACAAATTCAGCAACAACATCAAGATTGATAAACACCAACAATTTAGACATCCTCAAAATCGAATAGATAAACTTTTTCAACAAGAATCTCAACATTGAAAAAAAAAAACAAGAATTTCCACCACAAGGTCAACGTCGAATCACCACAACAAATTCAAGTCCAACTTCAACATTGAAGAAGCAGCAGATTCAACACCAGCCTCAACTTTGAAAAAACAACAAATTCAACACCAACCTCAACATTGAAGAAACAACATATTCAACACCAACCTCAACATTGAAGAAACAACAAATTCAACAACAGCCTCAACATTGAAGAAACAACACATTCAACAACAACCTCGACATTGAAGAAACAACAAATTCAACAACACCCTCAACATTGGAAAAAAAAACAAATTCTACACCAACTTCAACATTGAAGAAACAAGACATTCAACACCAACCTCAACATTGAAGAAACAACACATTCAACACCAATCTCAACATTGAAGAAACACACATTCAACAACAACCTCAAGGTTTAAAAAAACACAACAAACACAGCAACGAATTCAACTTTGAAAATCAAAAACATATTCAACAACCTCAACAATGAAAACACCAAAAACCTCAAAAAAGAACAACAAATTAAACAAACTCAATATTAAAAACAACAACCTTTTCAACAAGAACACCAACATTATAAAAACAATTTCAACAAGAAACTCAACGTGGAATCACCACAGCAAATTGGACACGAACCTCAACTTTCAAAAAACACCAACAATTTAAACAATCTCAACGTTGAAAACGAAACCTTTTTCAACAAGAACCTCAGCATTGAAAACAAAACCATGGCAACAACAAGCTCAATCTGGAATAAGCCCAAAAAGTTCAACAACATCATCAACATTGGATACCCCAAAAAAATGAACAAAAAAACTTACATCGAAAATCACCAACAAATTCAGTACATCCTCAAATTTGAAATTCAGCAACAAAGTCAAAAACAACCTCAACTTTCAAATAGAGCAACAATTTAAACAACCTCTAAATTGAAACAACAACTTTTTCAACAAGAACCTCAACATCGAAAAAACAAGAATTTCAACAACAAATTGAAAGGCGAATCAACACAACAAATTCAACAACAACATCAACATTCAAAACACCAACAAATTCAACAACAATCTCAACTTTGAAAAACACCAACAAATTCAACAACAACCTCAACATTGAGGAACACCAACAAATTCAACAACAACCTCAACATTGAAAAACACCAACAAATTCAACAACAACCTCAACATTGAGGAACACCAACAAATTCAACAACAACCTCAACATTGAAAAACACCAACAAATTCAACAACAACCTCAACACTGAAAACACCAAAAAATTCAACAACAACTTCAACATTGAAAACACCAACAAATTCAACAACCTCAACATTGAAAAACACCAACAAATTCAACAACAACCTCAACTTTGAAAACACCAACAAATTCAACAACAAACTTAGCATTGAAAAACACCAACAAATTCAACAACAACCTCAACATTGAAAACACCAACAAATTCAACAACAACCTCAACATTGAAAACACCAACAAATTCAACAACAACCTCAACATTGAAAACAGCAACAAATTCAACAACAACCTCAACACTGAAAAACACCAACAAATTCAACAACAACCTCAACATTCAGAAACACCAACAAATTCAACAACAACCCGAACATTGAAAACACCAACAAATTCAACAACATCCTCAACATTTGAAACAGCAGCAAATTCAACAACAACCTCAACATTGAAAAACACCAACAATTTCAACAACAACACCAACATTGAAAACACCAACAAATTCAACAACAACCCGAACATTGAAAAACACCAACAAATTCAACAACAACTTCAACATTGAAAACCACCTGCAAATTCAACAACAACCTCAACATTGAAAACCACCTGCAAATTCAACAACAACCTCAACATTGAAAACACCAACAAATTCAACAACAACCTCAACATTGAAAACACCAACAAATTCAACAACAACCTCAACATTGAAAACACCAACAAATTCAACAACAACCTCAACACTGAAAAACACCAACAAATTCAACAACAACCTCAACATTCAGAAACACCAACAAATTCAACAACAACCCGAACATTGAAAACACCAACAAATTCAACAACATCCTCAACATTTGAAACAGCAGCAAATTCAACAACAACCTCAACATTGAAAAACACCAACAAATTCAACAACAACCTCAACATTGAAAACCACCTGCAAATTCAACAACAACCTCAACATTGAAAAATACCAACAAGTTCAACAAAATAATCATTGGAAAACATCATCCAATTATTTAGCAACATCATGATGAGATGGGTGGCTCCTAAATGTCAGAAAGTTCAAGGGTCAGACCTGGTCCCCATGGTGCCGGCATCATTGGAGGGGAGGCTCCAAAATGTCAGAATGTGCAAGGGTCAGACGAGGTTCCTATCGTGACGGCATCATGGGAGGGGCGGATCTTAAATGTCACAACGGGCAGGTGGTGGGACCTGATCTCCATGGTGACGGCATCATGGGAGGGGCGGCTCCTAACCATCACAACGGGCAGGGTACGGGACCTGCTCGCCATGGTGACGGTATTATGGGAGGAGCGGTTCCTAACCGCCACAAAGTGCAAGGAGCGTGAGGTGGTCCCCATGGTGACGGCATCATTGGCGGGGCGGATTCTAAACGTCACCACAGCCAAGGAGCGGTACCTGGTCCCCATGTTGACGACATCATGGGGGGTGGGGTCGGCATCTAAAGTTCACAAAGGCCAGGGGGCCGGACTGGTTCCGGTGCTGACCGCATAATGGGAGGGGCGAGAACTGTGACAGCAAAATGGGCAGGGTGGCGGCTCCTGGTCCCCATGACGACGGCTTAATTGGAGGGGCGTGACCTTTGACAGCATCATGGAAAGGGGGACGGGCATGGTCCCCATGATGACGGCATAATGCAGAGGCGTGGGCCTTGTGACGACACAACGGACAGGGGTTGGGGTCTGGTCCCCATGATGACGGCATAAGAGAGAGGGACGTGTCCGGAAGCGGCCCATTGGACGGGGCAGTGACCTTGCCCCTTTGATGAAGGCACAACGGAAAGGGGCGTGCCCTGACTCCCTTGGCCAGGGTAAGCTGGTCTCGGTTAGAGCAAGACTCCCGCCGGCCCCGCCCATGACACTCAGCCATTGGAACTGGGAGAAAAGGTGAGAGGGCAAATGGTCCCCGCCCCACCATTCCCACTGGCGCTCTCCTGAACAACAAATGGACCAACAGCAACACGTATAAAAAAGGTTTTGTGAAACTTCATGCTGGATATTGCTCCAGCGTTATCTTCCATTCTGCTCTTCAGTTACCCTTTGATGTTATAACAATCCTCAGGAGAATCAATACATAGGAATATGGTTGTCACAAAGCCAAATGCTGGCCTGTAAAAGCATTACATCATCTCTAGGTTACCTCCGCGAGTTACACTGTGAATATTTCACCAACATCAAAAAACAAACACGCCCCAGTTAAAAACCACAGGATCAGCAATGATAGGCATTGGCAGAGGCCGATATTGAGAGACCCTCGACACACACAGACACATAGAGAAGCACACACTGGACACACACACACACAGAAACACACACACAGGTGCGCGCGCACACACACACACACACACACACACACACAAACATACACACACAGCCCCCCACACACACACAGACAGGCTCACACACACACACAAAGAGGCGCACACACAAACAGAAACAAACCATTCACACGCAGACACAGACACAGAGACACATGGGCACACACACACACAGAGACGCACGCACACACAGCCACACACAGCCCCATACACACACACACAGACACACGCACACACACACACACACACACAAACATACACACACAGCCCCCCCCCACACACACAGATGGGCGCACACACAAACGGACGGGCGCACACACAAATAGAAACAAATCATTCACACGCAGACACAGACACAGAGACACATGGGCACACACACACACACACACACACACACACACACACACACACACTGCCCCACACACACACACACAGACACACGCACACACACACAGAGGCGCACACACAAACAGACGCAAATCATTCACACGCATACACAAACATAGACACACAGGGGCACAGACACACACTCACAAGCCTCTGTTAATTGCAGGATTTGTATTAATTTCAGGGTCTGAATTATTTCCAATATTTGTATTAGTATCGGGATCTGTTATATTTTCTGGGCCTGCCTTAATTTCAGCGTCTGTATTAGCTTCAGGATCTGTATCAGTTTGACAAAAACTTCGAAGGGTCATGAGGACTCGAAACGTCAACTCTTTTCTTCTCCGCCGATGCTGCCAGACCTGCTGAGTTTTTCCAGGTAATTCTGTTTTTGTTTTGGATTTCCAGCATCCGCAGTTTTCTTTGTTTTTATCTCTGTATCAGTTTGACATTCGTTTTTAGCTTCAATATCAGTTTAGGTATCTGCATTAACTTTAAATTCTGCATTACTTTATGCATCTATATTAATTTAAACATTTGTCTTAGTTTCAGGATCTGTATTAATTTAAAAATATGTATTAATTTTAAGATCTGTATTAAATTAAAGATCTATATTCATTTAAGGATCTGTATTAATTTCAGGATTTGTATTACTTTCAGGATTTGTATTAGTTTCAGGATCTGTATTAGTTTCAGGATCTGACTTAGTTTCATACAGGATATTGCAGATTTTTTTGAACCAACATTTCGTCATCCCTTTTCTGCTTCTTTGTCGATCTCTCTAAAACTCTGTCACTGGCCCATTTTCCAGGATGATCAGTACCTTGTTATTTAGCCTATCAAAACCAATCTTGATTTTAAATAACTCTTTTAAACCTTCCCTTTTCCTGATCTGCTCGAAGGAAAACAACCCCAGCTTCTAAATCCTCCCCACGCTGTTCGAACCCCTCACCCCATTTCCAATTCCATTTAAATTCCTCTGCACGCCATCCAAGACTCTAACATCCTTCCTGAAATGGGATCCACAGAATTAGGCATTATGCTAACCAAGCTTCTCCAAGGTTTAATGATTTCTACATCCTTTGTCTGAACTTCTTATTTTTGAAAACTATGACTCTCTTTATCAATCAACACGAATTGTTTTTTTAATGCACTAGAAAAGTTGTTCTACCCTGTTCAATCATTTGCTTATATCTGCCGAAGTATTGTTGAACAGCTCCAAAATTTATCTACTTTACATTCCTCTATTTACAATATTCCGTCCTTCTAAAACTATTGTACATCTCAGCTGGATCAGGGTAAACTTTCCCACTTTAGTTTGGTGCAAGAATAATTGGATTGAAAGGGGTATCTGAAGCTGTTTGCTCTTTGGCTGGAATTAATGTAAGTCTCCATGGACCCTCATTATCTAATTGGAGGGATTCCCACTCATGTTTATAAGGAAGTCCCTTCAAGGTGTTACCTCATATTGTCAGCAGGAGCATCAGCCCTGCGTCTAACAAGAACCTGCAGTTTAAAGAGAGTGACAGAGGCGAACTCAGAATCTGAGAGCAATAGATTGGAAAGTTACAACAATGGATCAGTAGCTGAGAATAACATATTGGAATATTACACCAATAAACAGGCGTTTATCGGAAGCACTTTATGAGTTTTCCACATGTTATTATTTGATGCCATTAAATTCCCGGATCTACTGGGCAATCCAGCTTGTTCTTCCATGTTACTATCCGATCCTCGGTATTATTGGTGTCCCTTGTCAGTCTCATTGTGTCCGACGATCACATTTATAAGCCATGTTTAACTGTATTAATATTCTTCACCAAAGTTCGATTTGTTTCGTGATTGCGGATTTGTCTCAAGTATTTCAAGAGAGCAGGGGATACAGTTTTATGTTGTTCAGAAATGTCAGTATCATATTTATTCCTTTTTACCATCTGCTTTCTTCCACCATATCACAGATATTTCAGTTTATTGTCAAATGTACAGTAATTTCAATACTTCAATGGATTCAACAATATCATGGATCAATTCAGCACCTTCAGCCAAGCTGTTACTTTTTTTCCTTTAAGCTTGATGCATAACTCCACTGTTTTATCTGTTTCTTACAGTGAACATAGTGACAATTTTGATCTTAACTCGGGGAAAATGTGGTCTCTCCAAATGTGTCACTCGCTACCTGGTGTCCATGGCAGCAGCGGATCTACTGGTCATTATTGTCGACCTGATATTGAGACACATTCCAATTGTTTATTGGGAATATTTTAATTTTCTGTGGGCTATACGTGTGTGTAATATCCATGCCATACTGCTTTATGCAGCCACTGACTGTTCTGTCTGGTTCACCGTCACTTTCACATTTGATCGATTTGTGGCTATTTGTTGCCAGAAGTTGAAAAGTAAATATTGCACTGAGAAAACGGCGGCTGTGGTTCTAGGATCAGTGACTGTGCTGAGCTTCTTAAAGAACATTTTCTGGTGTTTTATGCTATCAGATTTGTATATGCTGAGCAACAGACCATGGTTTTGTTTGGTAACATTGGAAGTTCAGAATAATTCGGTCTGGATAATCATCGAGTTTCTCCATCACATCCTTACTCCCTGTGTCCCATTTGTCCTGATTCTGCTGCTCAATGTTCTCACCATCAGACACATTTTAAAGAGCAGCGGAGTCCGCAGGAGACTCCGGGCTCACAGCAGTGGGGAGAGGCCCAGAGACCCAGAGATGGAGAGTCGGAGGAAATCCATCATTTTACTCTTTGTTATCTCGGCCAATTTCATTCTCTTGTGGGCGATGTTAATGGTGTATTCTATATGGAGGCGGATGTTTTATATGGGGGCTTATTCTGTATGGATGGGTAATTATGTGCGGGAATTGGGTTTCATGCTGCAGCTACTGAGCTGCTGCACAAACATTGGGATTTACGCCGTGACCCAGACTAAGTTCAGGGAGCAGTTGAAGAATGTGCTGAAATATCCCTTTACTCCAATTCTTCGATGCTTTCGATGATTTAAAGAAATTAATCAGTGAGAGTTTCTACTTTTCTTCCATTTGATATCTCTCTTCCAGTGGGTCAGTGAGCTGCCTCTGTTGTGACAGAGTGGGGACCAGCCCTGTCCCCATTGTAAAATGTGGGGGCAAGGGCGTTGTCCCTGTCACGGCAGAGTGGGCTGTCGCCTATCGTCCTGCTGACAGAGGGGCTGGTGGATCCTGTGACCATTTTTAGAGAGTGGGGAGGGCACTGCGGCCATGGGGAAAATGAGGCACGTGGCTTTGCAGTAGAATCGAAGAGGGAATGGAGCCTGGCCCTCTGGTGTCAGTAACGGGCAGGGCCTGTCGCTGTTTTGGGCAGAGTGGGGCATTCCCTCTGGCTCTGTAAGGCAGAGGGGATGGGGTGAGCGGAGTCTCTTACTCTGCTAACAGATTGGGGCGGGCGCTCTCTCTATGGGGACAGAGACAAGCTAGCACCTGTCATCATGGTCATGGCCTTATCCCAATCCTGGCGTCCACTGCCTCCCTCTTCGACGTTCACAAATTGGAGCCTGGATGGATTGGGGGTGGCGGATTGCGGGCAATGCCACCAACGGCCTGCAGAGAAATAAGAAAAGGACGGGGGAAGTCATACCAGGTAGACGGTGCAAAATTGCTTCTACTGAATTTTAATGGGACAGAGTGAGACATAGCAGGAAGATGGTGGAATGAGGTGTGCGAACAGTTGCATCACTGAGTGTTTATTATAAAAATAAATGTAACAATAAATTCTGTCCCATGTGTCGTTTGTGTTTTCAATATATTTTCTACAGCCAAATAATCATTGTGAGGAATTGAGAAAACTATCTTAGAAACAAATAGAAAGTTTTAGCAAGATGTAATGTGTCGGGTGAAACCTTAACAATATATTGCAGAGGAATTAGAGAGTACAGCAAAGTTTATCTACTCCCATTCTGAACGGGATTAGAGTCTCATGACTGTGCAGAATGTGCACATTGAAGTCTGGAACATTCACAAACTACCATCTCCAGCCCATATATCCAATGAGGAATGAGGAGAGAGTTCATGTACAGGGTCAGTTGGCAGAACTTGAAAGCCCCACCCGAGTGAACTGTGCACCCTGCTGCAAACTTCAATCCCTTACTGTATTGTTCAATATTCACACTTCATCAATCTGTTTCCGGATGCACACATGCAGTTACTGAACATCTCTGAGTCTGGCAAAGAGCAGTAGTGGCATTGAGCTGCCAGCAGAGTGTGGGCATGTATCCCTGAAATCACAGGTGAGGCCTGATGCTGTCTTGTCAAAGGGGGCGGGGCCTGTTACCTCATTGTTAGAGCAGGGACAGAGCCTGCTGCTGGATTGTCAGAGTGGGGGCGGCGCCTGTTACCTCTTTGTTAGAGCAGGGACAGAGCCTGCTGCAGGATTGTCAGAGCGGGGGCAGGGCCTGTTACCTCATTGTTAGAGCAGGGACAGAGCCTGCTGCTGGATTGTCAGAGCGGGGATGGGGCCTGTTACCTCATTGTTAGAGCAGGGACAGAGCCTGCTGATGGATTGTCAGAGTGGGGGCGGGGCCTGTTACCTCATTGTTAGAGCTGGGACAGAGCCTGCTGCTGGATTGTCAGAGCGGGGGCGGGGCCTGTTACATCATTGTTAGAGCAGGGACAGAGCCTGCTGCTGGTTTGTCAGAGCCGGGGTGGGGCCTGTTACCTCATTGTTAGAGCAGGGACAGAGCCTGCTGCTGGATTGTCAGAGCGGGGATGGGGCCTGTTACCTCATTGTTAGAGTGGGGACAGAGCCTGCTGCTGGATTGTCAGAGCCGGGGCGTGGTCTGTTTGTCCATGGTCAGAGCGGGGGCGGGGCCTCTTTCTCGCTTGTCAGAGCGGGGGCGGGGTCTGTTTCTCCAATGTCGGAGCGGGGGCGGGGTCTGTTTCTCCATGTTCAGAGCGGAGGCGGGGCCTGTTTCTCCATGGTCAGAGCGGGGGCGGGGCCTGCTTCTCCATGGTCAGAGCGGGGGCAGGGTCTGTTTCCCCATGTTCAGAGTGGGGGCGGGGCCTGTTTGTCCATGGTCAGAGCAGGGGCAGGGCCTCTTTCACAATGTTCAGAGCGGGGGCGGGGTCTGTTTCTCCATGGTCAGAGCGGGAGCGGGGTCTGTTTGTCTATGGCCAGAACGGGGGCGGGGCCTGTTTGTCCATGGTCAGAACGGGGGCGGGGCCTGTTTGTCCATGGTCAGAACGAGGACGGGGCCTGTTTCTCCATGGTCAGAGCGGGGGCGGGGCCTGTTTCTCCATGGTCAATGCGGTGTGGGGCCTGTTTCTCCCTGTTCAGAGCGGGGGCGGGGCCTGTTTGTCCATGGTCAGAGTGGGGGCGGGGCCTGTTTCTCCAAGGGCAGAGCGGGGGCGGGCCCTGTTTGTCCATGGTCAGAGCAGGGGCGTGGCCTTATTCTCCATGGTCAGAGCGGGGGCGGGGCCTGTTTCTCCACTGTCAGAGCGGGGGCGGAGTCTGTTTCTCCATGGTCATTGCGGTGCGGGGCCTGTTTGTCCATGGTCAGAGCGGGGGCGGGGCCTGTTTGTCCATGGTCAGAGCAGGGGCGGGGCCTGTTTCTCCAAGGGCAGAGCGGGAGCGTGGCCTGTTTCTCCATTCTCAGGGCGGGGTTGGGGATTGTTGCAGCATTCTCAGAATGGGGGCGGGAAATGTAGCCTCATTTTGAGAGCAGGGGCGGAGCATGTTCTACATTTGTCAGGGCGGGGTCGGGCACTGCCATTGTGATGTCAGTGTTGGGCGCGGCCTGTTGTTGCATTGAGAGAGTGGGTGTGGTTATGGGCTGAGTGATCACATTTTGATGCAGAGTGGAAGAGCCCCTCTCGGTCATGTGGTAACATGTTGCCCCTCCCACTGTGGTATCCATAGTAACCAGGAAAGGAGTCCAACCTGAACACGAGCAGGCAGGGGCTGATGTCACAGGGATATGGGAGGACTGTTGCTATCACAGGGATTCGCGGGCAGGGGGGCTGGTTTCCTGCTTCGTTGGATGGGGGATGTCCATGTCCCCCAGTGAGATGGCCGATATAAATGCTGCATTATGGTTAGGGGTTTATATCCAGTTCACTGGGGCCGGAGGATAGATTGAAGAGGTACTCGCATGGTTAGATGTAGACCAGATAGGCGGGAGCAAGAGGTGGTACACCAGGCAGTCCGGGAGAGAGCAAAGGTGCTGTCGGTGTGGATATTGCAGCTGAATCTTGGAAAGGGAGAGATACACCAGCTGTAGGCATGCTGCAGTGTGATATACAAGGTACACAAGGGGAGAGATTTACTCCATACTCCGTCCTGGTGGGGAAAAGACTCGGTACACAGGAGCAGCAGGGAGGAGCGATTCATTTCGTAGGCTGTGTGAGGGAGGTTGATAAAGCATTTATACAGGGTCAAGGGTAAATATACCAGCTACACCAGGGGAGGGGTTGTTATACGATGTGCATTGGGGTGGGGGGGGCGGTGTGGATATACCTTGAGGACAAAGGGAGGTTTATGTTTACAGGGCAATGTTAGGGGAATATCCAAGCGGCAGTGTTTGTGTGAGATTATTGGAGGAGCGAGGAGATACGTGGACCTGTGCTGAAATGCTGTATTTCTTTCAGAGAGTGCAAAAGTTTCAGGATCTGCTTCGGGCTCGGGGTTCGTGTTTCAGTTTTCAGAACCTGTACTGGGATAAGGGTCTGTTTTACATTTAGGTTCTGATTTGGGTACATGCTTGGTATTCATACCAGGGTGTGCTATCGTCCCTTGCCAATGTTTCCCCTGGATAAGCGTCATCCCACTGTGGAGCCCAGCTTGATCGATCATAATTTATTTGTTTGTTTAGATATGTGGAGACTAGCTACTGAAGAGAGTCACGGTAGCCATCTGATGATCACTTAATAAATGAATGAAACATTTATTCAGCAAGAAAAGATCAACCACATTACACTACTCATTCACCCACAACGATACCTTTAAGATAACTATAGATTTATAAAGATAACGCAAGTTAGAAAAGCCATCTTATGCTTTATTGTCCACAACATGTACTCATGCAAGTAAAACTAAGGTGCCCTGTTGTCAGACAAACCACACCCTGACCTCATGTGACAGATGCTTTCTCAATCAGATGCCCATGGGGTCTCTCTTGATCTCCATCCAGAACTTGTTAAAATGTGAGTCAAACAGTCTTACTGAATCCTGTGCTTTTGACGAAGGTTTCGCATCTTCACTCTCCAATACTTCGCCTTGGAATCTTCTCCCAAATTGACATTTTTCTCTCAGACACCTTCCACAAGGGTTCACCTCCAGGGTTTGGAACCATATTTTCGATCTTCCACTTCCCTTGGTCACCACATGCATTCAAGCTGTCTTCCAAGCACTCTCTCTCTCTCTCTCTCTCTCTCTCACAAGCCTAACTTTAACAGTACACCACTGCTTCACATGCTCAAAGCAAAGATTTGCAGACCTTCAGTTCTCTCTTTGAACATTGTTGCTTTTTGCATATTTCTCTCACTTTCAATCTAAAGCTTGGAGCCTTTCTCTCTGCCCCTCACTGTTAACCGAGATTAAAAGGACCTTTTCCCTGGTTCCACAAGTTCCCTGGGCTATAACTTCTCTTTTGGACTTTTACTCATTCAATTTCCCAGCTTTATTTTATGTCACTTTTACTTGGTACATTTTTCTGTTCTCCTGGGGAATCTGCAGCTCCCTCTGCCAGTGCACAATCTCTCTGGGGTCCTGGCTTCAAGTGAACTTAAAACTGTTGTTTCCTTATTTCTGTGTGTATGTCTGTGGGAGAAACCTGCCTAGCAGGCTCCTTGTTGTTAGGCAACAGCATTGTTGGTCTAACCTTCTGTCTTTATGTTTACCTTGCAGCAGGTTTGAAATTCAAGCAACCTTTTAAATTGAAACTAATCCTTCCATCTGACCTCTCTCAAAAAACACAGTTGGAGAAATACATATCAAAATTAAACTTTAATGCTAAAACTCATCCTAACTTCCACAAATCCAAATGTAACATATTTAAACTATTTCTTTTTCCTATCATTGAGTATATTAGTTTAATTTTGTATTTGTTTAAACACCTGTGCAAGTTTAATTACTTGTATTAGATTCATGGCCTGCAAGTGCTTCAGTGGCTCTATAAGTTACTGGACCTGTATTAATTGCATGGTCCATATCAGTTTCCTTGTCTGTATTATTTCAGTAACACACCTGTGTCATCGGTGCTCTAGATTTCAGCGTCTACATTAGTCATAGACTCTGCAATAGTTCCAAAGCCTATATTAACATCCTGGGCCCTATTAGTTCCGTAGGCTGGGGGCAGTTAAGGGCCTATGTGATTAAAGGTTCCTTAATAATTTCCGTGCCTGAAATATACGGACTCCAAACGACTATAGCACAGGAGATACTGGAAATTCTTATGGAAAACGAATGACAATGAACCTTGCTCTGAACCAGAAAATGGAGCTTAAGTTCAAGATCCAGAAGAGAACAGTGTAGCAACAGATAACCTGGCAAAGCCTGAGAGCCATGAACACTATGAAAGTGATGATGGTGACAGAGAGCTGGAGAAGTCTGCATCTCCTTCATAGTCACCTCGGTCACCATTCAGAACATCCACTGGAAGAATTGAGAAAGGAAAAGCACAGGGACACGGAGATGGGTAAAATACAACCGAGAAATCAAAACAGTGAGAAGGAAGAGACAACACCATCTGCACTTGAGTTGCATAGAATATGTGTATTTAAAATAAACTGTATCATCATGATAATTGCTGATTGTGGTTGTGGATTCAAGGATTAGATAAGATACATGGTGCTCTACCAGTTACGACGTCACCTGACCTGAGCTACATAGCAGAACAACATTCAAGGTTAATCACAGAAATGCAGAAAGTGGGGTGGAATCCACAGGGAAACATGGTAGAACAAAAGCAGTGGTATGTAGATTTAAAAGCATAAGACAAAGAAAGGGGCGGTTGTTATTCTTAACTTGTATAATTGATCTAAGTTACAATAGCTGCTTGTGCTGAAGAGAGAAAGAGAGAGAAAGGGGTAAAAGGATGTAGCCCTAGGGAGTTAATAAGCGCTGACAGGCAGGAGCAGGGGAAATGAGAGCTTTGGTCAGTTTGGTGGTCCCTAATGGTGGAGCCTTCAAGATCCCTTTATTTCCCACACTGCTATTTGAAGTTTTGTTTAGAATATAAGAGTTTAAAGTCAAGTTAAGGATACAGGAATATAAATACCTACCTCGAAACATATGTATGTTTGTGTGCAAGAAGCATTTGTATGTGAGCTTCAATGTTATTTCTTCAGTAAATTGTGATCTGTGTGTATAGTTCTGCACTTTAAGATTGATAGCCCCATGTTAGATTAACGGAATATTTTACTGAAACATTGCAAGTTATGACCCTAAGGTTTGAATTGTGATTTCTGGCAAAGAAAAATCGCAATTTGAATGTCAAATAAAGCTAAACAGGGTTAGAAAAAGCAATATTTGTACCTCCCCTTTGCAGACTATTATCACCAGCTACCAAGCTAATTGGGGTTGACACATATGAATTGATATTCTAAAATTATTACAGGAATAAAAATACCTGAAATTCAAAACGATTCTAGGGACACCAAAAGCCATAAACACACGGTCTAAGTGGTT